>JAESUZ010000193.1:1200000-1591862 GCA_017311185.1 Proteles cristata cristata | reverse complement strand
CACTTGTCTGCTCAAAATTCCCCAAGAGCTCCAGGCTTAGGACAGATCACCTTTAAGATACCGTTTATTTTCTTTTTTGTAGCATTTATTTATCAGTCTCTTATTTGTCTAATAGATTATCTCACAAGGTAAACTGCATGAGGGCATTTTTTTTTCCTGTTTTGATCGCTATATTTCCCCAGTGCCTAACAAATAAAGGCTTTCAATGAATATGTGTTAGGAAGGAAGGAAGCAAGGAAGGACGGAAGGAAGGAAGGAAAGGAGGGAGGAAGGGAGGAAGGAGGAAGAAAGAAAGGAAGGAAATACCCCTTTAAAGAATTTCTCCTTCAGTTTCTCATTTTGGTCCCCAAAAGTTGGGTTATAAATAATGTTTCTTCCTACTGAACATGGTTAACATTATCAATACATCTTCTATGACTCAATTAATGATCCTTAAATGATATCATTATGCTATGGCCAATAGGACACATATATTTATATATATATTCACTACTCTTCCATTCATGTGTTCTATAAATGCAGAAAGTGAAATATATTTATTTATCAAGTTTCTACTTAGTAGTCTAATGTGTATGTAGACCCACTTACAGAAAAACCTCTAATATCAAATTGAATTGTCATTTTCTATTAGTCACACAGTAAATCAGCATATATTAAGAAATGAAGATTCTTTTCACATCCTAATATAAGTACCATTCCTGTTATTTTATCCTTGTAAATAGTACTGTGAAAGGTTAATCTCATTTACCACATTTCAGCTGAGGTTAAAGGTGCATCTCTGATTTACCCACTACTGTTCTATTAATTGTTTTAGTTTTTCCTCTGCATCTAACCTCATGTACTCATGAAGATATTCAGATACCTCTGCTCTGGCAAGCACTGATCATGCAGAACAGCAATTAATTCTTTCATTTCTGCATATCAGAATAGGCCCACTTGACTATTAAAGGTCAGATTTTCAACTAGCCTTCAAACAGCCAAAGAACTAGTATTTTGACATGTAGAATGCTCCTGAACAAATTCACACTCTTCAAGGAATGAATTTAGTAGTGTACATTCTATACATTACAAGCAGCTTTATAATGTAGATATATAACATTCATATTATATTTTATTAAATAATAATGCAATGCTTTGTTATTTTAAAATACAAAAGAGAGGGAGCCTGGATGGCTCAGTGAGTTAAGTGTCTGACTCTTGATTTTGGCTCAGGTCATGATCTCATGTTACCCGGAGCCCCCCATCAGGCTCTACACTGACAGAACAGGCCTGCTTGGAACTGTCTCTCTCCCTCTCTTTCTGCCTCTTCCCTGCAAGCACAGGCGTGCTCTCTCTGTCTCTCAAAATAAATAAATAAACATTAAAAACATAAAAATACAAAAGAGATAGGCAGCAGAATTTCTGACATAATAATAAACCAATACCTTTTAAAGTAAATTCTTTTACAATTAACATCTTTACATAAGAAAGGAGAAGTTAGGAGAGGTTAAGCATGGCTAAAAGCCTTGGAAAGTCCTTAACTGACAAAGCTGGAAAGTGCTTTCACATCTGCCTTTTTCTAGAGTTCAGGGAATTAATTTAACCACCACACAATGACATAATTTTTCTGATTCCAACCAGTTTTCCATTGAAACAATCAAGCATAATTTATAGAGAAAACTACTGGTCATAAACGGGGAAGGGGATCTAGCAATGGCTGGTCAGAATCTGAAGTAGAATGGGACATCAAATTCATTCTTTATTGAGGGCACTGCATTCTTTCTATTACTCCCGAGACAGAGAAAATCATTCTGCAACTCCATCTTCTACCTGCTTGCTTTTAAGACCCTTCTTTACTTTGTTTTCCATTTTCCCTTCATTGGAATTTCAGAAATGCATCAGAATATGCCACAGGACATATGGACAATAGGAAAGAGGACAGATTTCTGCTAATATATATCCTTACTCTAGGCCCTGATAAATAATATAATGAATATTTTAATCCTTCACTATGTAACACATGCAAAGGATACCTTTGGGTGCTAATATGATGAAGAAATGTATCACAAATTGTCAATTGTTAACTTAAAATTCATTCTACAAGAAGGTTTTGAATAAGCTTATTTAACCATTTCAACCTTTAGCATTTTTAAGTATCTACAAAGAACATGATCTCATTTAATCATTAAAGTGGGTAATATAGACTCTGACATAAAATACCTTACCAGACTCTTAATTTCACAAGACTCATGTCAATAGTTAAGTTCAAATGATTCTGAAAGGTTTACGGATGTGTATGCTAAATAATGTACTTTTCTAGACCCCAAGAAATGCGAGCAAATATGAGTAAAATCCACCCATCCTTCAAAGGAATTTTTAATATTAATAGTGATAATCAAGTAAATGCAACTAACTACGGCAAAAGTTACAACTCAATATAAAACCAAACACTAGAGTTGTACCAGATAAGAGAGAGAGAAAGACAAAAATCACCTGAGGGGAGTGCAGAAAGTCTGGGAGAAAGAGACAACATTAATGTGGGATTCAGTAGAGAATAGGTAAATATTTCCCTGGAGGAATTATGTGCATAACATTAGCAAAGCGTGGTAGCAGGAAAACACAAGATGTTTCTGGAGACGGCAGATACCTGGTTTTCAGAAGCATCAGTGAGTACAGGAAGAGAGCCAAGTCATGGAAAACTTCAAGAAACTTGCCCAGGGACACAGAGCTAGTTTCTGGTTCAGGATTCGAGCCTTGTACTCTGGGTTTGGAGTCTGTTTTCCTAACTACTGCACTACAGGATACTGTCTTTGTTTTCTATTGCTGCTGAAACGAAGTGCCACAAACATAGTGGCTGAAGCAACACAAATTTATTATCATACAGTTCTGGAGGTTAGAAGTTCAAAATGAGTGTCACTGGGCTAAGATGGAAGTTTCTGCAAAGCTGCATTCCTTCTGGAGTCTCTAGGGGATAATTCCTTTCTTTGCCCTTTCCAGCTTCTAGAGGTCACTTGCATTCCTTGGCTCAGGACATCCTTCCCCGTGTTCAAAGCCAGTAGTCTGGCTAGCATCTTCAAATCTCTATGGACTCTTGCTCTCCTGCCTCCCTCTTTCACTTATAAACGCTCTTGAGATTACACTGAGCACATCGGACTAATCCCAGGTAATCTTCCCACCTCAAGGCTGCTGATTAGCAAACTTAGTACTTAATTCCTTCTGCAAATTTACTTCTCCCTAGCCACATGACAGAACTTTGTCACAGGTTCTGGGAGAAAGGGTGTAGATATCTTGGAGGAGAGGAGTATTCTGACTACCCCAAACAGGATATTAAATATGCTAGAAAAGCAAAGGGATAGAGTAAAGCTCAAGCTGGAAAGGAAGGTTATAGAAAGCACTGAATGTGAATGAATTTAGATTTTCTAAATGTAAGCAATGAGAAGGCTCCCTCCCTGCATTATCAGAACTACATTTAGAAAGTTAACTCAATCAGGCAATGGGTATATAGAATTAATTGAAGAATGAGGTGATTGGAACCAGGGGATTCAGTTAGGAATTCTCTTGAGAAAATTCCCTAATATGCCACCACCAATTCATGATGATATTGACAGTCTTTTCAAATTGAAAGCATTCTGCCCCACCCAGTGCTTATCCTCAATCAATGGGTAGAATGAATTTGAGCAGCAGACAGTATTAGGTCCAATTTGAATGATTGTTCTTTTTCATGGTCTTGTCCAAAATTATAATGCAGGATTTGAAAGCTGGTGTAAAAATACATTTACAGTCCTCTGGAAACCTTTTTCAACTCAATGGCATAATATAAATCTTTCATATCTGATTGGAGTGAATTAGAAGCTTTGTCTCTCTGACTGAAAGTGGTTTGCTGTGGTTAGATATAGGCTCTTCTCACTCCATAAGACTCAGTTAATTCATCGATATCAATAGCCAACTGAATTTAAGTGTATGAGTGCTCTTGTGGAGCACAGGCAAGATGACAGGGAAACTATGGATACCTTTGCAAGTCAGACGAACCTGAAGACAATGCAGATCACAAAACAAACCACTCAGAGCCAAGGATTTCCCTAGAACCGCAAGGCTAAGAGCCATCCTCTAGTTCCATCAGGGCTGCACACAAAAGAATAAAAGACAAAGGTTAAGGGAACTGAATCCAGGCCAGCACAGCCGTGGCAAGGCTGAAGGTTGGTGAGTGTTGCCAACATGGCATTTACTTCCAAACAAATTGAAGGTTTGCAGAATGGGGATAATGCCTAATCACCAGTGCGACTGCATGGCTTCAATCTGTTACAAGCACAGCAAGATTTTTTAAATAGCTTCATTGGATTCCCTTGTTAGCCACACAGGACATTGACAGAAACACAGGATCTCCAGTAATGAGCCTCATGGTACGTTAGTAGGTCAGCAGAGGAAGCACTAACAGGGCAAACAAGGCAACATACATTCATGTATCTGACAAGCAACTTGAATATTAAGCTCATTATGACACACAACAATCTAAATTTAAGTATCTTTTTAAAAATTTTTATTTATTTGTTTTATTTACTTTTTAAAGTATCTTTTTGTTTTTAATGAAAAATTGACATCCACAGAAGTTAAAAATATATATATTTCCAATATATAATAGCTGGCATGGTCATGCGAATTAATGTATATTCTGAAGGTCTCAGGTCAGAAGTTGGGGAAAAACAGATTCTTAATCTAGACCTTATTTCTATCTCTTTAAAACACATCAAAAGGAGGTGATGGCTTCTCAGTGGAATTATACCATGATTTCTCTATTTCTCTAGAGGATATTTATTACTAATAGCCTACAAGGAAAGCCCTCAAAAGAAATTCTAACTGGGAAAAAATTTACTGGAAAGCATATCACACCAATGTCAGGTTTATGAGAATAATATTTATCTTATAATTATAAACTGAAATCCTTTAGTCACTATCAAAATTACTATGTAGCTACTTCTGTATAACAGCTACTAGAAAGTTGAAAAGGGCCCAAAAGTTTCAGAGGAAATTTTAAGAGTTAACATCCAAACATTATAATGGTACAGAAGCTGCATTCTATCAAATATGGCAAATGATCATTCCAATGAACAATGCACAGAAAAAAAGTCTATCTCCTCCAGAAAGAAACACAAATTACCTTTGTTACTACCTACTCTTTCAAGTAAACAAGTCATTGAAATAACTCATTTTCTTAGGATGGGTCGATTGGATTTCATAGCTCTAAAAGGACCAGATAATACTTGTGCTACTCTAAGAATTTCTTTAGATGGTACTGTACTGGGTAGAGAGGGACACATTCAGCAAAGACTAGGAAGAAAGCCCAGTGACACGGGGGGTTTTGTTTGTTCTAATATTCTAGAAAATGTAGCAATTTTTTGCTTTAATAGATCCTGACAAGTAAACTAATGCTATACTAACAACATGTGGCAATACTTATGTATTAAACCATTCTATGGACTCGATCTTGTGCAATGGCTGCTCCGTTAAAGAATTTTTTGCTCTAGCAAAAGGGAGAAGTGAGCTCTCTGTTGATCTGTTTCTGGGAGAAAAGTGGCAAAGACAGAGAATTCCTGAGCATGACAAGCTTACAGTATTTGTCTGAGATGTAAAGCAGATTGTATAGAACATTAGGGAAATGCTTAAATTCAACAGCCATTAATGTAAAGATGCATGCTATATTGAAAAAAGATCCTATTATTACAAAACACCTGCAAAGAAGAAAAATGCCCCATTAAATAAACAAGCAGCAAAGCAGGGCTGATTCTGTGTTATTCAGTGGTTAAATATGTTAACTGTGGAGTGACTCCATACTTTGGCTGCAGCTTCCTCCTTTTTCTAGAAGTTTTCAAGCTATACTCTGCTTTTTAGCAACTCTACTGTCATGTGAGTACTTAAGTATGGAATGGAAGCCAACCCAAAATTGTTATAGTATCTGTAAGCAATAGCATGAAAAAGAGGCTTTCTAAGGAGGAAAGATTATCATTAATCACTAAAATACTGATTTCAAATTAACTGGGGATGTAATTACTCAATATATGCATCTCCTTGTTATTACAAATAAGCCCTGGCTGCCTTGGCTTTCCTCCTATAAATATTTAAATTAGTGTTTAGTTAACCAAGGATGAAACTATATGATATACATTGAACCGGATCTGAAAAAAAATAGATTAGATTTTTCTTTGAAGTATTTCTGGAGAACACAATTAGAGTAATGAAAAATGCTTTGAGTCGTGTACATTAAACTATAGAATTTGCCTATCATCAGGGAAACTTATGGACTCGTTTAACGCAAACTCCCTAAGATAATACTCAGAATTATTAGGAGAAACAACTACAAAATAGCAAACAAGAGAATATCCTGCTTTTGAAGGCATGGCAGAAGGTGTTGTATAATGCTACTTAGCACACACCACATGATATTCAACAGCTTTTACCATCTGGACAATCTTTCCTTTTCAACAGCATTGCTTTTCAACAGCACTTCTAATATTTCAGTTTGAGTCCATTTATTCTTTCTCTGGCCTTTGGAAAAGATGGAGAATGGTTGCAAAATTACTACCATCTTTACAAAAACAGTGACTGTGGATAGTTATTAAATCTTCCCCTTAGTTCCAGAGAAATAACACCAGGGCTTTATGTTTTTTGTATCCAACTCTTCAAGCACTTCAAAAACTCTGCTTTAAAACCTAAGTTCTTATTTTTCTAAATGTCAAAGGCTGGGGAAAAAAAAAACACAATGCAGAAAAAGCCTGATGAGAGAATAGGTGTACCTTTTCTTATTTAACATAAAGTATATATATCTGGTTGAGACACAATAAGACCTACGGAGAACACAATGCACACACAATGAGCACTCAATAAATGTTAGGAGAATCTAAAATTAAAGAGTTAGGGCAGGGCGGAAAGAAAGAGGTAAAAGAGAATCTAAGATGATGAACCCAGGGTTGCCATGTGCATTTTCATGAAATTTCATGAAAGATAAAGCTCTGTAATTTTCATGGTCAGGAAAGGCAATCTTTCTTCTGTAAAAAGTGTTTAAAAGGATGAACATGGATTAGGCATCATTAATTTCTTTTTTTTTAATTTTCTAACATTTATTTATTTTTTTTTTTGAGAGAGAGAGAGAGAGAGAGAGAGAGAGAGAGAGAGAGAGAGTGGAGAATGGGCAGAGAGAGAGGGAGACACAGAATCCGAAGCAGGCTCCAGGCTCTGAGCTGTCAGCACAGAGCCCGATGTGGAGCCCATGAACCGTGAGATCATGTCCTGTGCTGAAGTTGGATGCTCAACCTACTGAGCCACCTAGGCACCCCTACACATAATTTTAAGTAAGACTCCCATTTGAGTAGGCTTTTTTTTTTTTTTTTTTTTTTACAAAAGGAATTTCTAGTAAAAATTCAGTGCTGTGCTATATAATTCAATACAGCTGATTCTCTGGAATGACTAGAACCCGGAACTCAGAAGCAAGTAAGGCCCCAACAAAAGTCTCTTCCCATTATACCCTTTCTATCCTCCGAGCAGCTTCTTCTGCTCCAAGAATTACACAATGCCACCAATGGCATGTCCATTCACTGGGAAAATCCAATAATACAGAATTCACTTTCTCTCACAATTCCCAATTCCAAGGGGAGTGGCTCTGATGGCCCACCTCTGTCCAGGGGCCAAACTGCAATCCATGCAGTAGTGAGGGCAGACCCACCCTGTACAAACTGATCAGTACCCACAGCTACAGTTCAGAATGAGACACTCGGGTTGACCATCCCAGCACAGAGGTGGCACCCTGATAAACACACACTATCTCTACAAAGTAAAAGCATAGCAGACACACACAATATAGCCTGTATAAATCCAGTTACTTTGAAATTTATATTCTCTGGGAAGCATCTTTGGAGGTTAACCTATCTAGGAATCGGGAGCATTTATTAAAAAAAAAAAAAATTGTTGTTGTTGTTTATTTAGAGAGGGGGAGGGAGCAGAGACACAGAGAAAAAGAATCCCAAGCAGGCACCAAGCTATTAGCACAGGGCCTGATGCAGGGCTCAGACTTACAAACCACAAGATCAAGATCATGACCTGAGTCGAAACCAAGTCAGATGCTTAACCAACTAACTGACCCATTCAGGTGCCCCAAGAGCATTTATTTTTTAAATAAAATAAAGCAAGGGCAAGGACATACTACTAAAGATCAAGAGTCCTGTTCTATCACTGCATAGCTTTGTAAATTTGATCAAATCCTGTTTGATTTTCTTTTTATTAGTTTATTTGCATATAAAATTAGAGAACTGACCACTTATTGCTCTGAAATTCTTTAGGTTTACAAGTAAATTATATTAGCACTTTATTTCATAGTTGGAAACCAGCTCTTAAATCCACAACATGGTAAATTTTTTAGCGTTAAGTAGACCCCACCTCCCATAAATAGTGCAGATCAGAAATAGTCAACATTGGGACGCCTGGGTGGCTCGGTTGGTTTGGCATCAGGCTCTTGGTTTCGGCTCACGTCATGATCTTGTGACTTCTTGGGTTCAAGTCCCACGTCGGGCTCTGTCCTGACAGCACGGAACCTGCTTGGGATTCTCTCTCTCTTCCTCTCTCTCTGCCCCTCCTCCACTTGTGCTATTTCTGTCTCTATCAAAATAAAATAAGCTTAAAAAAATAGTCAACGTTTATAATGTGAGAATTTAAAGAAGTGTTAACAACTACTGTTTGATAGAATTGCTTCCTATAAAGTATTTAATTCTATTGCCTCTCTGTCTCATAAATTCTTGTTAAATTTCAAAAGTACCACATCTTAAGTTCTTTTATAAACTTTTAAGAAAATAGGCATATTTTTTATTTCTTATTATTCAAGGAGGCAAAATGATTCTTTTCATATTTCAGACCACAAAGTCAAACTACCTCATAAATCTTGTTAGAGATATTATTATCCTAGCTCTATGAATGATAAAATGCAGTGAAGTTAATCACAGAATAAAAAAAAAAAAGTAAGTTTGGGAGTCAATATAATTTCTCAAACTTAGGGCAATCATTAGGGAGAATAAGAGAGTGAAAGAGAAACCAAATCAATACAGGCACTCTTTCTTTCCTTCTTCCATGCATGTTTAAATATTAGTAAGACAAAAAAAAAAAAAAAAGGCCACTATATGGGCTGGAGAAAATTTAAAACTAATTAAAATATAATTATTTTCAAAACACTATTTTGGAAATGGTTGAACATTCAAAAGACATCCCCTCCCGCAATTAAATAAGCTTTCATAAGTAAAGAAATGTATGTACCTACCCAAGTAAAGTACACAATGAGGAAATTACATGTCTTAGAAAATTCAAATATGAAAAAAAATACTTGGGGCACCAGGGTGGATCAGTCAGTTAAGTGTCTGACTCTTGATCTTGGCTCAGGTCATGATCTCGCAATTCATGAGTTTGAGCCCCACATCAGGCTCTGGGATTCTCTCTCTTTCAAAATAAATGAATAAATTTTGAAAAAAAAAAGGAAAAAATTACTTATTCCATTGCCATCCAATTAATCGAGGCCAACATTCACATTTATTTTAAAGGGATAAATCATACAAATAATTTCCTTAAATCTATGTAATTTTGAACATTCATGTGCATTTAAAGTTCATAACCTCCCAGCATTTTTAAAATTTTACTAGAATATAGATTTCCAGAGTTGAGGTATCTTGATACAAATGACCTTATAAAATTTTTAGTGTTTATTATTTATTTATTTATTTATTTATTTAGAAATAAAGAACATGAGTGAGGGAAGGGCAGAAAAATGACAGATATAGAATCTGAGCAGGCTCTAGGCTCTGAGCTAGCTGTCAGCATACAGCTCGATGTAGGGCTTGAACCCACAAGCCATGAGATCATGACCTGAGGCAAAGTCTAATGCTTAACCAACTGAGACACCCAGGTGCCCCACAAATCACCTTTAAATGAAGTAGATCCCACCAGAATGTAGTTATTAGTATGATATCAAACCACAATATTTTTCAACCTTCCATTTTCAGGACATGAATTAATTTAAAAATAAAACCCTCTGCTCTTGAGAATCTTTTACATGACTGTACTAAATCCCTTAAATTTTTTCTAACTACTGAAAATTATTAAAATTTAATTTTATTAAAGCAACCAACTCAAATTGATATGTAGAAGTGTACATATGACATAAACGTCAACTATACCAATGTAGCTGTCTCTCAATTTTAGCATTCATTCCAAGCCCAAATGAGCATCTTCCAGATTTCAGAAGTTAAAGTTGGAAAAACAGGATTTCCTTCATGGCTGAAAAAATCCACATTTTTTTCCATTTGTGCCACATTTGTCACATTTTGCCCAACAGAATTTTCTAGTAGAACCCTATAAATATTGGGTCTTTTTCAGGTACCGTATTGCTTTCTCTGTCCCATGTATCATCATGCGACATTTTTTCCAAAGACAAAAATGGGTGAGGAGAAAAATTTAAATCTTTAACCCCTTTAAACCTAACGTGTGAGCTTGCCCAGTTATCCAACCTCACACATTAAGTATGAAAGGAGAGTTTGGAAGAGTCACTAGATAAGTCCTGAAGCTGCAATATGTGTATGTTTTGTCTTGGGAAAACCATGTCCCTGAATGTTAATTTGATGAAATTTAACTGTCATTGAAAAAACTCTCTGACTCGGGGTTGCCATTTATCAACAGATATATCTCTCTGGCATTCTTTCTTCTAAAATGTTCTCTCTAGATGGCCCTTCATATCTGGATGGAGGGCAATCTACCTCCCCAAATCCTAGCCTGGATCCCAGGTCACCGCCAATATTGCTTTATGCTATTTCGTCTCAGCTGAGCTGTTTCAACTCATTAATTTATAAAATTCCCAACATAGATAATCCTACACAAGATACTCAAATGCACTAATTGGTTAATTTGTATTATTTGACAAATTTGCACCTTTCTATCCTTAGTTCATTTGAACCTCCTTGGCCACTAGAACATGAAACTTTGACATCTTTTTTGATTCTGCTCTTTGAAGTATTTCTCCTTTGCCAGTTGTCCTCAACTGGCTCTGAAATTCAGCAAAGTCTATGTCAGTTATATTTTTCATATCCATTCTCTCCTTGCTTCCTACTTGTGATGGTTAATTTTATGTGTCAACTTGATTGGGCTAAAGGATGCCCAGACAGCTGGTAAAACACTGTTTCTGGGTGTGTCTGTGAGTATGCTTCTGGAAGAGATTAGCGTTTGAATCAGTAGCATGAGTCAAGAAGATGTGTCCTCACCGGCTTAGGTGGGGCATTATTCAATCCACTGATGTCCAAATAGAACAAAAAGGCAAAGGAAAGGCAAATTCCCAATTTCTCTTCCTGGGCCGGATGCTTATTGGAGATCCTAGATCTAGGGCTTCCAGACGTGGAGTGAATTGCATCACCAGCTTTCCTGTGCTCCAGCTTGCAGAGCACAGGTTATGGGACCTTTGGGCCTCCACGCTCATGTAAGCCAATTGCTTTTCCTTCATAGAACCGCTTCCCCCCCACCCCCACCCCTCATCTCTCTCTCTCTCTCTCTCTGTGTGTGTGTCCTATTGGCTCTGTTTCTCTGGAGAATTCTAATACGTCGTTGTGTTCTCACTGCCACTGCCCCAGTTAGTAATATCATTACTTTTCTATTATCAGGACAATTGCAAGGAACTTCTCACAGAATGTCTGGATTCCTTTTTTTTTTTTTTTCTCTCTATTCCAATTTATTATCAATACAACTGCCAGTTTAATCTTTCCATGACCCAACTCTGTTACAACACTCCCCTGATAATCAACTTGCATTTACTTCTGGATGGCTACCCAACAGAGGCCCATCTCTGAAGTTTTATTTCAAGGACATGCACAACTTGGTCTCACTGTATCTTCTTATAGTACCAGGTAACTGAAACTCTTGCTTGTGAGAGTCTCTGCCCTAGGAACCATTTAATGCCTTTGCCCGAATTAGAGCCTCAAGCTTCCCTACTGTGCTACTGGCATACGGCAACATAAGATAAGCAACATTTGCTATACATAATGTATTGCAGTGTTGTAAGTATGGGTGTGGGATTTGCAAATCAGGAAGGCTGGCGATGCCACCATGCCAATAGGGATTTTGAGTTCTTATAACCACTGAGCAGTCAAATGTAAAAGGCATTCAAGGCTGAAGGAAAATATGTTAGCTACTGCCTGCACTGTGCCCAAAGCCACAGTTATAACTGGCATCCCACAAAACTGAAACCACACCACAAAAGTGGGTTAAAAGCTCTCCCAAAGGTGTTCTGCAGATGGAACTTTTACCAAGGAGTGGTCACTACCTCATTCTTAAATGTCAAACTGACCAGGAGCTCTTCCTTATCCAGACACAAATTTGACTTAAATGAGTCTGCCCAGAGATGCCAGATCCTTTCTTAAATGTCAAACTGACCAGGAGCTCTTCCTTATCCAGACAGAAATTTGACTTAAATGAGTCTGCCCAGAGATGCCAGATCCTCCAATGGAATTGTGGAAACAAAGCCACATCATTACCTTCTTTTGTGTGCAATCTACTGGTATCCTAGTAGAGTTATGGTAGGATGACATTAGGATAAAAAAAATATAGCCTGTATCCTCATGGAACTTACAAGTTAATAAGATTTATATAAAAACAACTGATTATAATTTGATATGTATTATAATAAATGTTAAGCTCACATAACCAAGGGAAGCATAGGTGAGGAAATAATTCGTTGTGCTGTGGGTGAGCTTGCAGGCAGAGATTAGTGAAGGATGGGGAGTGAGGAGGTATCACATACACATTAGGCAGAGGCAACATGGGGAGATGCTGTGCAGAGCCATCAGTATGGCCAACAGCCTTGGCATATTCTGAGTGTAGGGCAGAGCAGGCAGAAGGTCTGGAGACACAATGATGTGGAATTAGGACTACGAATGACTTGCTCAAGGGGGAATGTTTGATTTCTTGGCACTGGGGATTATTAACTTGCCCCACAAGCAGATACATGTCACACTTGGGAAGAGATGATCCTGATGACAGTTAGGAAGGATAAACTGAACATGTGGAGGACCAGAGGATACTAGACCAATTCTAGGTATGAAAAATTGAGAATTGGAGAGCACGGAACAAATATTGGAAACATTTTCAAAGTCAGTAAGAACAACAAAGATCCAAAATTAAAAGGTTAAAAAAATGCTGAGATGAGCTTTCAATATCTGCTAACATATGGAATATTCTAGAACACGATCACTGTGTTGGAATGGAATATTTACATAATAGCTACCCTGCTAAACATGTTATATACATTATCTCTGGGTGTTTCAATGTCCCCATTACAGATGAAGAAACAGTGGCTAGGAAACATCAAGTGAATTGCCACTGAGACCCAATTCTGTCACATTCCGAGGCAAATGGATTGGGGGTGGTGTGGGACATATGACTGTAGCATTTGACAATTTCCGTGGTGCAACTGCTCTACCACAGACAATTTCAAGCTACTAACAAGAAGTCACTGAATGCAGAGTTGGTAAGAGATATATACAGTTAATCCTCATATGAGGGCCAGTGAGCCTGTCCCAGTGTACTACCAGATGATCTCCCAAACATAATGTCTGCTATTACATAAAGCTGAGGTCAGAAAATCCAGCAAGCCATGAGCCAGATTTAGCCAGATCTGTTTTTGTAAATAAAGCTTTATTGGAACACAGCCATGCCCATATATTTATGTATTGTCTATGGCTACTTTGGTACTGTTGTGGCAGAGTTGAATAATTGCAACAGAGACTGACCTCCCAAGCCTAAATATATACTATCTGATCCTTTATAGAAAATATTTGCCCAACCCCTGATAAAAAGCGTAAAACAGGAAAAACTGATCAATGCTATTAGAAGTCAGAGTATTAGAGATCTTGAGAGAGGTGAGATGTGGGAGAGTGACCAGAGAGAGGACAAGAGAGTTCTGGGGTACCAGAAATGTTCTGTTTCTTCATCAGGATGTTGTTTACCCAATGAAAATATCTCTTGCTTACAACTAGGATTTATACATTTCTCTATATGCAATTATACATCAACACATTAAAAAGGTTGTCAAAGGAAGAACAAGATTTTCTGAGAGCAAATTTTCAAATTTTGTTTACCCGTGATTTTTAACTTTTTCTTCATTTATATCAGAATAGCACTAAGACATATCTGTCTGTCTGATTTACAACAAGTGCTGATGAATTCTATAGATATAGATCAGTAACAGCAGTGACAGGATCTATCTACTGAGTGTGGTTCTTGCCAAAACTTTCCTTCTGATGATTTATACTAATCTTTATCCATCTTTGCTGTCCTGGCATAGCTTTTTCATGGTTATAACTTCACTGTCCTAAAATGCATTTTCAAAATACTAATTCCTTTGAATGTCACTTATGACATTCAGGCTGTTAATGGGTATACTGTGCATCTTTGTGCGGTGACTCTTCACCTCTGTGATTACCATGAACAGGACTCAAAAAAGAAAAAAGGGGGAGGCAGGTCAATCCTATCAATTTTAACATTCTGCTAGGTGTCTGGGCTAAGACTAAAAGATGTTTGGCTGCTGCAAACTATCCATGGCCCACGTGCAGATGTGTGTACTGCAGCCAGCAAGGAAGTCGGCGTCATCAAACCTGAGCTCCAAGGTATGGGTCCTGCACACATGCACCCCCCACCCAAACAACTCTCAGGGTCTCTGTTTTTCTCTAAGATGAAATGCGAGGAGCTCGAGCTCACAATGCCTCGGGCTCTTCCATGTGCCAGGTCCCAGCATGGCAACTTTCCAGATGGGAGAGGATATTCCTTTAAGCTTCAGGCCCACACCACCTGTCAGCTGTCAGGACAATGTGCAGGGCCAGCTCTTGCAGCTGGCCAGCCTGTTAGCTCATGGTAATGCACAGGGGCACGGGGATGCTGGTAAAGCACGTGAGGAGGCCGTCACTCTTGTCAAAGGGCAGGAGGTTCCCACTGGCAGCATCTACCGCCAGAGAACTCTGAGACATGCCCGGGCCATGCAGTGCATACAGGAGATGAGAAAAAGCTAAAAGCCTTGCGTATAGTCAGTGATTTGTTGAGTATAATCATGATTTCTTTTTCAACTAAATCTTCGATGGGAGTACATTTCCTTTTTCTGTAAAGGGGTCAGCCCTAGGGCATTCATGAGGCCAACACTCAGTGACGCAGAAATACTATTGGCTCCAGCAGTCAATATATCTCCGCAGATACATGAGATGTTTTCCTGGGATATTTTTTAATGAAGAAGTCACTGTAAGGCCTGCTTCAGTTTAGTCAGTGAGTCACAAAAGGAGCAGAGCACGATTTAGGTCTGGATGAAGACCTCAATTATACACAGTGGCTCTTATATAAACTCTTGGGGCCTGCAAAGAAACTGTCTAGAAAGCAACCAAGTTATATACTGCTTTGGATTGGAAACACTTTTAAACCAGTACGCCGTACTTTACTTTTCTACCAACTATACCCCAGCATGGGAAGAGTCGTAGGAATTATTCTGACAATCCTTTAGCCACCAGAACACCCAAGCAAACTGTAACTGAATTTGTTGGGGAACTGCAGCATACTCAGGCTACGACTCTGACTAAGGTATATTTTTGCTTTCCCTCAAAGTGACCAACACCATTATCACAATAGGCAAGCTCACACTGAGAGCACTTATTTTGGTCCAGAAGCTATACTGCCACTCATATACACATCAGCCACATGCAGCTGGTACCAGGTCCCATTTGCTGAAGAAGAACTCGGATTTGACATGGATTAACTCCTTTGTCTAAGTGGTTCAGCGTGCATCCAACCCAGATCCAGCAACTACAGTGTATGCTCATTCCCACTGTTGTTTGGATTACAGTGATTTTCTTCCTTTAATCAGTCAAAATATTATGTGGCCCCTCTGTGGCAAAAGGAAGTTGTATGTGTGGCAGGAGAGGGGTCTTAGATAACAGGACAGATGCAAAAGGCAACTATGAGTTCAAAAGAATATTTGGGTTGGAAAGGTTGGTATTGAAACATGTTCAGAAAAAAATGTGGCTTTGGTTTCCATGACATTCTGACTTCAAGCTTCACAACTAAAACCTCCAATATGAGATATGGGGGTAATCTATTAAAAGGTTACAACTTACTGAAAAGTCATTTCGTATGGAAACCTAGCTTTTGGTCTCCTTCACTGACAGCACATGTGGTTGGTGTCTGAATGTGCAGAAGGAAACATAATTGTAAAGCAGAGTACCAAAAATAAAAGGAAATCATAAAATGCCATACAGCAAGGCAAACAGAAAAATAAATGGAGTTGAAAAAAAGTCTTTGAAAGTGCACGTTTATTTTAGTATTTGTTAGAAGGTTTTGGAACCTTGCCAGAAGAGCCATTCTAACAACTCCAGTGGGTTGACTGCACAGTCTTGGTATGGAAAGAAGGCTAGACGGCCTGCACCATACTACCCTGAAAGTACTTGATCTCAACTGATCTCAGGAGCTAAGCAGGGTTGGTCCTGGTTAGTACTTGGATGGGGGAAAGGAAGACTAGAAGGTACGAGGTGTTCAGAATCGGGAAGGGTGCCTATGCACCACAAGAAAAAAAAATCAAGCAAGTGGGAAGAAAGACAAAAGAAGAGAAAAATGAGTGGGAAGGAAGACAAGAGAAGAAAAAATGAGTGGGGGGAGAAATCTTGGGGGAAAAAAAAAAGTAAATCAGGAGTAAGAATAACACCAGCAACGGAGCTGGTATCTATTACTTGGTCAAAATTTTTATTAAAAGAGCACAAAGCATGTTGCCATGATGCAGGGAAGCAGGCAGGGATGGTGCCTGGGGACCTCCCAGGACTGCCAGCTTATGTGACCAGCAGGTGACACGCAGGATCAAAACTCTGCAGGTACAGCCACGGGAGTTCTTCAGGCAGGACGATTTTGTTTTTGTTTTTGTTTTTATAAGATTTCATTATTTAATTTAAATACACATTCATGGACCCAAACTTCCCAAATTAGAAGGTATTTCCTGTTTTGAAATGAAATGCATGAAGTGTATTTCCTTAATTAGTCATCCTCGAACCCCTAGTACTTTGAGGGGTGTGTGTGTGTGTGTGTGTGTGTGTGTGTGTGTGTGTGTGACTTCATCAAGGCTCACGCACAGAAGTAGGGAATGTGCAGGAAAACCTGAAAGGCCTGTGAACAGCAGGAAAAGAGTCAGAAGTCCAAAAGAAAATCTGTCTTCCCCTGGGGCTAAACCCTTTGACCCTCCTGATGCGTGGGCAGGAAAACAATTGCTAAGCAAGCTAGTGAAGTTCAACTTGGACCTCTGCAGAGGGTAATGGCCTGAAAATGTAGCTTATCCCAGTTTAAATGTATCATGTATATACAAAGCCAAACTAGGGGGTGCTGATAGTTACTGACTTCATAAAGAGATTCTTCCCCCTTCAAAAAAGATTTGCTGTGGGGTTCCTTTAATGAGCAGGCCCACCAGAGCATTTAAAATATATTTTTAAATGATTTACTAACACCTCTTAAATAATACACTAACTGTGAATTGTTGAACAATGTGCACCTGTAAAACAGCTGTTTTGGCTGAAGCTTAAGGACAGTCATCAAATCCACCTTGGCTCACAGCCCGGGCCTCAGGCAAATCTGGGGCGATTCACAGCATTCAGAGAGAAGTACGGAAGGGAAGCATGCAATGGTGGGTGCTGAAGGAAGGCTCAGGTTCAGCTCACGAGGGGAACGGTATCCCTGAGACCCTTTCTCCTCTGCCTATGCACTTCATCAACACAAACAAGAGCATCTGGATGGACCAGACATGCTTCCTTCCGGTGGGTTTCTGACACTTAGGGAAGACAGCCCTTGCTGTCACACACCCCATCTTTCACCAAACACACGGACTGGCTCTTCTTTTGCTTTCTGCAACACGTCTCTTCTTGCTTGTATAGCTGTCTTCCCAAATGTAGCTGACACATTTTACAAAATCAGTGTACATCTCTGCTTATCGAGAAGCCACTCTTTCTCCAGTCATACTACGTATTTGGCACAGGTCCAATGTGCTCCAAATTGGAAAAAAAAAATCTGAGTACAACCATCAGCTTCATTGCATTTCATTGATAAGAGTCAACATATCCTCTAAGTCGGCAAATATTCCTCTTGACAACCATGAATTATGCTAAGATCTCAGAGCTAAAGACCTTATTAGGGGTTTGCAGAGAGCTCAAGTGGAAAAAAAATATACCCTAGCTGTTTTTTTTAAAGAAAAGTCTGCCCTTCTATATAAATCAGTAGATATTTGCTCCTGAAGTTCTATTCCAACTGAGATATATCATCCCTATTTTAAAAATTGATTTCATCCAGGTTCTTAATGAAACAGTCTTCCCACATAAAATTTTAGAATTTGGCCTAAAAAGAGTAAGCTATCTAAAATGTAAAGACATTAATGTAATTTAGGGAACTTAAATTTTACTGAAAAATTAAGGAAAAAGCGTGCCGGTAAACAAAGTACTAGGGGTGGATGGGAAGAAATGAAAATGTTTTCTTTTATGAGCACTAACCAATGTCTAAAGAACATGTTCCTCAGAACACTGGAGCAATTTTCCTTCTAGATGCTCCAAGCAGACCAACTACCAAGAAACTTAGGCTACAGTGATTTCAGAAGAACAATAGCTAAAGTAGTTCATTCTGGTTTTTTGTTTTTTTTTTTTTTTGAACATTTAACCAAAAGGCAGTTTCTGCTATCAGTGCTTCAGAGTACCTGGATGGAAAAGCAGATTTGTCTTATTTTATTCTTCTTGACCATAACCTGGCACTAGCCATTTATACTCTGATTCTGCCCAAGAGAAGAAAAGCTGATCACAAGCTTCAAAGTCAGAAAGACCCTGATTTAGGGGAACTTTAGAACATGATTTTTAAAAAGACTCCTGTTAAAAAAAAACAATTATCAGTCAGTTGTGGAAAACAAATTTCCACAAAGAAATACAGGTTCCTTCAACCAGTTTATTTCATCTTTCATGTTGCTGAAATAGAACCGAGTTATTTCATGCACAGAAGACATTTCTAAAACCACTGAAAGCATAGGCTAACTCTCCAAGATAGAAATCTGGGTTGGGTATACATCCAGGGCTCTGGTCCCTCAGGTTCTCTGGTAGAAAAGTGTTACCGTTAGAGAGTGGCCTCTTCACTGAAGGGTAAATAGCCTTTATCTCCCCTTCCGATCACCAAACCTGACTCACTTTAGGATAGAGGGTAGGGCAAGGGTTGTCTCTACAATGAATCCTGCCAACCCCCACACTGCTCTCCTCTCTCCCTCCCACAGCAAGGTCACCACACACTTCATCTTAAGAAGGTCTCCCAAGGGCCCCTGCACTGTTAATGGGTGTACATGCTCTTTCATTTTCTTCTGCTTCCTTCCCGTTTTTTCTAAATTTTGTAATACAGAGATTGTTCACTAAAGAAAAAGCCATTTCTGTTTCAGGGCCCATCATAAGCTCACCCCTAAATCCTCCCCCAAACTTAAAGTCCTTCACAATCTATAATGACACTCCGCTTCTCATATTAGTATACCTTCTTTATAGGAAGGCATTTCTTTTCATAATTTTCTGCTATTGTAAACTTTTCTCTTTACTTGAATTGCCCTTCTTTCCTCCTTCATCAGAAAAATGTCACCTCATCCTTCAAAAGCCAAGGCAAATATCAACTTGTTCTGGGAAGCCTTATCCGGCTCTTCTAGGTGGTTTCACCCTCACTCCCCCACTGTGCACACAGCGCATGTGGTGCATCACCTATCCCATTTTATTATGGTCTAGTGCTTTGTGTGTTAGTGCTCGGAGGGGTGAGGTTTATCTTTTCTTTAATCCTTTTTAGTCTCAGAATTCTAGCAGGGCACCTGGGATGTGGTAGGCACTCAAACCAAATTGAATAACTTCTGAATAAATGAATAAACATGAGTGAATTTTGTCAGGAACTTCAGCTTCATGGTAAACTGGAGAAGGGCAGAGACAAAAAAGGCTGATGTGCCTGAGGCTCGAGCAGCAGAAACAGGGACATGGAAGAGATGGAAAAGAGTGGGGAAAAGAATCATTATCCAAATTGCAGAAGACTCCTCAGCTCAGGAGCTACCTATAAACTTCTCAAGTCTTTCTTAATAAATGATGCAGTGATCAAAATGTCAAGGGCTCTCACTGGTGGTGACGGACATTCATATAATCATCCTGTCTCAGTGGTATGCCACATATCATGTAACTCTGAACAACTGCACATACTACACGCTCTCTCACTTCACGTGAAGTCTTCCACAGACCTCATTTCTCAAAGGCAGTGCTAGGGATGGGGAAGGATGTACTTTAAGCAAGACTGACATTTGGAGTCCTGCTCTCATTACCTTCTCCCCCACAATATGACAATGATGGGAAACCATGAAAAGAAATTCGGCCTTTGCCAATTCTCCCCCCATCTTAGATCGCTGAGAAAGTGGTACCATCAGTCTTTTCCTGTCACTATCTATGTTATTTCCCAGCCACGAGGACACAGGGCAGCCGTCATGCAGATTTCTGCCTGTGTACACCTCTCTAGCGATCAACCCCTCCCCTTCTACTCCTCTGGGTGCTATTCTGACATTATAACATTACAGACGATATAGTTCTGCATGTGGGCTGTTTACTCTTCTTGAAGTAAATATACAATTAAAAAGGCAATTGTATCCATTAACTATTTTTCTCATTTGCTGCCACCTTCTTGGCGCAGAACTGTCAATCCCATAAAACTAATATGGAATGGGGACACTGGTCCCTTTAAATGGAGATATAATCTCACCTGGATCCTTGGCTAAGCAGTGGTAAAAGTCATTATTTTTCTTGTTTTTATTTGCTACTTTGGGATTAGTATAAAGTCACAGATTCATAATGTATGGAGACAGTTATATAACCAGCAATTTTGCTTCTCCAAATTCACTTCTGGTATAAACCTGCCAGGTAGGGTTGTATTATGTGTCATCAAAGTTTCTATATTTACTCATATTCATCTTATCTCTAATAAGGGAGAATACCAGGTCTACCTCCCTGATGTTTCAGAAAATGTATTTTGTTTAATACACCCATGTGAATGCATTAAATGTCCTACCCAATTCCAGTAAGTGGGTATAATAAGAGTACTGTTTAGCTGATAAACTCTGGCACAATAAGTCACTGGAAAACTTCATAGGCTGCATGCTTTCTCACTGCAGAAAACTATGTGGAAAATAGCAGGCAACTCCAGCTCGGTGAGTGTTATTACTCACGTAAGTACCATCCAACAGAGGCTGATGAAAGCTGAAAGACTGCTTTGGAACGGGCAGATCCTGAACAGAAAAGTTGACTCATTGGTCTGTGACTTCAATTACCTTTTCCCCCACCCACGCCATTGCAGTGTGTCACTCCAGGTGGGGGAAAGGTGGTGCAAAACACAGGTTGGCTAAGTAAAATATAATTTTGCATAAAACTCCACGATTGCATATTCAGGTACCGTCCTTATTTTCAAAGATGCCAATGCAGATGCCCTTTGATTTCAAACAACAACATAACAGACTAGTCCCTGCAGGCCCTTCTGTCATCGTATACATTGAAGCGAATAATCACTCACAGCAACTTCCTTACTGTTTTGCAAGTCTGTGATGTCTGTCAGACTGTCCACATGAGGCCCACTCAAAAGACAATTGTTGGAGTGCTGCAGTGTGCCGCCAGGTTACAAATTCACTGGTGGGCAGAGGCTACTTGAGCACTCCATGCCTTCAGCTTCCTGGCAGTTCCAGCTGAGCTGGAATAAGTTTGACAGACTTTCCTGCAGGACCTGGGTGACCTTCTTGGGCGCTTTGATGTTAAATACAGCTCACTGGTGTCACTGCTGGAAGTTAAGTGAGTTAACTGTGCTGTCTAGAGCAGGTCCACAAATTTATATTCTCTACAGTAGCAGTTTGCAGACCTTTAACTTGGCCCTGATTTTGAATCCATTTCCTGTCAACCTCCCAAAAAAGCATAGAGAGGTAACAGACAAGAAATACAACTTCATTGTCATATGGGGAACAAGCCATTATGGTATCTCTATAGACGGTAATAAAATGGGCTCTAGGAAACTAGGTCTGCCACCTGGGGAAGTGCAGCACAGCTTATTAGCACAAGCTCCTCACCTGTACCGCAAGTGGACACATGGGCATCAGTACCTATGCCATAAATGCAGGAATTAAGCTGTCAAGAAGTTGAATGTTTTTACCAAATTCTGTTCCTCAACAGAGAAAATGAAACATGGGCACAAGCTTTCTGTCATCTTTTCATCTGCTCCAAATGCTTTACATGGACTATCTGAAGATTAAAAAACAGGTCTGGTGATTAGAAGCCATTTCTCAAAAAGAAAAAAAAAAGTTCTATTCAGAAGCACACTAATCACCTTGCTACTTTGAGAGATCATTCTCCATCACTGTTTCAATGCTTTCTCCTACAAAAAGATAAGGCACATTAGTTGCCAATATTACTGGCCAATATTACATGTCCCTATAAAAGCATCAGAGGCCTCTACGTACCTGGAATATCAACATAATTGCCTGTTTATATAGAAAATTTGAGGGAAATGGATAAATTATGTATTGATAACTAGCAGGACCACCTGAATAATAACAACTTTATTTTATATAAAACTAGAGTAGCACTCACATTTCAATTTTTGCTACAGGCAAAAAATCAGTGTTTTCAAGGGAAAGCAAAGATAAGGCTTGTTCAGTCTTTTTTTCCCTCTCATCTTCCATTGACTGCCATACATTTTTTTACAAGTTATCTTTACTTGCCTTTGTATAAAACGCTTTTTCTGCCTCTATCAAATGAGAACTGTTGCATTTAATAAATATGCACAATAATGCCAAGCCTTGAGTGTACCATTATATCAACCTAAACAAAGCTTATACAAACCCTTTAATTATTTTTTTTTTCTCTTATGGAACTCCTCTAGAAACTCTTCTATTGTGTTGAATATAAATGCATTAATATTTTTGTTAGAGTAATTTGGATTGACACTTTCTTGTTAGGCAAGACTTTTCTGATAGTACGCCTAAGAGAAATTTCAAATGTTAAGGTGATATTTAGGGGTGGGTTATCAGTGAAATAAATCTGTTAGCAAATTCATGAATCCTTATTCTTTCTAAATAAAGCTAGCACTCAATAACATACTTTCTGTTTAACGCTGGCAATTTGCAATTTCCTGGTCTAAAGAAGTAAAGCACTGAACAGCTTATAAAATGATTCAAAAGATTTCTCAAATGTAAGCACACTTGGTCGAATAACATTTGGATAAGTTACGAATAAACAACACCGAAAACACATATTAGTGATCAGACTTCCTTCGAAATCCCCAAAGTCTCAAAATTAAGAGGTTAAGAGAGCTTTGTATTTAAGAGGCTCAAAGGATTTGAGCAACAGTTCAGTTATTTTTTCAACTCTCAAAAATGTTTGGTACCATGTATGTTAGTAAGGAAATAGTTCGATGAGTCAGCGTCTGAGCTTTTGTTGCCTTGAAGCCAGTCCAAAATGGGAATTTCTGGCACTTCAGACCAACAATATGAGGTTTAAAAACATGTTTTAGTTTTCGAATCACTAGCTGTGTTTTGCCAATCATATCTCTAAGCTAAGTCTCATAGATGTTCTCTGAAGTGTCAATCACTTACTCCCTCTTCTTCACTAAGACCTGTCCCACACAATTAAGCCATAAAGTAGGTGCAGCAGGATGCATTCAAGCTGGGTACTCTTAAGTCAGTGTGAATAATGACTAATAGAGGGAAGCCTCACTGCCAGCAAAAGCTCTTCCCTCTGGATTCCTGGGACGAGGGTTTCAAAAATGCCAAGTGAGCAGCTACCACTGATGTGTGTCTAATTACCACTGCATTCCAGCACATATACATCACCCTCAAGGAAGAGCACAATAGAAGGAGAAATTAAGATAAGCTGTTAACCACGCTGGCAAACAGTCCCTCAGTTCTCAGGAGGTGGAGGTGCAGATCCAGCTTCAGGGCTTCCACTAGCCTGGAAAGCACCTTCCTGTAAGTGAGAATCAGGTGTCCTCTGGGTGGGACAATGAGACTCAGTTTTTTTTTTTTTTAATATATTTTTATTTATTTCTAGGAGAGAGAGAGAGACAGCATGAGCAGGGGAGGGTCAGAGAGAGGGAGACACAGACTCTGAAAGGTTCCAGGCTCTGAGCTGGCAGTCAGCACAGAGCCCGATGCAGGGCTTGAACCCACAAACCGCAAGATCATGACCTAAGCGAAAGTCAGATGCTTAACCGACTAAGCCACCCAGGCGCCCAAAGAGACTCAGTTTTCTTGAGTGGCCCTGCGTTATTGGGCTTGGCATTGGACAGGCATGCAGAATGCTGGCTGGGTTTCAGTCCCTTGCGTCTCTTGGTTAGTGCCTCTGTATCCAGCACAGACCACCCAACTGTTATACAGAAGCGTTGTCTGGTCCCTTGTCCTCATTAAGCTGGAGTCACAGGTTAAAGAAGAGAGGAAACTAACATGCATACTGGAGATTTTAGTGGGAAGAGAATGCTGAACTTAACATGTCAAGCTTTGTTTTTTCTACTTACATATAATACATGTCTCAAGTCGACTGTCTCAGGATATATGCTCTATGAATCATGTCTTCTTGGAATACTCTCTAGTTCCCAAGTCAGTGTCACAACTTTCTGTGGGGGAGGCTCCCATGACAGAGTTATGAGGGAGATGGTCAACAGAGATGAAAATGCCCCCTCTGAAACATCTGCAAAATTATACATACTCTATACTTGATTTATTATTTTACTGACGTAGTGTGACTCTGTTTTCTCAATTCTAGCTCATAAAAATTAAGATAATTTTATAAAGGGCTGTATCCCAAATCATGCTTTTCAAATTATGACACCAGAAAGTTCTGTTTTTAGTGGTGCCTGGTGGCTCAGTTGGTTAAGCATTTTACTCTTGATTTTGGCTCAGGTCATGATCTTTCAGTTTGTGACATAAAGCTCTGCAATGATAGTGTGTGGAGCCTGGTTGGAATTCTCTCTTCTTCTCTCTCTGCCCCTTTGCTTCTCCCCACCAAAGTAAATAAGTAAACTTTAAATAAATTTAACATTTTTATTTATTATTAAGAGACAGAGGCAGAGCATGAGCATGAGTGGGGCAGAGAGAGGGTGAGACACAGAACCTGAAGGAGGCTCCAGGCTCTGAGCTGTTAGCACAGAGCCCAACGTGGGGCTCAAACTCATGAACTGTGAGATCATAACCTGAGCAAATGTCGGATGCTTAACCGACTGAGCCACCCAGGTGCCCCTAAATAAACTTTAAAAGCAAAAAGTTCTGTTTTTTACAAAAATCATACAAATATAAGCTAATACTTACAATACTGTAAGGATTATAATATACAAAGCAAAATACTCACTTAAACAAAATAAAATAAATAGAATATGGCTAGTCATTTCTATTATTATGACATTAAGCATCATAATGCCAGGTACTAGAAGAGACCTAAGAGGTCAGAAGACAAAACTCAAGTGCCTATAGGGACTTAACAAGCACCATTAGTGAGTGTAGTGCGGCGTGTGTAACGAAACCAGGATGCATGCACCATGATAACAGTCACTGGCACTGCACCTCAGTGATAGGCATCGGTAAGGAGCGGAAAGACAAGAGATACATGTCCTATCTGTTACTGACTGAATATTTCTATCTACCTAAAATTCATATATTGAAACCCTAATCCCAATGTGATGGTATTTGTTAAGTGAGGTTTGGGGGAGGTAATTAGTGATGACAGTGGCACTCTCATGAATAGGATTAGTCCCCTTACAAGAAGTGTCCAGAGAGCTAGTTAGCTCTGTTTCCATCATGTGGAGATACGACAAGACGGCCATCTAGGAACCAGAGAGCCGCCTTCATCAGACAATGAATTTGCTAGTGGCTTGATCTCAGACTTCCCAGCCTCTAGAATCATAGAAAACAAAAGTTTTCTGTTTAAATCACTAGTTCATGGTATTTCTGTTATGACAGTCTGAATGGACTAAGACAGCATGTAAAATTGGTGGAGTGACAGCAACTTTCAGCTCTAGTCACTTACCGGTATGTGGAAATGTTATTGTTATTAAATTATTTGGGTGTTTGGGGGTAGGTAAAAATGGCAAATTATCTTCTTTCTTTAATCTATTGGTCCTAAAATTAGGTTTTTTTTTTAACCATGTAATACATCTCTGACTTTTAAAATATAGTCTTTCAAAAAATAAAGAAATAACATATAGCCTTTCAAATACTAGAAGGCAGTAAGCATGTCTTTGCCTAATCTCTTCTGCAGATGACACACTGCTGTTTTATACAGTCCCTGACACTATGGACCTCACTACCCTAGCTGCTCACCTCCAATTTGCTAATGTCAATATTAAAAGGTAGTGTCTAGAGTAGAATACAAGACCAATTTCGAACAAATACTAACCAAAGTGCAAGCCTTAGCAACAAAAGGCAGAAGAGAAAGCTAAAATAAACCAAGTCTTATGAGCCAAAATCACCACTAGCAGCTACAAGTATATTTCAAAAAGAAAATGTAAAGAACCAACCAGCTCCATTAAAACAACAGTGGATGTAGCATACATTGCTCCCTTTTTCCAAATTCTTTTTGCTTCTTGCTTTTAATTGGAGAGATTAAGTATCAGCGCAATTTGCTAATTGCTTTCCCTAAAACAATTAACTATTAATTATAGTCACTGTTATTAGCAGTCTCCAATTCTTCCACGCTGCAGATGTTTTTACAGCAGGCTCCCAATGAGATTGGCAGTTTAGAATATTCTCTGCCAGCAAGCTGCATTCCTTTTAGCAAGCGTCTACATGCAAGATAATGTCCTTTTTTAATAAGGTTTTTGTGCAAGTGAAAATGAGCGTGACACTGTAAATGCAAATGCATTAGCAATTAAAACTGAAGTGCCTATAAGATAGATTTTTATTTTCACTTTTTGGGATAAGAATCCTGCATATTGCATTGGCTAAAAAACAGTTTTCACACCACACACTATTAGGAATAATCAGAAGCCACTTACAGAGAGAGCCCCTCTCTGCACATTTCTCCATAACTTATAGCCACAATGTCATATAGTAAATACCCGATATGTACAAATGTATTAAGTTTATTTTTTAAGTTTACATGATTCCCATTGCACTTCGTAGTCTGTCTTAACACATCAAATGTGTTCAGTAACCGTTCAGATTGTTTACTGTGAGAAATACTCAAAGGAACCTCAGATACAGTAATGCACATTTACACTTCAGTTAATGATTCTTATATGTCCTGCAACTAGACTTGCGCCTCATATATGATCTAATAATTTCTTTTTGACCTAGGAATGCTTAGCGGACCGTTAACACTAAAAGGGAAGGCATCCTTACATATGTCCTTTAAGAAAGCTGTATTTGTTGTCTGAGGTAAGAAAAGTGAAAAGCTATCATGACCATTTACTTCGTATTTATCCTCCAGGATTGTTGATATTGGAGTATGGGCAATGCCTGTGTTTATGTATTACTTTTCTTTAAAATGTTCCTTCCCACATTTTTTTCAACCCTCCCAACCCCTACTCAGACCAAGACGAACCACTATATTGTGTTGTTTTTAAGCACATAATAGCTCAAAACTTACTTTAATTAAAAGATGCCATCAGTTTGCACAACTTCTATTGAATATATGTGATATCAGAAAATATCAGTATGCTCATGGTTCTCCA
This sequence comes from Proteles cristata cristata, assembly GCA_017311185.1. Taxonomy (NCBI): domain Eukaryota; kingdom Metazoa; phylum Chordata; class Mammalia; order Carnivora; family Hyaenidae; genus Proteles; species Proteles cristata. The sequence goes on along the minus strand of JAESUZ010000193.1, from coordinate 1,564,121 downwards.
GGCCTGTCTAGGTTTCTTATAATTTTCATCACCTTTATTTCTCAGATTTCCTTACTACAGAGGCTATGGAGCCCTTGAACTCTACCTACCCATGTACTTCTCATCACTTAGATTTATCAAAGAACCTACCTCCTCTGCAAAGCTTATTTTCAACCACCACAACCCAGGTTAATTACCTTCTATTCTGAGACCAGGATAGAAGTTCCTGCCTCTGCCTTATGTCAGAAATAGCAGCTGTCTTGATCCTTCAGAGACTATTCTCATCTTTGGTAAAATGAAGGACCCCATGAAAGGAGCACTGCATAGTGTGGTTCATCTAAACCCCTGGTTTGACCTTGACATTTATGGCAAGCAGATAATATCTGCAGAGCTACCATACACAAATTAGCCAATGGCTGAAACCAAGTGCAAGATCATAGATGGAAATCTGAAAGAGCTGATTCCAGTAATGGAGCACCTGCTAAGAAAAGGGGGGAAATATCTCACTAGTTCATTGAAGCCCAGAGAGAAATGTGGTGTGCCCAACTTTACATGGTTCACCAGGAGGAGGTGTGCTCTGAACTTGGTAAATCAGGTTCACTGCTTTAATCTAAGGGAAAACTGATCCAGATTGTGTTTTCTTTGTTATCTGGCTTTCCAGTTTATGAGCTATTCAGGGGAAGCTAAAGAAGTGGAAGCAGAATATAGGCATTTAATTTATTTTATTGTCATGTGTTCAGATGAGTAGGTTTTAAATGCCCATTAAGAAGTTTACTCAGCTGTTGACACAGATCAGGGACTTTGGAGAATTAACTTTGGGTCTCCAAGACACCCAAACTGTCTGAATCCCTTTCTTATTGATGTGAGAAAACACAAACAGCCTGATCTTAAAAGGACAATTATTGAAATTCAGATTGAACATGTGCATTTAGCAACTAGAAACTAGCATTTGCTTCTCCATTGCTAAAAGGATTGGAGCCAAACTGAACCACACATTTTAAAGAACCAAAAACCATTTGAGAGCATTTCTACCCAAAATGCAAAGGAGATTCATAAAGTGTGATGAGTATGAAGCATAATCAAAGTTTCTATAGTATTTTTGGTGATCAACCTCAAAATGGATCTAAATTATAATGTAAATACACTTTAGTTGGTAAGTCTATAAGAAGGCCTGGCTGAACTTAGAGGAAACTGCAGACCACCAAAACCAGAAAATATCGTTTAAATTTGTCACAGCATTGTGTGACTCCCAGTTCCACAGTCTCTCTGGCTGGATGCAGAGCACTGCCCAGGTCAGCCAAGTCTGTGAAAGTGCTCTTTCTCATGGGCATTCCTAGAACCAAAGTCTGTATCCCTCTTAGTAATATAAAGCTAGAGTCCAATTAAGTCAAGTCCATCTGAACAGACTGCACAATTTTTGAGAAGAGTTGACAGAGTTTAAATATCAGCATTCTAACTTAGGTGATGAAAATCAGTCTACAGCCACTCCTGCAGGTGAGCCTTTCATAAAGAAGAAAGGTCTTCAGACTCTTTTGACGGTGCTTTTATTATTGCTAATATCCCTGTTTTTGAATGACTGAAAGGCGATATTTAACCAATGCTGCTGGAAAAAATTCTTATGTTCTGTACACACATGGGATTTTGCTCTCAAGGTTCACTGCTAGAAAATCAAGAATATGCTTAGATCAAGTAATCATTTAAACTACAAAATAATAATTATGACTATAATTCTCATTTTTGAGTACTGACTATATGCCAGCTACTTCACAGATTTATTTTGAACCCACTTCACTGCAGCTCTATCGCTATGTAGCTCTGGGAGATTTGTCTCTGAGCCTCAATTTCAAGTCTCTTAAATAGAAATAATAATGGTAGTCACTTCATAGAGCACCATACAAAATACTAAATAACTTGGCATAATGCCTTTAAATAATTCTTAGCTAAGCTATTGTTTCTGTTGCAATATTTACTTGAGTATTTTCCCAATTTCCGTCTCTTACCCATCCATAAATATTTTGAAAAAAAAAAAAAAAACAAAGGAAAAAGATCCTCTACCTATTTCCCCCCCCTCAACATTTTATGCGTGCCAGGACACATTTTATCTGTTCTTACCCCCAAAATATTTACAAGCCAGATGGACTTTGTTTCAGGGTGTAAGAGAGGTGAACACATAAGGACCAGCTGGCTGTTGAACTCTAGACTGTGAGAGAGAGGAAAGAGGAAAATGAGCTCTCTATTCCTATGCATGTTGAGGCTACCGGCAGCTGTTTTCTGATTTTACCATATCATAAGGGAGTATGGGGAGGGCTTCCATGGAAGAAGCACATTCCCCCTTTATCACACCTAAAGCCCCGGATGGAATAAATGAAATGAGCAGCAGAAAACTCTGAAAGGTAGAAAACAGATGGAAAACTTTTTTGGGACAGTGAGACACAAAGAATGGCTCATTGACTTGACTTAAAAGAACCATTGAAAGAAGTTCTACAAACAGAGGAAATGAAAACAGAAGGAGACTTGGAACATCAGCATAAAGAGAGAACCATAGAACTGGTAAATAAAATATACTACAACTCTTATTCTGTGTTTTAAAAATGATGTTAAATAGTTGAAAACAAAATCATAATATTTTAAAGTTTATGTATTTTTGAGAGAGAGAGAGAGAGCACAGCAGGGGAGGAGCAGAGAGAGAGAGAGAGAGAGACAGAGACAGAGAGAGAGAGAGAGACAGAGAGACAGAGAGAGAGAGAGAGACAGAGAGAGAGAGAGAATACCAAACAGGCTCCACATTGTCAGAGCAGAGCCCGATGTGAGCCTTGATCCCATGAGATGAGATCATGACCTGAGCCAAAATCAAGAGTTGAACACTTAACCAACTGATCTACCCAGGCATCTCAAATTATAATATTTTTAATGTAGTTCTCAGGATACATAAAGAATACATGTAAAAAACCTGAAGTATAAAATGGGGAGGATAAATGAGCCTAAGTGGGGGTAGGAGTCCTACATTTCACTTTAATGGCAAAATATTGATATTAGACTGTAAATAACTTTGAGATGTTTTGCAGAATTCCTAGGGTAACCACTAAAAACTGCAAAATGGTATACTCAAAAACACTAATAAAGCAAAACAAACACTAGAAAATGTTTAAGTAACCCATAGGAATGCAGGAAAAGGGAAGCAAAGAAACAATAATCAAAGATACCAGACAGAAAAATGAAATAAAATGTCCAACTTAATTTCTAACAAAATATCAACAATTTCATTAAATTTAAGTGTTCTAATTATATCAATTAAAGGACAGGCACTGGCAGAATGACTCAACTATATGATGTCTATGAGAAACTCATTTCTATTATGATGATATAGGTAGGATGATAGGTAGGATGAAATTAAAAATGTATAATGAAAACACCAATCAAAATAAAGGTATAATATCACATAGATTACACATCAGACCAAAGAAAATTACCAGGAGCAGAAAGCAACATTATATAATAATAAAAGTGTCAAAACATTAAGAAGTCATTAAAGAGTATCTGGCTTCAAATAGTAAATATATGGTGATAGACTTTGACTATAGCACTTAAGACTGGTGAACTTGGGCATCATTAGTCTACAAGCCCAGACCACTCTAAGCTTCAATGTTCCCATCTCAAGAAAGGGGGGGAGGAGAAAGGTTAATAATGCTTATGTCATAGGATTGTTCATGGACATAAATGAGGTCATTACATCAAAGTATGAAGTTCTTTTCCCTCTATTACACTATAAATGTTATGGCCTAAAAGCTGAAAATGGACACAAGAAATCCTCAAAGTATTCGTGACTTTTCAACTCTTTACATAATTTTTTCATCATAATTGGTCAATACTATTATTTGCAGACCACGACCTTTTGCTGTGATTCTTTACAAGGAAACAAATATTCTGTAAATGAATAAAGATCTTAGAAAAATAGATTCCAATTAGCTTTAGAGATCATTGTGTAATGACCAGTGAATCAATGGGAAATTTATTGATACAAAATATTATGATTGTAAATGGCAATAGAGTGGAATCCAGATGCTTATATATTTTCACTTGCTTCTTCTTTTCAGACTTAAAATACGAAAGAAAGGTAAGGAATGGGAGAGAGAAATCAGACCACACAGTTATCATTTAATATTCTACAAAATAAGAAAAAAGGGAACAAAACTGATTACTTGAGTAATCTCATTTGATCTATTTTCTTTCTCTCACTCTCTCTTCCTCTCTCTCTTTTTCTATTTTCCTTTCAGTGTCCATGTACATGTTGTATCTTCCTTTTTTGGTGGAGAATGGAAAATCTTATCTTTTGTTTTCAAGCATAATGCTCATCACTAGTGTGTGTGTGTGTGTGTGTGTGTATTTTAACTAGTCTAACTCAAAGCTTTAGTTGAAATTAAGTTCTCTGTTTGCAGACTGAATGGTTTAGGCTGGAACTTAACATTCCAAATGACACTAGAAAAGATTTTTTTTTTTTTGCTTTTATTTTTTTTACTTTTTATTTTTTTAAATAGTTTATTATCCAGTTGGTTTCCATATAACACTCAGTGCTCATCCCCACAAGTGCCCTCCTCCCAGATGGCCAACAGACACATGAAATGATGCTCAGCATCTCTTTTCTTCAGGGAAATACAAATCAAAACCATACTGAGATACCACCTCACGCCGGTCAGAGTGGCTAAAATGAGCAAATCAGAGGCGTCTAGATGATGGTGAGGTGTGGAGAAACAAGCCCCCTCCTACACTGTTGGTGGGAAAGTAAACTGGTGCAGCCCCTCTGGAAAACAGTACAGATGTTCCTCAAAAAATTAACAATAGAAAAGAATTAAAAAGAAGAAAAACAAAAGAAAATATACTCTGCCAAAGGTATATTACCACTTGCAAACTTGCAACCAATATGTGACTTCACAGCATCCCAAATAGCAGGTACTATTATTCTCATCCATCATAATTAATCCAAAGAATAGAAGGAAGCAGGGGCACCTATGTAGCTTGCTTGGTTAAGTGATCGACTCTTGATTTCAGCTAAGGTCATGATCTCACAAGTCATGAGATTGAGTGTAGAGCCTACTTAACATTCTCTCTCTCTTTCTCTCTCTCCCACAATTTGCTCCTCCCCTGCTCATGCTCTGTCTCTCTCTCTCTCTCAAAAAAAAAAAAAAAAAAAAAAACAAAGAATAAAGTGAAGTAAAGGAATATACAAATTCATACTAATTGAATTTTAACATATTTTAGGAAATGACTTAGCAACAAATGAGTTACTAATGATAACTGACAATAAACGAATCAAAACATAAAATTTCAAATAACCTAATATGAAGTTTGAAATTATAAATCTATTAATATGCATAAAACAGATGCTCATAGGGTTTTAATGGAGATTCAATTCGTTATGTGTCACCGGATTCAAAACCATTCAAATACTCTGAAAACTTGTGAGACTTGGATATTAGAGTTCTCTCAGGTCAAAGCTTTAGAAAACACAGATATTAAAGGTGCATTTCATATAATTAAGTCGTGGTAGGGAAGCATTCCATGTGAACACTGCTCCAGCTCCTGATTTTCTGTACTATATAGTTAAAAAAAAAAAAAAAAACTAGCAATTTTTAAAATGTAATCAGAGCATCAGATGTTTATCAGAAGGAAAACCCGTTGTCTAGATTGAGAAAGACCTAATCAGTTCATAAAACTTTTTTTTTTCATCTTGGCTGCTGTGTTTCTATTTTTATGTTCTTACACTTTATATAGCACTAACTTCTAAAACAATTTGAGGCAGTTTTCAAAATTAATCATAATGTTCAATATGATTGCTCTAAAAATAAGTAGAATATAGACCTTTAAAAGGAGCAAAGGTAATAGATGTTATTCATCTCTGTTATCAACAGATGTTACTAATATCATTACTCGTGTTGGCCACAGCCACTGAATTTGACTCTGAAAAAATGTTATGATATCAAAGCCATATGTATCATAAGGTGACTAAGGCAGTAATTAGCTCTTTGCTCACATGCATCAGAGATTTTTGATAAACAATTTCATCTTCACTCCCATAGTTCCATTCTTTTCATTTTATAGCAAAATTTCAGCTGTGATAAGATTAAACAATTGGCAAGAATGTTTAAAGGGGTAGAAACCAGATTGTATTCTGCTCATTTGATTAACCTGATTTCAAGATAAGCTTGTAAAAAGTCTATAGTTACAGACAAAGAATCAAACAAGTTTTTGTCTGCTTATTTTTAAATCTCTATAAGTTTATGGAAAAATAGGCAAGGCTAAGACAAAGCATTCTACATCTCAGCTTTACTGCCTCTGTATGCTCAGACTGAAATCCTTGTAGAATGTCAAACACAGGAAATGCTTCAGGGCCATTCATCTAAAGTCTTGAGATGCTGTGATTGAAAGTAACATGTGGAATCAGTTTGAGAAAAATAAACTTAAGTCAGGGGAAAATGACACAAGTAATAAACCTAGATAGAGTGGAGACTAAAAAAGAGGAAATCGCTGCAGGGAAATATTTTGCGATGCAGCAGACAGAAATCTCAAAGCCAGAGAAACAGAATTTGCATACGTGAAACATAGCACTCTGGAATATTATGTATCTATTTATCCATTATATTTGCATGAAATTATTTACAATATTTACCTGCAACCCAAGTTTCTTAATGAACTAAAAATAGAGAAGATCATGTGTTTTTTGGCATGGTGGGAAAAGCTTGCGGGTAGAGACGAAAGTCCTGGTTCTCCCTGGCTTAGCTACCGACTGCCCTGACTTCAGTGGGTACATCATTTCACTTCTCTGGATCTCTGGTGTTCTAACTACAAGGTGAAATGAGATGACCTCAAACATCTCCAGGCTCTTACAGTCTGTGAATCCATAGATCAACAACTCTCAATGCTTTGGATGTTTAACAAAAGCTTTACTGAGGCTGACATTATAGTTTTTACTGTCACAAAGCAAATTGACTCAAATATAGGGTAAGATATAACAAACATTTTGTAGGGCAAAACAATAACCTTAGAGAATCGGAATGAGACAGCTAAAAAGGTTCTATTTAAAGTCATGCCAGAGCAAATGTTAAAATGTTCAGTTAGAGGAGGCATCATGTATGTAAAATTAAGTGAGAATAGATTTGAGAATGTCTCTGTTAAAATGTGTATAGGTGAAATATATGTAGAGAGGTAATCTTTGCATCTTTATTCCCATTTGGCAGACACAATTTCAAGTTTTACTAAGTCAGAATGATCTAAAAGTTCAGTGACTCCTCTTATATCTTTGGTTTTATTTTCAAGCAAACACCCAGATAATATGAACATATTATCAAATGTCATCATTCTGGGTTGATAAAGATTAATGCCGGGCCATCCCTGCAGACTGTTTCTGGGACAGGTAGGAGGCCCAGGTTTTGAGGGGTGATGAGGAATGCAGGTGGCTGCAGGGACTCTGGGACGGCCACAGCAGGTAAGGACAGAAGCCGGCATGTGCGGACTACTACCTCTGGCCACAGCTCCTCAGCTTTTTCCTGCCCCCTCCCAACAACATCCTGCTAAGACAAAACCCACAGCAACTTGTAAAGTGATCAATGTCAACATTTCAGGTGACATAAAGGGAAAGGACGGTTGTCAGGGGAAGACCTAGTCCTTTATAATTTAGCAGAAGGCACCATAATCCATAAACTCAGATTCTCTGGACTCATTTTCCTCATCTGGAAGTGGATTGAATAGTGGTATCTACTTCAATGCATTGTTGGGAAGATTAAGCAAGCCAATCCATTTAAAAGGCTTAGTCAATTAAGCGTCCAACTCTTGATTTCAGCTCAGTTCATGATCCCAAGATCGTGAGACTGACCCCAGGTGTGTTCCTTGCTAAGCATGAAACCTGCTTGGGATTCTCTCTCCCTCCTTCTGCCCCTCTCCCCAGTTCGTACACACATGTGCTCGCTCTCTTTCTCTCTGTCTCTCTCCCAAAAAGAAAAAAGAAAGAAAGAAAGAAAGAAAGAAAGAAAGAAAGAAAGAAAGAAAGAAAGAAAGAAAGAAAGATCTTTAAAAAATAAAAGGCTTAGTAAATATAGGGCATACATACCACATGTCACATAAATGCCATTGTTTATCATCATCATCATCACGTCCTGCACAATGTATACTTAATTTCCAAAGATGAAAGAAGTTTACAAGTACAAATACATCAAACCTGCAGGCAACTGTACACATAAATGGACAGTTTACTAATTCATTCATGCTCTCTTCCTTGGGGGTTTCTTGTGTCAAAGATGCTGATGTTTCACAACTGGGTCTACACAGATCTGCTCTTCCATGATTGGCTCTATCCAGATCACAATGCTGCTGTGTGCCACTCAGGGCCTCTGAGTGATTATGTGTGGCTGATTAACATGAACACACACACTTATTTTACCTTCTTCACTAAATATTTCTCAAAAAGAGTGGGATTAGAATTCCCCGATCCTAACTAAAATGACAGCATAATATGAGAACTCCTATGGAATTCTCTAGAGCTACACTAAACATAGACATTTTTTAGCACCTAAAGAATTGGAGTTTTAGAGGCTGATGAACAGTGTCTGGCTTATAGTGAATCTTTTGTCATCATCATCACTATCTATTTTGCAAGGACTTATAGCTACTTATTCCCGCTAACCATTAGACAGCAAGTTTCCCAAAGCAGGAATTCTTGTTGATAAATTTAGTATAGTGAATATTGCTTGATCCCAGAAGAGTTTGTTAATGAATGAATAACTGATGTGAACAAAACAATGAATGAATGAATATTCAACTAATTAAGAGCAAGTAAATCAGAGCCAATAGATCTGTTGGTCGTATTCTATTCTGTTGTGGCCATTTGGTCATGCCTGTATATCTCTTACTAAGCTGTTTTCAAGTTTGATTTGTGATTTTGGTAAAAACATATGCTGGCTTCTACAAACTTTATTAATCTCTTCCTTCTTGCTAATTTGTGTTGGGATACTATAATGCTGAGGTGGTAAGAATCTGGAATAAATTGTAATTTTTCTATGAATCAAAAGGAAAGACTAGCTTGGACTAGATAAATATGAATCTAAGTGGAGAAATGAAATTAGCTTCATGATCTCATACACATTGAGTGTGTATGTAAAACTTCTGCCATACAACAGTTATTAATACCCTGGAGGTTTTGATTCAGCTATTTTCAGCTTTGTTGAGGCTGGTCACCTATTCATAGGTTCAGAGATTCAGTTCTTATCCATAAAAACTAAGTTACTGAGTAGTAACTTACACTATGCAAATTTATGAAAGGTTGATGTACAAATTAGAACACCAATATTTTCACTTACATGTATCAATCGAAATAGTCACAAAGATCACTTTGCTGGTGGATTCTGTCCTTCAAGGAAACTTTATATGGTGGCACAATTATAAGTGAAAAATTGCTTAGTGATCAAAACTAAGACAAAAATAGATGATCTTAATATCACAACATTCAGGAAAGAAAGAAAGAGCTATTTTCTCCACTGTTGAGGTAGTGCTTCCAGTATTCTCTCTTTAAAACATCCGCTTCTCTGGAAATGTAGAAAAAACTATGGTCAATATTCTGATGTGGTCTTAATGACTACTGTGAGAAAGAAATGAACTAATATGTATAAGATACATTGTCAGGTGATTGTTACTCTAGATCACTATTCTTTAAATCGGGTTATGTGTACCCTTGAGGAAACACAAATGCTTGACACCTTGATCTTAAGCTTCCATACTTATCATATTTTATAAGCGATCTTCTTGAAAATATCTTTCAGTCGTCAAAATCTTCCTATGGTGCATTTCTTATATTGTTTAAACCCCATAAGCACCAAGCAAAGAACATTTACAAATACCTGTGTCAGAAAACTCCTAACACCTCTTTCAGTGATGCATTTTCAGAATTTTGCTTTTTATGGTTAAAAATTGCTTATCATAATATAGAGTACTCTTATGACATTTTGATCAATTAGGTAATCCTAACTATTGTAATAACTCAATCCAGAGAATAATTCAACATACTGAGAATTAAAATCACAGAATTTTATTTTATTTTATTTTATTTCCTTATTTATTTTTATTAGAGCAAGAGACAGAGCAAGTAGGGGAGGGGCAAGAAAGAGAGAGAGAGAGAATCTTAAGCATCAGGCTCAGCACAGAGCCTGATGTGGGACTTAATCCCACAACCCTGGAATCATTTTCTAAGAGTAAATCAAGAGTTGGATGGTCAAGTGACTGAGCTACCCAAGAACACCCCCCCCCATTGTTTAAGTATTACTTCAATTTATGTAGATACACTTATTGCAAAATTTATGATAAAAAGATCAGGACAAGATTTTAAGGCATAAAATACATTATGTTGGGCGAAATATGCTGGGCTCCCATAAAATTCTAGTTCTTGAAATTCAAGGGACAATTTAATAACCACATTTCCAAGGGGCACAAAAGTTAACATCCTATAGTAAACCTTTCCTAAAATGGCTATGTTGCCATCTCTTTGACCAACTTCAATTATTGAATTGGATGCACACTTCCTTAGTGAGAAAAAGAAGACAGACAGAAATAAAGAAAAGAAAAGAAAAAAAGATGAAAGAGGGAGAGGAGAGAAAGAGAAAGGGAGGAAGAAAAGGAAGGGAAGAGAAGGAAGAAAAGGGAAGCAAAACAAAGAGAAGGGAAGGAAAGGAAGAAGAAAATATAAGAATTGTCTAATAGGTGATAGGCTACCATATATAACTGTGAAGTCTATTCACTGCCAAATATATTTTGTCTAGAAGATCAAATGATCTGGATTGAAATCCAGCTCTTGCATGTACTTTCCATCAAACTCTGATATCCAGAGTTGTAATGTTCATGAGAGACCGTATTTTCTTATTTTTACAAAGGAGCACGTAGGCTAATAGCAGCCTATTTCACCCTGGCTCTGACTTCTCACATTTTATCTAATCTTCAGAAAATCATGTTGGCTCTGTCTTCAAAACAGACCCAGAACCTGACCAACTTTCACAATCATTACTGGCCCCAGCCACCATAACTCATCTGGATTATTGCAAACCTCTTAACTAAGATCCCTGCTGCGAACTCCTCTTCCCCCACCCCACATTGTAGTTTATTCTCATCACAGCAGCTAGAATGATGCTGATAAAATATAAATCAGATCATGTTACCCCCTTGCTCAAAACACATGAGTGGTCCCATCCCACTCAGAGTACAGGCCGAAATCCTTACAGTGGACACCTAGTGAGTGTGATCTCTACTATTTGCTCGAGATTCCTGAACTCATCTCTGACTTTTCCATTCACTGATTATGCTCCAGCCACACAGGTCTCTGCATTGTACCCCTGAAATACCAGGCATGCTTTTGCCTCAAGATATTTGTATTTATTGTTCTGTTTGGAGCCCAGACATCTATGTGACTCATTTTATAGTCTCCTTAGAGTCTTAGCCCAAATGTCACTCTGTGTGTGAAATCTTCTCTAACCATCCAACTTCAAAGAGCAGCAACATACCCATATGCACTATGTTAAGCAAGTCTTATTTTCTGCATTTTTTGATGCTTTGACATCTGGAGGTAACATTTGCTGACACTGGAGGGACTGCCCCTCCTGAGGACAGCCCATTCCAAAGACAGTGAGCCACTGACCTGTGAGCACACCTTTCATATGCAAGCCAACCAACCCAGAGCTAATACCCTATCTGGCTCTGACACTCAGAGCCACTACCCACCTGCCTTAATTGCCTCACAGAGCCACACACCAGACAATGAGGGGGAGTAGGCCCTACTGCCCTCTGAAATCATTCCCACTATCCAATCCTAAACCCGTTTACTCTGCCTTAACTGTTTCTTCTAGTGGCAACTGCGGTAAAGGATTCTGCTCATGTTTCTCCTTCACTCTGCCTGCTTCCCGACTGAACCTGGTGCTTGCCCATGTATGTAGCCCTGTGTGGCATGACACGGGCCCTTCTCTTGGTGTCTATAATAAACTATCTTTTTAATGTAACTTGTCTCCAAATCTGTTGGCCTCATGATATACTTGAGTAATAATAAAACCTACATTTTAACACACACATGCATACTTTGGTATCTTTCTCTGCTTTGCTTTGCTCCATACTGTTAGGATGGCTATTATCAAAAAGATAACAAATGTCGGAAAGGATGTGGAGAAAAAGGGAACTGTTGTATATTTTTGGTGAGAATGTAAATTTCTACAGCCACTATGGAATACAGTATGGAGGTTCCTTAAAAAATTAAAAACAGAACTCCTATGTGATGCAGCAATTCCATTTCTGGGTGGAATATTCAAAGAAAATGAAACAGAAATTTGATAAGATATCTGCACTCCCATGTTTATTGAGTTGTTATTCATAACAGTCAAGATGTGGAAACAACCTAAGTATTCATATCCACCAAAAGATAAATCGATAAAAAGGATATTATATATATTATATATATTATATATATACTCCTATACATGTATATGTGTATTCCTATATACATACACACATATGTGTGCATGCATACACACTGGAATACTATGCAGCCATGAGAAAAAAGTAAATCCTGCCATTTGCAACAACACAAATGGCACTTGAGGGCAACACAATAAGTGAAATAAGTCAGAGAAAGACAAATATTATATGATATTACTTATACATGGAATCTAAACTGTAATCTAAAAATCCAAACTCATGAAGACAGATAGTGGAATGGTTACCAGGAGCTGGGAGTAGGTAAATGGGGTGATGGTGGTCAAAGGGTATAAACTTCTAGCCTACAAGATAAAAACTTTCTATGGATCTAATGTAAAGCATGGTGACTGTAGTTAATAATACTATATTACATACTTGAAAGTTGATAAGAGTGTAGATCTTAAATTTTCTTAACACACAAAAAAATGGTAAGCATGTGATTTGATAAGTGTTAGCTAATGCTATGGTGGTAATCATTTTGCAACACTTAAGTGTATCCAATCAACACCTATAACACCGACATGTTATATACCATTTATATCTGAATGAAGCTGAAGAGGAGGTAAAATAGACTGGCTAATATCTCTTTATTTTTAATTTTTTTCAATGTTTTTTATTTAATTTTGAGAGACAGAGAGATGGGGTGTGAGTGGGGAAGGAGCAGAGAGGGAAACAGAATCTGAAGCAGATTCAGATTCTGAGCTGTATGCACAGACATGGATACGAAGCTCAAACCCATAAACCATGAAATCATGACCTGAGCTGAAGTCAGACGCTTAACCAACTGAGACACCTAGGTGACCCAACTGGCTAATATTTCTTACAGACGAATATTACTACTCTACATGACACCAGCTGGAATGGAGATTTGAGAGTTGGTCTATAGATTTCAAAGATGTTGCCTCAAATCTAGGATTCTTACTCACTTTAATTTTAAAATCTTTTTCCTAATGGCACATGTCCTTGACTTACATTGACAGATCCTACCATAGAAATCCTGAAGCTATACAGATGTTTTAGAGAGTTTCATCCTCTACACCCCTACCTGAAGACAATGGCACACCATTTCTTCTTTTGTGCCCCCTCTTACTTACCCAAGGAGAATTTCTGTTGCTCTTAAAGAAACGTCATGTATTTTCCTAATGGCTATTGTGAATCATGTAACTGCTTGTTTTGGTTTAGTCATCAGAAAGGTCAGAACCAAAGTCTCAACTAAATGATTATTAATTAATATGTAGTTCATAAACTGTCATACAAGAGTACAACTTTGTACCCTGCACCTCCTAGTATAAAATCTGTTGTTTTGCTCTCCATATTTTCTCTAATTCTCATTTGTATCTATTTGTACTTGAATTTCATTGCATGCTTCCCAAGCCCTTCATGAAACGATACTGATATTTAAGTAAGTAAGTCAATAAATGAAATCCCATTTGCAATGTGCCTTTGGAAACAAACATTAAGGGTCAGTGTGACATAGAAAAACAATTTTATTGTCGCCAAACTGAAATCCTTAGGCAGTGTGATATAATTCATATTTTTATATCTGTATCTTTTTTCCCATCATGATGTATCTAAAAGACTGAATAAAATTATGCTCTAAGAGAATATGACAAAAGTTCAAATAATCACAGATTCTTGGTTCAATAAATATGAAGATATAAAATCAAAATCAGAATAGGTGAGCCACAAATTACAATAAAAATACTGTAATTTTATTAACATAGTCTATATCATGACTGCAGGTTTTAAAGAAACCTAACATTCCTAATAAACACTGTGTTCTTACAGAGGACTAATTTAGTCTCCTACTATCTTCACATTTGGCAACTCTGTGACGTTTAATTTTCGCAGATTTTTAAAAATTCAACTTTTTCCCCAATGTAAGAGGTTAGTGATACTTTCATACCAAATATATTTATCTATCTATAGCCACTAGCAAAGCATTGCTCCTTTCTATACTTTGATTTTGGTAACCTGGCTTCACAAGGTTCTTTTTGAGCCTACTTGATACAGTTCATGAGTATTTATTCTTGTATAATATGTGCAATCAAAAACTCCTGCATTAATTCTGTAGAAATGATGTTTTAATTAGGCAGCAGTTGGTACTTTAAAGGCCAGGATGTTTAACTACCAGAATGTCACCAGCTCTAGCAGCAGATGGAGGACAAACAGGTTGTTTGATCTATATAAACTATCTGGTTGGAAGGAAATTAGACATTATGCTAACTTACTCTTATCCCTTAAGTATTTAATGTATCAGTGAAGCACACAAATCTTCCACAAGGGTAACACAAAAATTATGAGAAATAACTTTAAGAGCAAACTTCAGAGAAACAACTAGCCTGAGAAGTTTCAAAGGAGACTAGGGGAGGCTCTTCAGAGTAAGAAGGAAAAGAACAGGAGTAGAGGAAGGAGACAGCAGAAGGAAAAATTCAAGTTCGCTTCCTCTGTGTGAAGCCTGAGTGAATTCTGCATGTGGTTAATGGGGCATCTTTTGAGTTTTCTATCTGTTATGTAATACAGACAAGGTGCTGCTAAAAAAAAAAAAAAAAAAAAAAAAAGAAGGAAAAATTCCTGAGTGCAAGGAATTTGTGTACAAAATCTACTAGCACAATGGCTATATCACAGGTACTTAAGTACATATTGTTCATTTGTTCATTTCAATCTTTCATGCTTTAATTTAACATGAGCTTGGAAAACGTCTACTAAATGTAAAAAAAAAACAAAAAAAAAAAAACAAAAAAAACCCAAACAGTTCTAGGTCAAATGTGACTGAGGGCAAAGAGCAAATACCCTGAGGATTGGTTACTGCAGTGATCTGATTTGGAAATTTGGAACAGTTCTCAGCCTATCCTGATAAGGAGACTTCCTCATGCTCCTCTCTCCCAGACAAATCTGGAACATAGAGGCAAAGGGACGGTTTGCAAGGCCTATGTATTAATCCCCAAATTAAATTCAGTTTTTCCTGTTGCTGTTAAATTTTCTTGTAACTGTTGAGCTTGTAAGATATGTGTAATTTTAGACCTGTTTTACTATCTCCAGATATGATATTGTAGCAATATTGTTTTAAAAAATGTTTTTTTGATGTTTATTTTTATTTTTGAGAGAGAGTAAGACAAAGCATGAGTGGGGAAAGGACAAAGAGAGAGGGAGACATGGAATCTGAAGCAGGCTCCAGGCTCTGAGTTGTCAGCACTCATGAATCATGAAATCATGACCTGAGCCGAAGTTGGACACTTAACCAACTGAGCCACCCAGGCGCCCCTACTGTAGCGATATTCTTAAGTGAGCAAGAGAATAAGTTACATTTATATAATCATAACAAAAGTTGGTAATTTTTATATGTAAACTTGATGTCCAGTTTGAGCTGTCTACCCTGTTCTTTGTACTTACTGAAACAGGCTAAGTTTCAAGTCATTGGTCTATATGGAAACAATATTATTTATTCTTATTTCTGAAAAAACAAATCATAAATAGAATGTTAGACTCTGCAGTAGTCAAAATAATGACTATGATGTTATGGAGAGGCAAATATTTCTTCAGTTTCACTGATTACAGAAGAAGAAATACATGGTAAATGATAGAAGAATTGTCAATTTTGCAAAAACAAAGCTCTAAGCTCATCCTCCTACTTGAAAGTCATATTATTATATTATATTAATAATGAGTTATATTGCATATCTATTACAGTATATGAAAATTATCATATATAACAAATTAGAAACATATAACCATACATATTCAAATTAGGGACCCAACATCTATTCCTTACTCTGCTACTAACTGTAACCTTAGCAAAATCATTTAATTTTTCAGGGATTCAGTTTATTTATCTGTAAAAGTGATTGGAATGGGCTAAATGACCTCTAAAAAAATCACTATAGAATATTCTTTAAAAAATAAACATGTTAAAGAATTTTTAACACAGTAAGAAGGATATATTTATCCTTAAGTACTTTCCAAATTTTCTCCTTATAATATTAAAAAAACAGAGTTATGAAAGAGATGTGATAAAAAGAAATAGTAGACCTGTATCGTTCTGGGATATAGAGGATTTCTAAATAAGACACGTCTTGCACTTATCGATAAAAGGAGAAATATCATTGTCCTTCTAAAGACAATAATTTCCCACGCTCATGATTTCTCCTCGTTGTTAAGAAAAGTAAACTAATTAAGAGGCTCTGCAAGGAGATATGGACAAATGAATACCCTGAACCTTCCCCTGCCACTCTGCCCTCTAAGGAACATGTGAATTGTGGAAACTGGAAAGTGGTTAATTCAAATGAATCTCTGATTCATGAGACTATGACACACAGGAGGATTTCTCATTATGTTATGGAAAAGTTTGGGGAGCAAATTAACTTCTTAGGATTGTGCTGTAAAATGGAAAGTAGCAGTCCTTAGGTTTTCCAGGGATTCTTAGAATCTTGGGAACTTCAGGGACACCTCAGAAATTACATTTTTCATCAAAAAGTACCTTTCATCTCCCCCAGAAGATTTCTCAAGTCCTGGCTTTAGGCTGTGGTGCTGTGCCAGGCTAGTTTCTCTCACAGATTGCGCTTTGATTCCCTGTGGGATCTGGAGGCGTGGGTGCTCCTCTGACCTTGCCCCACTTTGAGGAATAGAATCCCACCACATGTGACCCCTGGGCACTGGTGTAAACTCAAAGGCGTTGACCTGTTAGCATGGCTGACCCCTGATCATTCAGGTCATTTACTAAATCCTATTCATTAATATTCAGGTTTCTTCTTTAAAGTTCACGTATGAGGCTTCAAGAAAGGAAACATCTCTGGGAAGGGGTTTTGTCTCTAAGATTATTTTTAGCTATTTACTCTATACACTTATAAGCACTAGCTCTTAATTTCAGAAGGATTGCTTCTTCTTAAAGGAAGCCATTATTATGTGGGTCATAGATCATTTTGTACAGATCTTCTACCTGATTTAAAGCAAGACTTAGAATCATCAGATGGAGTTTATGGCCATTCTTGAATAAAGGAACACTTCCTTCAATTAATTTATATTAGATGGTTTTCTAGAAGTATCTAAGACTTTGAAGATAAGCATTATAAAAATGTAGGTATAGGAATCTGCTACATAAAAAATTAAGTCGCCCACAGATCACTTTATTATAAGTCATCAACTATTTCAACTGATGAAGTAACAGATTATGGTACTTCCCCCCACCCTCACAGTAAATGCTATTTAGTGCTCCCTACAACAAACATCAAGAATATTAGACATTTCCAATATATATTTAGGCTTGAAAGTATTCAGTGGGACTTGAGATTAAGCATAACAATAGGCTTTTCTATGGATACATATGCAGTTTTCAATCATAAACACATCAGACTCCTAGCAATGTGTGAGCTTGTCAAAACCATAACCGTTGTGTGTCCTGCATCATATCAATTCCCCACACCTAGGAGTCCCAACAGCCTGCATAAACTGTTTACTAAAATAGGAATACACAGGTTAGCCCCCTTGAAATAGGACTATTACCTTTCCTCGATAAAGGTTGGAGCCAAGTCTTGAAGATTTAGGACAAAATAAACCTAGATCTCTGTATCTCTATAAAATTGACCTGCCTTGGATGAATCTTCCTCTTGTGATGACAATACTGAATTGTAACAATGGTAAAGGGCATTTCAACTAAATCAGTGATAAGGAAGAAAGTCTCCTTCTGCTGTCGGTCTTGAGGCTTACCTTGTTCTCTATATCAGGAGTCATATTTGGAGTTAAACAAATCCATATCGTGACACTGCTATGTAGATACACCAGAGAACATCAAAACTTAATGCTGCATGAAGTGACCATCAAATGTGGAGGCAATTTTGGAGGAGACGGTGGAAGAAATTTCAAAGTACAAGAAGTCTCTGTTTATTCACAGAAGCTATCTTTCCTTTAGTTCAAGTTCTTACCAAAGGGTTGAGCTTAATTTATAGTCAAAAATGAAGTAACAGGAATAGCTCGTATTACAAAATCATAGTAATCAATAATCTTGTATATGACTTATTATGTACACAGCACCCATAAACTTTGACTGGAGTTGTGGTTATAAGTTTGTTTCTGAAGTTTCCACGTGTAGAATTATTTCAACAAGCCCGCTTGGCATGTGACGTCATGAACAGTCTCTTCAGTTGTCCCAGGATGGCAATGTACATAATGGGAAGAAGAGCAAAATTTGGGAGCCAGACTGCTTGGGTTTGAATCTCAGCTCAACTGTTTACTGGCTGAGGGACGGATGGACAATCAAGTCTCTTAACTTCACCATACCCACATCCCGATCTGTAACTCTGAAACAATAGCACATACCTATTTAGGTGGTTTTGAGGATTAATTAGAGTGTGACTGGGATAAAGTAAAAGTAGTATTTAAGTATTAGCTACTATTATTATTTAGCGAGTATTTATCAAGTACCTACTAGCGCCAGGTGCATATAACTCATATAGTAAATACTAATGTAAGCTGAAATTTCTTTCTACTGAATTAACATTCTATAGCTCTAACAAACTAACTAAAAGAAGGGTTTTTCTTTAACAAAAGGAAGTGTCTCTTTGTAAGGGTCCCTTTATGGCCCCCTAAACAAGCAAATTCATTAAGAGAGAAGAATCTAACACGAGAACAAAGTCATGCTACTTTTTTGTTTCAGTAAGGATCTCTTAACTTATTCTGTGAAAATGGAAATCCAATTTTTTAAATCAAAGAAGCAATTTCACATGTAATATCATTTGGCGTTTATTTTGTTCAGACCTTAAAGGTAAAACCAATTCTTTGTGTTATTAGACTTGAGTTTTACTTCAAAACTAAGTTATAACAACTAAATGGAATTAATCTAGAAGTAAAAAAAGAAAGAGGTTTCCTTAATCATGCCTAGCTTTACAATCACCCCAGAGGTGACCAACCTCCCAAAGGCAGTGGGTCTAAAATTAGGTCTAATTTCTAGGTAGGGAAGATGCAGGGAGGTTTTAAGTAGGAGGCAGAGGTCGGGACCCTGTGGCTTTCATCTTATAATGCCTGCAGGTAGGTACTTGGGGAGGGAGCATAGCTCAGAAGATAATATTTCCCATGTCAGACTCTGACTATGCCATTCAAAAGACTATAAAGCGATTTGACAGGTGTGATGGTAATTATGGAAGACTGTGGAAAAGATACAGGAGAAAGGAGAAAAGGAAAGAGAGGTGCAGGGGAAGGAGGTGAAAAGCTAGGTGTGAGTGCATTCTAAGTCAGGAGAAGAAAAACTAGAAGCTGAGAAACAATGTGCTTTTATGCACACAGTGATACACAAACTTAAATAACATTGCAATTTCATTACCACAAGATAGGAGAAATATAACCACCCAATACTTTTTTTTAAAGGAGGATAAGTCATATTGTGCCATATCCTAAATCCCTTTAGCTGGGAGAAATTATGGCAGAATGGTGAACAGAGGTTGGGCCTTACAGATACAAAAAAAAAAAAAAAAAAGTGAGAAAGTCAGAAAGAAAGCCTGAATTAAAGCAGAAAAGAGGGGAAAATATATGTTACTTGAAGAAGGATGTTGAAAAGTGGCTACCTGCATTTTAGATTTCCCTAACAGGGCAGATACATGTTGGAGATTATCAGACTAAGTGAGAGAAATCCTTAACATTAGTTTTATATATGTGCACATACATCTAACTGTATGAGGACACTGAATTGTAGTAAATAAATCCATGTTATATGCTTATACATAGTTGAGTTTAAAAAGTGGAATTTAGCAATCCTTAATTTAAAAAAAAATAGTGGTCCATCATGATTATAAAGTTTAAAGGAATTTGAGAAAGCCCGTGCTTGTCCCCAAATTTAGAATAACAGACATCTTGCTCTTCACTTCAGTAAGCTGTCAAACTTGTCACACAGTGGGCATTAATAATTGGAGGAGGAGTGAATGAATGAATGCACGCATGAATGACACAGGTCCCGGAAACGTGAAGATGGAATGGCGACTAGCTCTGTTAGGAAGCCAGGCCCACCACTTGCTCTACCTGGAACTACTCTAAGCCTCGACTGCTTCATATTTAAAGTCCAAACAAATATAAAATGTACAACCCACAGTATTTTTGTGAGAATGCAGTGAGAACATTGAGATCAAGGCTTAGACCAGTACCCTGCAGTGTCATACATAATCTAAATTATACTGACTACCTGCTGACACTACCAGGGAGCCCATCTCTGAGATCCAGGTATGGGGTCTGTCTTGGTCTATGATTTTCTTGCCCATGGACATCTAAAATTAAGCCTGAGATATGCATTAGGTCTTGAAATTGCAAAATGACAAGCTTTGAGTGACCTCAATATATACATTTTAGTTGGTGCCTTAGCAAGACATATAGGAAAGGCCAGAGAAAGGAAAAGAAAGCCATCAAGAAAAGTAATTCGATTCACTTTCTAAGGCTAGCATAGTTGTGGTCACTTAATAAATGTCCTTTTCTAGAGTGCCTGAGTCATTAAATGAGGGTATATTTTGAGGGCACTGGGACACCATTTAATTGCAGGTTCCAGCAAGTTATTAAATGAGACCCTAGTGGTTTGAAAACAATTAATGAATCATTTAATGAATGGCACATTGGTATATTTGGAGGAGCCCAAGAGGCTCGAATGAGTTAATGTGTGACTCTAAATGCATGACTAATAGTAGGAGTGTTATGAGCATTAAGAGAAATAAAAAAAAATAACTGGCAATGGAAAGAATCAAGTTTGTCACCATATAAATTTAAATATACCCAAAAGACAGGGGAGGTACCATTTCCACAACATTTCAAATGGTTCTTAGACATCTTATAAATGTCTTTAAGTAATAAAGTAAGAGAAAGATGAACATGAGTGCTGAACCATCTTTCTAGAAAAGCAACGAGTCAAAATTTGGGCTCTCTATTTTCATAAAAATGTTTCCCAGAGGTAGATGGTATTTTTTTCCTACTAATTTCTGCAGAGTGTTAAGATGAAAGCATGGGGGGAAAGGTTTATATCAAATTACTCCAACGTGTTTAATTTACTTTCATAAGAGTCTGAAATTCCTTTGGAGCTCGGCACCGTCAAAACCACGACCCTAGTTCAGGTGATACAGCCTCTTGCTTGACTTGTGGCAGGTGTCCCTCTTTGGTGGCATTTTTAGTAACTGAGCTTTTCATTGATTTTACTCCCTCTCCCCATTTCCCCGAGGTATGGCCAGGCCCAGGGCAAACTCTGTCATCTGACACGCTTCTCAGATGCCTGTCACTTGGCCACCTGGATCTGTGCAAATGCAGTCTGTTCCAACACTGGCTGCACCTCTGCACCATCTGCCTAATGTGATATGTCCCTCAGCCTGTACTGAGTTTCTCCATTGGGACTGTCTGTGTCCTACTGCCACGCTCTAGTTACACTTCTGCCATCCGGCCTGTCCTTCTCATAGTCTCCGCAGGTTACCTCTCCCTCGATCGTCCAACCTCGTAATAGGTCTTACCCCAAATCATTGCACTCTGCTGCGGGTAATCCACTCCTCTTTTTCTTTTTCTTTTTTAAAATTTTTAATCATTATTTTGAAGGCTGCCCTACAGTTTGCAGGAGATCAATGATCAGAAGGAAAAAAAAAAAAAGGACTTGGCCTGAAAAATAAAATCTGTAATTTATGCCAAATCCTAGATACAAGTGAATGGTTTCCTAATAACTGCAATACTCCCAGAATTCTCAGGGAGTGAAATTCATATCTCTTTGGTCAATTCAGTTCAACAAATATTTATTAAACAAAACTCTCTTAATAATTTTCTTGGCAAAGCTGCTAACTCAGTCTGCTACTTTGTTAAAAAAAAAATTTAAAGGAAAATAAAGGTAGGAGAAGGAAGCTCCTCCAAGATGAATCCTTAAATTATAGCGAGTTCATGAATACCTTCTCCCAGGGGGACACAAGGAATCTTGCCCTGGCAGAAGCTGGCGATACGTCTGCCCCTCCACACACTGAAACACAAGGGCTACTAAATCTCTCAAGACAGAATGTGGGCTGTGCGGAAGTAATTCAAAATCTTGTTTTCTTCCTTTTTTTGGCTGGCTCGGCACTAATGTCATCTTTAAATGACTTACATCCTGCTGATGTTGTCTGTGTAATTACAAAAAGCTGTCTATCCTATTTCAAGCAATAATCTATTTTATTTTTACTTTTGTGTCAAATGACCTAAATAAGTTTTAACACTTTTATATCCAAGACAAAGCCTAATACTGTCCTTGATATCATCACTAGTTTTGAGTGGTCTGTACTACTTCATTATGTAATGATAAACAGGGAACACATTTATATTTCATACGTACAGCATATACCTGTGAGCACATATGTGTGTACACATGCATGCACTCAGACACACACTTTTTAGGTAGCCTCCTCACTCTTGAGACAAACTTTCACTCACATAATTATTTTTAAGATTCAATCACTAGCTTCTGTGATGAGAAGAGTTTCACTGAATACCAATGATCCAGACTAGAATGAATATGTTGTCTGTAACTACCAAAGAGACGTAATTAAACGATTAAAAACTATATACCTAATAAGTATTTAAAGTAGTGTTTTTCCTCGTAGTGTGTTCCTGAGACCCTTTCAGGAGGCCATGAGGTTAAAATTACTTTATAATAATACTGATTCCCTATTTGTCTTTTTCACCCACATTTTCTCATAAGTCCACAGTAGAATTTTCCAGAGGTTATACGTTGTGTGTGATAGCATAAGAAATTGAATACAGAAGCAGATATGCAGATCTAGCCAACTTCTGTTAAGCTGAATATTGAAGAGATTTACAAAAATGAGGAATGTATTGCTGCTCTTTTCATTGTTTTTTGTTTTCAGATATACGTTATTTTTTTAGAGAAAAATACCACTTATACAAACATGTAGTGGGTTTATATATTATTTAAAAATAAGTTATCAGGTAAATATTTTTAATTTATTTTTAATTTTGAATACAGGAAATATTAAGAGACATAACTCACAATAAATATATTACTAGGGTCCTCACTGACTCTTAAAAGCTTCAAAGGATGCTGAGACAGAAATATTTGAGCATCACTGGTCCAAATAAATTAGAGATGAGTTTCTGCAGCATGAACATGTTTGAGGCGAAGAAGCTGGATGACTGAGAGGCACAAACACTGAGGCCAAATGACTGAACTGCATTTTAATTTTCTTTATTCTCTCTTGGTCTCTAAGATTGTTTTCAAGTTTGAAATTTAAAAGCAAGAGAGAGAGAGACATAAAGAGAGAGAGAGAGACAAACAGAGACAGAGAGAGAGAGAGAGAGAGACAGAGAAGTAGGGAAGAGAAGGGAAGGGCATTGTAGGAAAAGAGAAGGCACAATATTGATCATAGGGAACACTGTTTAAACTAGTACAATAGTCTAGAAGAAAAGAAAAGAAAAGAAGATGTGTTCTCAGAATTCCTTTCTTTCTCCTCATGGAGACTGACCAGCCCTTTGAGGGAAACCATTATACACTCATATAGAACATAGAGAAGTTACACATAAGGAATAGGAAATATATATATAATTTTCAGTTTTGAGTTTCATGCTTTGGATTTTAAATGTGAACAAAATATGTATGACCAGACATTGAGAAGAAGGTAAAGTTCTGACAACATCTATCATGCCCAGTGAGGCTTTATCACAGCCTATTAAACTCCTTTCTTACAGGGAATCAACTTCTTATAGGGAATGATTTTGCTCATCATTCCCTATAACCTATGCATTCTTAACTTTTTATCGCTTTTTTTTTTTTCTTAAAAGACTGTAGTTCCTTTGTAGTCTAAGATGAACAAAGAAATCAGGGCTGGAGTTCAAGCAACCAATATAAAATGGGGATCTCATTTTATTTGTTCTTAATTATGTGCTTCTTTTAATGGCTGGTCAAGGCATAATGTCGGCTCGTTTGGTCGGGGTGTTGACTAATATTTGAAGTTAGTTCAAACAAATCTTTTTGACATATGCTACTGTTTATCTACATCTCATCCATTGGCTCACTGTTATTTCTTTGAATCCACATGTAGAATTTCATACTTGTCCTTATAAACCTTTCACATTTTTAGATTTGATTAATGGAGATACTCTCCCACATTGCTTCATGACACCTATTTATGGAAGCAGGAAAGCCGCATTGAAATTTAGGTTCTGGATCTCTAGTTGATTATCCGATTTCTCTAAAGCCTGACTAACCTCTTCCTTCATCTTTCCATTATTAGCCTAAATAGGAATTTTTAAAACCCTAATATTGACCTTCTGAGCTTGTTTTCTTTAACTGGAGGATGCAAATTCCTGGATCCCTTAGTCTTTATTGCTATATTCAGGTTAATATCTCTACTGCAGAATAATGAATTGATGTTAACTGTGTGAACTTGTAGTGGAAATAAGTGTAAATGAATATTTTAAGATCTTGAAAGGACAGGCGCCTGAGTGACTCAGTCAGTTAAGCTTCCGACTTTGGCTCAGGTCATGATCTCACAGTCCATAGGTTTGAGCCCTGCATCAGGTTCTGTGTTGCTAGCTCAGAGCCTAGAGCCTGCTTCAGATTCTGTGTCTCCCTCTCTCTCTGCCCCTCCCCTTTTTTCTCTCTCTCCCGCTCTCAAAAATTAGTAAAACATTAAAAATATTTTTTAAGAATCTTGTGAAGAAAAAGGAAGTAACTCTGAATTTGTGATATCCCAAACCTTAGTATAAAGCATTCAAATTGCTTCAGTGTGAACCAGAGTTCCATAATTAGGAATCCATCAAAAAGAAGTCCATGAGTCACTTAACTACATACTTATAGGCACTCAATATCAACTTTAAATAAAACATGCAAAATCTTAATAGACAAACTTGAACTGAAATCAAGAGTCAAAATCTTGCCAAAATAGATGTCTAACAGCATAAGATAATTCTATAAAGAAGCAACTGAACATGAAGTGAAGCTAGGCTTTTTTTCCATCCACTGAGAATTTGTAAAGTGTAATAGTTTAAATCTATGTATTAAGATATGGAAAATATATAAAATGTAATGACACAATAATTTAAAATTGCTAATAATTTACAATGCCTTCTACAACACGAAACCAGGAAAGTTTAATCTGAACTTATTGGCAGTTTCAAAAATTGAGAAATGTATAAACAATTTTGTTTAGCAATGCAATGAAATACTAAAGTTCTTTAACCCTTTTCATGGCATCAATAATGTAATGGATTTTCAAGATTTTTGCTGTCATATCTGCCTTGTCAAGCAATTCAGAGCAGGGTTACAAGACTTTATATATGGGATGTTAAAACATGTTGTCAAAAAGTAGAAAAAATTAATTAAAAGTTCTGTTATCTGGCATCGTATTATTGATATTTAATCAGTAAATCTGGTGGGTATTTCACTAAATTGTAAAGTTGCCTCACAGTAACTAATTCAGTAAAACTATTTTTATAATTAGCCTCAGTCTAATAGTTTAAAAACTCACAATGTAAAGGAGACAGGGAGAAAGTGAGAGACTGTCTTTAAGTGAGAGACTTAAAATAAAATATCATCTTATATGTAAAGCACAGAAGCAGGAGAAATGGGAGTTTCTAGGAGATGGAAAAAAGGATATAATTCATTCAAAAACTTAGGCAAATTCAAGGCTCCTTTGAGCACAGCTTCATGTTAAATTATTCCTGTGTTAATAAATGTTCTGGATCTAATAAGACTGTTATGAAAATTAAAATCAGATCATTGATACAAACATGTTTTGCAAACTCCTAAAAACTATTAACCTATAAGGTTATTTTTTAAAAAAGCATTTTTGCTGATTTGCATAGAATTTTAAGTGGTTCTTGAAGACATTCCAGGGAGAACAACAGCATGTAATGAACTGAAACATTAAAGTATAAATTTAAAATTTGTATGAGTTGGATGGGGCATAAGGTCTAGAAAGAAAATAGTTTGAGTCAAGACTGGAGAAGCTGAAAGACAGTTCATGAAAAGCACTGAAGCTTGACTCAGAGATTTCCCAAATCCCCCCTCCTCTGCCTCACACTTGCATGCAACATCACAAATATTAATAAAATGTTTTAAGAATAAATATAACAGAAAATACTTTTATCACTTATTCTAAATAGACAATAATTTGTTTTAAAGTCACTATTCGAGTTGGTCATATAATAGATAACACAGAATACCAAAAAATTATTCATTAATGTCCGTAAAAAGTGGTCATCTGGGTTTACAAGTATTGATTATCACACTGTATTCTTAATGTTTTGAAACCGTGCCTATACATTGTATCCTTAAGTTATGGTCTGAAGTGTTACCTCATATTGTGGTCTCTTATACAGAATGGTTTTACTATTCCAGAATAATTTCAGTCCACATGACTCAAAGCAATTAAAATTTGTTTCAAAGCTCCCCATAAGAAGATTTAAAAAAAAAAAAATCAATGGCACAACAGAGGGAAAGAAAAAGTCCCTAGATTATGGGAATCTAAATATTCAAAATGGTCAAGTTTACTAAATCAAATTACTGTCAATGAAAATCCGAGCTAGGTCTTGCATTATGTACTTGTCACCTGTATTACCCATAATAAACTCCAAATGGATGTCCCACCTTTACTTTCTTCATATCTCAACCCACTCTATAAAGACAGCTAAATTAACCCTTCCTGCATGGTCTTGATCTTATGCCTTCAATGGATTCCTAGTGCCTACTGAATTTAGTGTGACCTCCTCAGCTTGAAATGCAGGGTCTCCTACAACATGGGTAAGGAGCGGCTCATCTTCCCAGAAGCCCCCTTTCTCTTGTGTCTACACTACAGTTCAGCAACTCTGAACTAATTATTATCTATCAAACAGACCTCACAATTTCCCAGAACTATACTTCTGACAACGTTCTCCCTACCCTCAAAATAGGCACTGCACACTTTTTGCGCTTAACAGCATTAGAACTTTCTCTGCCCTTTCTCTGTCCCTCTGCCTGGGACACAGATACTCTTCTAGGGAGACCCTTCACTGGCATCGCGGCCATGAAGATGCTGTAATTTCCCCACCCAGATGTGCTGGCTTGGGCTCCCTCTGCCTTCCTAGAACACACTGCAGCTTCTTAAGTGTTTCCTTTTCTGTGTTCTATCCTATTTGTCCCATTCTTTACCCTCCTCTTCACCTGCATCCACAGATCACTGTCACTTCTCTGTCCCTAAATATTTTTTGGAAGACAGATGTGGTGTAAGTAATTCAGTAAGTCTATAATTTAGTTATATTCTCTTCCAAGCAAAAGACCATGCTTTACTCACAATTGTGTGTTTTTTAGTGCTTATAACTAACATGGTATCAAAACACTTTCACTGCAGCAGTGGCTTTTTGGATAACAACAGACACTGTATAATATTAAAATACCTTAATAAAGAAAGAAAGTTCCAAACAGTAACATATTTCATATATAAATCATTAAACATATATATTTGTTAAAATGCAAGCACCTGGCAAACTGTCTGGCACATAACAGGCTTAAATTCACCAAATAAATAACAGAATGACTTATAATATATAATATGTATATTACATATAATATCTCAGAGAGATATAAAACTCAAGGGTTGCTTGAATTTATACAGAAGGGCATCTCAATATCGTAGATTAATAAGAAATTGCCAACCAATCAGCAAATCTGTGCTGAGTACATTCTAGAATCCCAGTGCTACAATACCCACACAGTATTTCACGGGTCATCAGTGCTAATGTGAGCCTATTTTAAATATTTCAAGTGTAATCATGCTTACATTGCATTTTATTTTTAATGGTATTCTGCAAAGTTGTAATTCTCACAGTTCTAATTAGCTGTTCTCACTTAGCTCTAATCCCCTAAACAAAGGGATCTTATTTATTTATTTATTTATTTTCCATTACAAATGCCTAAGAAATTTTCATCCACAGATTCTGCAGTGAAGTACCGGCTAATACTATGGGCAGAGATAAGAATATCTCACTCACTTTAAAGATCAGTCAGCACACCTATGGCAGTAGCTTAGGAAGCCAAGGAAGTTTAAGATTAGACAGTAAGATAAAAAGGAAATATCCTCTAAATTTGTGGGAGAGAAACCCTCTGTTCTAGCTTTCCCATGCTATGATTCAAGTTTGCTTGAGAGAAAATCAAAATGTCTAATGAGAGTCATTTCACAAGGGTATAACATAGGAAAGGCCAGAGTTCATTTCACATACGCTGTATAATACATGGGAGATGATTGGGTAATTTAAAGGTAAGAAATATTAGCAGAAAAAAAGATACAGAATAATTTGCTTTGGCAATAAAAACACATTGAGCTATGAAACTATGTAGTGCAATTAATAAATCAGAAAGACCTTAGACCATTGGGTTTCAATTAACTATTGAACATAAGGATAGCTACTGATGAATTAAATTATCCAAATGCCAATGAGCACATTATATGTTAAAGGAGTTTACCTAGACCTAAGCACTGTAGTTATTTAAAGATTTTCTTTGGGAATTCTATCAATCACAGAAAAATTATTATACTTAAATTTGACTTGACAGTATTCATTGATGCAATATGCAATCCTCAAAGGTTTTTAAGTGTTTGTACCCTTTTGGAAAAAAATATACTTTCTTAACATAAGAGGGGGAAAAAGAGCATTTACAAAATTAAATATTTTAAGCAAATTTAAAAATTATTTAAGATGAAAATAAAAATTGAAAAATATTTTTAAAGTGGGCTAGTAGTATAATTTCAGTCTTCTGTTCTGATATGAGATATGGCCATAAAGAATAAAATTTCAAGAGTCCAGTGAAAAGTATATGTGATGCTCATATAGTATTTTCCAAGTACTTATATTTACATATCTACAGTCAATAATTTTTAAGTATAAAATTTAGAGCTTTTAAAGCAGTAATTCTAAGTTATTTCAACCATTTGACATATTTCTCTCTTGCTCTGCCCCATTCTAAATGCCTGTGTGACCCATATTCTCCAGGGCATCTTCCCTAAAGGCAAGGTTGATCTGAGTAGTGTCTGCTGGAGCAATGCTACTCAAAATGGCTTTAGGTCCACTCCCTAACAACACAAGGTATTTGCTGACATTATGTTAAGTAGAACACATTTTTCCACTGACACTAACCCATGCTGAAGACCCAGGAAAAGGAAAGGAAAACATATCAAAGCTATATGTTGTAATAGGGAATAAGCTAAGTTGTTATAATTGTTATAACAAAGGACAAAGTATGGTGACTCAACTAAGTTATGGGTTTACAAATGTTTCTAGCAGGGAGCCTAGGTGGCTCAGTCAGTTAAGCGTCCGACTTCGGCTCAGGTCATGATTTCACAGTTTGTGGATTCAGGCCCCGCATCAGGCTCTGTGTTGACAGTGAGCTCAGAGCTTGGAGCCTGTTTCGGATTCTGTATCTCCCTCTCTCTCTGACCTCCCCTACTCATGCTGTCTCTCTCTCTCTCAGAAAAAAAAAAAAAATTAAAACAAAACAAAACATTATAAGTGTTTCTAGAGACAGCCAGCAGTCAAGGATGAGTGAGTGGTTTTGCTCCATAAGGTCATCCAATGAACCAGATACCTTCCACATTATTGCTGGACTAGGGTAGAGTCCTTAAATTTTTAGTTGAAGCTGGACTATTAGATCTCAATTTTCACCCACAAGGATGGGCAGCGATGTTCTTTTAGGTGATGATGCAGGTATTGCAAATACCATTTCTACTCAATGATTAATGAAAACCTGGTCACATGGCCATACCAAGACATGTAGGTGAGGGAGAACAAACAAACAAACAAACAAACAAACAAAAAAACCCATCACTAGCTAGTTAGCTATGTGCCCAACTAAAAATTGTATTACTCTAGAAGAAATGGCGAATGGATTTTGCAGACCAAAAGGCAAACTATAGAGTTGGACTTGAGTGCAATGTAATAAAAATAATGGCGACGCAGGAAAAGTCGGTCTAGCCTCAGTTTGCTATGGACTATATCCAAGCACTGGAGAGTCATTTAACTTTTCTCTTTTTCTTCCTCTCTCTCTCTCTGCCCTATTTCAAAAGTTTTAATCAGAATATTACTAATATGATTTTATGTCCACAAATTCAGTGACCAATTTATGCTTAGTGGGATTCAACTTTTGAGGGCAGCTTCATATCCTTGACTGAATTTGCCTTTTACACAGGATCACCTGTTGAGTAGGTTTCTTTCAATTTGGGCAATCTATGGTTAATATTAATTTAATTATCAAAAGATCAGACATGTTTCTGTGTGAGATTTTTTTAACTAACTGCTATGTTAGTTTAAAAACTTCAACCTAGACAAATGATAACAGTACTTAACCTGAGAACAGTTTACAGTTGTTAGAATAATAAATGTTTCTATCTACTATGAAACAATACAATAATCAAGAATCTGAGAAACACTATGGAATTAAGTGAGAAAAAAACCTTGAAATGTGTTGTTCTTCTAACTAGAAACATGAGTGATTCTGTCATTAACTATTCAGATTTAGTGATGCTTTGTATCCTCTTAAAGAACTAGCTTTTTAAGTTTTTTTTCCCTTTTTTTTTAATATTTTTTATTTATTTCTAGGAGAGAGAGAGAGACAGTGTGAGCAGGGGAGGGTCAGAGAGAGAGGGAGTCACAGACTGAAACAGGCTCCAGGCTCCGAGCTGGCAGTCAGCACAGAGCCCGACGCGGGGCTCGAACCCACGAACCGCGAGATCATGACCTAAGTGAAAGCTGGACGCTTAACCAACTAAGCCACCCAGGCGCCCCCTAAGTTTTTTTCCTTTTATAGAGGAAATGAAACCTATCACACAACGTTGGTTAAGAAATCAGAAATCAGGGGCGCCTGGGTGGCTCAGTAATTTAAGCGTCCGACTTCAGCTCAGGTCATGATCACATGGTTTGTGAGTTCGAGCCCCACGTCGGGCTCTGTGTGGATGGCTAGCTCAGAGCCTGGAGCCTGCTTCTATTGTCTGATTCTATGTCTCCTTCTCTCTCTGACCTTCCCCTGCTCATGCTGTCTTTCCCACTCAGAAATAAATAAAACATTAAAATTTAAAAAACAAAAAATCAGAAATCACAGTTTTGCCCTCAATTCACTACATTCAAGCTGGGGAAGATATCTAGGTTCTACAGGGATTTTTAAATCTTGATGCATATGTTTTTCTTACTGGTTTCCAAATAATCTTTCGAGGTTAGCAGAACTCATTTTGCCACAAATGGAAAAAAAAAAAAAAAACCCTTTTACTCTGTAATCCTAAATCCCTCCCTCCTAGGCTATGTTTTTCTCTCTTGCTCCTTTCCCATTTTCCCAGAGCCATAATGCAAATAAGACTTGAAATAAGAATTGGGGAAGGATAAACCATGGACCAGTGTTTGGACTCATAATCCCGGCCACTGACTGTCTTCTAATTCTGCAGAGTTCCTCTGAAGAAAATGCTCCAGGAAAATGCTGCTAAGAGGGTTTTTTTCCCCTCAAGGCAAAAGGTTACAAAAAAAAAATTCATAAGTGTATTTGCATTGAGTGTTTTTGCATATATCAAGAAAATCAACATGCTGAGCTTTACTCTTTAATTAAAATGTCCCATATTTTATATGACATTGAACTAGAGAAAGCTGATTCACCTCTCAGATTCTCAGAGAAACTAGAATTTCATTTTATCTTGAAAGGAAACTATACAGTTGAAGTTGAATTTCAACACAAATTTTGCTGTTGATTTTTTTTTTAATATTTTATTTATTTCTAGGAGAGAGAGAGAGAGCGTGAGCAGGGGAGGGTCAGAGAGAGAGGGAGTCACAGACTTTGAAACAGGCTCCAGGCTCTGAGCTGGCAGTCAGCACAGAGCCCGACGCGGGGCTCGAACCCACAAACCGCGAGGTCATGACCTGAGCGAAAGTCGGACGCTTAACCGACTAAGCCACCCGGGCGCCCCTAATTAGTTCAACTTTTTAAAGAAATCAACAGCAGGGGCGCCCGGGTGGCTTAGTCGGTTAAGCGTCCGACTTTCGCTCAGGTCATGACCTCGCGGTTTGTGGGTTCGAGCCCCGCGTCGGGCTCTGTGCTGACTGCCAGCTCAGAGCCTGGAGCCTGTTTCAAAGTCTGTGACTCCCTCTCTCTCTGACCCTCCCCTGCTCACGCTCTCTCTCTCTCTCCTAGAAATAAATAAAATATTAAAAAAAAAAGTTGAACTAATTACATTAACTTGTATTTCCATCTTCCTTGTAACTAGACATTCACAGCAAGATCACTGAATCCTATTTGCACTCAGCTCAGCATTCTGGGTAAAGACTGAACATTGATCAATTTGTGCTCATGCATGCACACAGGCATACACACACACACACATATATGCACCTATACATCACCTCTGTTTTCACTGCACTATTTTTTCATTTCCTTGACAAATCTGGGCATTTTACTACCTCTGTGACTATTATTTACCAATGTTGTTAGCTGACTTAAACTTGTTTATTTAAATCTACTGCTTAAAAATATTTCTAAAACTAACATTATCCCTTTTCATCTTTTTACAGTCTCTGGTCATTCCTTTTGAATAATAAAAACAAGAGAACATTGTTAAATACAACTTTCACTTATTTATTTTTCGTGACACAATGAGTGAGCCATTGACTACTTTCAGGATTTCTTTCCTACATTTTTTTTTCTATCACTGCCACAAAAGTGGCCACATTTTCTAAAGTTAACTGAAATGGCACATGCTTTGTGCCTTTTGCACCACCTCTCATGTCAAATCCCAGAAAAGAACATCAAGCCTGAACTTATAATATAGAACACCTGGAAAGAGCTCTGGTATTCTCATTTAATTTTTGGACATTCAGTCTAAAATGTTTCGTTAGAAAAGTAGGATTGGCTCAAAGGGACATATAGTTAGAAGGTGTCCGAGAGGTCATTTAGACCAATCATCTGCCCCATGAGACAATTTCCTCCATAGCGTTTCTGACAGTTGCTTCCGCAGATCATACAGAATTTAAATTCCTTATCTTGGTTCCAAGAGCAGGGAACACTCCCAGCCTCACCTCTGACAAATCCCCTAACTCCAATCGTCCAAGAGCCAGGCTTCCCCTCTTCCCCTTGACAAGCACTATGCTTTTCTAGCCTTGTAATCCTTTAAATTGGGATACCTCAGGCTTCCAACTCAGCCTGGTAATAACATCACATGTACCTATCTATGCCTAATTTAAACATTATTTCTTTCAAGGAGGCTTGTCTAGTGTTTCTCCAGCTCCCTGAAAGGAAATTCCCTTTGCTGCACCTGACTCTCCGAACCTGTTAGCAACGTTTACCTGTTCCCCAGCACTTAGCACATCGCACCTTGTGTTCTGAATGCTAGGTGTGTTACTATCCCTCTCCTACAGGTACAGTCCACTGAGGGTACAGAGATACCGGAGCAGTTTCTACATGTTACCGAGTCTTCGTTTTGAACACATTCAAGAATCAATGACTGTCTGAGGTGAGAATAGGAAAGAGACAGTGATTGATGTGTTCATGTTGAACAGAGTAAGACTCCTTATATTTCTGAAAAAGTGAGCTGCCTCCCTCGATACTAACAAGTTAGGAGAAGATTTGACAGTTTAAAAGAAATTTGTTCACTTGATTCCTGTTTATGTGTTGAACCCTGCTGGCCAGCTATTTACTGGGATAAGGTTATCATAGGCAAGAAAAGTTTTACACATGTGCCTTACCACTCACTGGAATGGCACCGCCTTTTCGGCCTTTTCCTTGGGCACCCACAGGCAAGTGTGAAAGTTTAAGAATATGGAAATCTCGTACCATAATTAACAAAAAGCCTGATAGATGTTTTATGATATGTCCTCATAAGAACTGAAAATTGGTTCCAAATATTATCTCTCAAAGCTTTTCCTGACGCCATACCATTTTATGTGGCACCAAATAATGCTTGGCTCCCACATACCCACTTAATCCCATTTTGCATTGGAAATATAATTTGGTGATACCAAAGAAATGAGATGGAATTTCTTACATTGTTTAATAAAGTAGTAAATTATATATTGTTAATTTTATGAGAGTTTTTTAAATAAACGTTTTCAGTCAATTCCAAAATCATTCCAAGTAATTGCTAGTCATGCTTTGGAAATCATTAGATTAAAACGTAATTCTGCACCTCTGGGAAGTAGCGGAAGTAATGTGGACCACATTACCTCCAAGTCTACAAAGATTTTCTACAAAACAAAAACCAAACAATCATATGCTCTGTGCTAGGTGTGCAGAGCAATGACCATAGAGTTGGCAACATTCCACAGAACAGTCTCTTATCGTTCCCGACACTTCTCTTGGCTCACCCCATCTTAACTCACTAGAGCAAAGAACTCTGGGAACCCCATGGACAAACATTAGCACTGAACTGTCATGCATTCTGGCACACACGATAAAACCCTGCATGAACACCCTTGTTTTCAACCAGCACCCACCCTTTTGCTGTATTAGGAGGTTTTCTGTCAAAACAATTCTTTGGTGTCATGTAAACAGCCAAAATGTTCTGTGAGAAGTTTATGCAATCATTTGAATCAGCATAAAGATTAGACATGTGGAAAAAGGGAGTTAACAGAACAGTCCTAGACTCTTTGCCGAATACTGGTGACCTTCGGGTAGACCCAGGGAAACTTGAGAAGCATTTCTCAGGGCTCAGCAAAATTAAGTTCTTTATACGTTTGGGTTGACTTAGCCCAGTGGAAATCTGTGTTCTATGGTCATAGACCCTCGTTGCCGGAGAACACGCTGGGGGGGTTACACACATTTCCACACCCCCAACTACCCCCACCTTGTTCCTAACTCTCTTCCCAGCACCCCCTCCTTGTCCCTCCACCCTGTTTCGCGCAGCCCAACAGCTGTCACCCCCTCCCTTCAGAGCATTCCAGCACTCCAAACCACATTTGTCTAGGTGCAGCTGAGACGCTTTTCTCATTAGTTGTGCTAAACCAATGTCAAGAATTTTCAGGGAATTTTACTAGTCATTTAAGGGCAAAAATACAAAAACAGAGAAATAAGTACAGGGTGTTCTTATGACAAAAGACCTAAAGACTGACACCCGCTCTGCTAGGCTGACTCTTTTTACAAGGCCACAAATTCCTGGTCTTGATTCATGTTCCCGCCAGGGTTAGGTGTGCCTCTGTCCTATTACATCCTTGAATAGGTATGTCACCATTTGGGGCGGGGGGCGGGGTAGTGATATCTTCTTTGTGGCTTCCCACACCTGCTTTTTCATGTTTACTTTACACCTGGGCACTCACTATTACAAGATTGAACTTCACCTTGGGGATGAAGTTGCCTTGGCTGATTTCTGCAATTTTTCTCCTATCTGATCTGAGTTGTCTTTGCAGATGTCTTCATTTGGTTTCTGGGCTCTTTTATGGCTAATGGTCCCAGAAATTCTTTCTCAAGCCAATTGGAATTTCTGAAGAAAAATAACTCATCAGCTTCTTCTAAAGGGAAATATCTCACCCATTGTTCTAGATGAGCATTTTGGCCTTGCTGTTCCTTAAAAGGTGACTTCTACTCATTCAACAAGTATTTATTAAATGTATAATAGGTACGAGGCATGCATGCAGACCCTGGAGATAGAGGAGTGAATAAACAGGCAGAAATTCCTGCCTTCATAGGACTTACATGAGAGGAAGTTGACATACAATTAACAAGGCAGAAGTCAGTTATATGTATGCTGGAGGGCAAGTGTCATGGAAGGGGAAAACATAGAAAGAATAGAATACCGAGAGGGCACTGGAAAACAGTGTGGAGTGTCCTCAAAAAATTAACACTAGAACTCCTCTATGACCCAGCAATCGCACTGCTAGGAATTTACCCAAGGGATACAGGAGTGCTGATGCATAAGGACACATGTACCCCAATGTTCATAGCAGCACTCTCAACAATAGCCAAGACATGGAAAGAGCCTAAGTGTCCATCAACGGACGAATGGATCAAGAAGATGTGGTTTATCTGTACCATGGAATACTACCTGGCAATGAGAAAGAATGAAATCTGGCCATGCGTAGCAATATGGATGGACCTTGAGGGTGTTATGCTGAGCGAAATAAGTCAGGCAGAGAAGGACAAATACCATATGTTTGCACGTACAGGAGAACTAGGAGGAACTTAATGGGGGACGATGGGGGAGAAGAAAGGGGGAAATGGTGGGGGAGAGGGAGAGAGGCAAACCATGAAAGACTCTTGAATGCTGAGAACAAACTGAGGACTGATGGGTGTGGGGGGGGAGGGGGTGATGGGCATGGAGGAGGGCACTTGTGGGGATGAGCACTGGGTGTTATATGGAAATCAACCTGACAATAAACTATCTGCAAAAAAATAAATAAAAATAAATAAAATGAGATTTACTTATTAAAAAAAAAAAAAAAAAAAAAATCCCCAGAGGGCAGCATACACAGTTAAGTGGGAAATGGCAAGATAGTCCCCATTGATAAGATTATATTTGAATGTAAGATCATTTTAGTTCAAAGACTCTTTTTTTCTTAATGTTTATTTATTTTTGAGAGAGAGAAAGAGAGAGAATGAGACAGAGACATGAGCAGGTGATGGGCAGAGAGAGGGAGACACAGAGACTGAAGAAGTCTCTGAGCTGTCAGCACAGAGACCGAAATGGGGCTCGAACCCACAGACCATGAGATCATGACCTGAGCTGAAGTTCGGCACTTAACCAACTGAGCCACCGAGATGCCCCCAAAGATTCTAAGAAGAAATAAATTGTAATAAATAAAATTTGTCACCCTGGTACATTTGACGCTGCCATAGTACTATGGACTGTCTTCTATTTGTGCCTTTTAAAAAAATTTTTTAAAATAGTTTATGGTCAAGTTGGTTTCCACATAACACCCAGTATTATCCTGTGATTACAAGAAGGTTTGAAGCTCTAGGATGTCCTCATGTCAGCATAATGCAGTTAAGGGGATGACAGTGTTTTCATGAATCATTTTGCTGCATACATGAACTATTTTCTGCATAAGGTCCTAATTCTTTAAGAGGAAAAAATGGTGCTATCATTCTCCCTCGCCTTGCTGTCCTTCTTTTCTTTAGGACATTAAAATCTATGACGTTCCACCTGCCAAGAGGATTTCCACATGCCTCTCTATTCTATTTCCAATCCCTCACTGTGAGAAAGCATTAAATCAGTTCCCAATGGTGGTTAGCAACCGGCTGCCTAGGTTCAAATCCCAGCTCTCGTCTTGGGCAATTCAAACTAAATCTGAGTTTGTTTATCTTTACAAAGGAGACCACAGAACCTGCCTGATGGAGGATGCTACATATATGACATGAGAAATGTAGAAACGGCATTTAACGTAGAATCTAGTGCACAGTGAGCAGTAAATAAATTATGTGTGACAGATTTTCCCTCCTCATCTGACCTTAACACCAAACCAGTGTGGTAGAGTAACATCATAGTAGTAATAATGGAAGGAGAAATTAAAGTAGTAGTAGTAACAACAGTAATAATAGCAGTTGTGAGTGTAACAGATCTTTATTCAGTACTTACTAATGACAGGAAATGTCCTAAGTTTATGTACAGTATTTTGGTTAATTTTATCATCTTCAACCATATTTAGAGGTAAAAAACAGATGTCATGCTTTCTTCTTTCATACTCTAGTAGTTCAACCTCTTCCTTATGAAATGTATTTCTATTCCTTCCTATCTATCTTTTCTTAATTTTCGTCATATTCCACAGCATCTCATCAACTTAAATCATTTTATAATAGTCATTTGAAATAAGACCCCAGGTTTGTTTCCTTTGCCTTATTTATGCAAAAATTTGTTGAGCAATCCTTCCTCTCTATCTCTGAGTCTGCAGCTTCCCCCACCCCCACCCCCCTGCCCCTCAGATATTCCTCTGATGGTAATATCTCAGCAGGAATTACCTTGACTTTAAAACCATGTGCATTTTATTTGCCTTTGATCACTTCATCTTTTGAGAGATGACCAAAACCACTAAGAATGCTTTTATAAAACTTAACACCAAGTGGTATGCTCATGGCAGCTTATTAAATATTTTGATGACCATTGCATTATTGCCTATTCCCCAAAAACAAATTTTAAAATATATTTTCACTTGTTTTCCTAACAATAAAAATATGATTCTAGCATGATCAGAAATATAGTATGTTGCTATTACATTAAAAAATAAAAATTAAACATTATAATTAAATACAAATGAACACTAATCAATACAAAATCAAGGCAACGTTAAGCATTTAAACTTAATATTAAACATTCACAGGTAATATAATAATAATTAGCCATATTGTATTTAGTCTCATTTCATCCTGTTAAGAATCCTATAATGTAATAATTAAGTTTTATACAAATGAGAGGAATGTAGGTTTAGGGAAATTAAACTAACTTGTTCATAGCTACTAAAGGTAGAAAGGGGTACAGCCAAATCTTGAACACTTAGTTCTAGGACTCAAATGCCAATATTAAATTATTTGAATCTTTTTGTAATAATCTGAATGATAGGGC
Organism: Proteles cristata cristata; assembly: GCA_017311185.1. Classification (NCBI taxonomy): domain Eukaryota; kingdom Metazoa; phylum Chordata; class Mammalia; order Carnivora; family Hyaenidae; genus Proteles; species Proteles cristata. The sequence continues at coordinate 1,525,170 of JAESUZ010000193.1, read as the reverse complement.
AGAAGCTAGCATACATTTAATTAAAAACTATCAAAGAGTATAATCAAATGTCAAAGGAGAAACAATTTTAGATAAGATAAAAAACAATTTTAGATAAGATAACAAACAAAAATATCTTACATGTTTTAAGAAAGACTTATAGTTTCTATTTCAAATTTTTGAATTAATAACATGTATGCTTTACTCTGGTGGCTTCTATGAAATTGCTACATTTGAGAGAGGGAGAGAGGCAAACCATGAGAGACTCTTGAATGCTGAGAAAAAACTGAGGACTATGGGGGTGGGGGGTGAGGGGGGAGATGGGCATGGAGGAGGGCACTTGTGGGGATGACCACTGGGTGTTATATGGAAACCAACTTGACAATAAACTATTTGTAAAAAAAAATAAAAATAAAAAAATTAAATAATATTTGAAGAAAAGTACAGTGTCAAGGTAAAAAAAAGTGTTGGCTGATAAAATAAATAAAAACACTAGAAAAATGACTTCAATGATAATGAAGGTCTTTCATTAAATTAAAGGGATGCTTTTTCATAAGCCAACAGAATTTCTATTAGTAGTACACTTTACCTACTCACTGAGCAATTATTTAACTCCATATGAATAAAATAATAATAACAGTTGCCTATTTTCTGCAGCTTGAAACTTCCTTTTGAAGAAAACTGTATAGTCAGGAAATGGGTAGGTTGTACATTACATTCAGAACAAGCACACTGTTATAAGATGTTGCTTTTTATTTTTGACAATGTGTCCACAGTTGGCAAAAAGTTTTGAGGAAATCCTCAGGACCACATATCTCTGTTCATTTTATGCACATGAAGATAATTTAAATAAGATTTTAAATCTACATATAAAACCACCAATTATACTTGAAAAGGTTCTCAAGTACTCAAATAACAATTTTAAATTCTAAATGTAGCACATTTACAGATCAGAAGTTTAAAATTAATTGAAACCCTCTATTAGTTTTTTAAAGCTAATGTTTACAGATTTTATTAGAATTCTATTTACTAATATTGGCAACAACCAAGTTTCATATGACCACTTATTTTGGCTTCTCAGGAACAGATTTATAGATACTAACTGTATTTTTTTCTGGGATTTTCCTATCTCCATCCTGGTCATTATTCCCAGAGTTTAGAATAACCTGAACCTGCGTGGATGATTATCTTTCTAGTCAGTTTCCATCCAGGAAACTTCACCTCATTTCCTCTTATTTTAAACACCCAAAGAGCCAAAAAGACTACAAAATTTAGGAAGATGATTTGCACAATGTGTTCATTGCAATGATTCCTTTTCTCACTGGCAATGAGGTATGAACAAGGATAAGGGAGTGAAGGCATGGAGCTGGCAGCGGAGTGTAGGCATCTTTGCTCTGGCTCAAATCACAGTAACCAGCAGGATAGTAATAGATGCCTGATGCCAGTTAGGAAACCCAGGGAGGGCTTGAGGGTTTCAATGTGTAGGTGTTTATCATGTGTCCATTAAATGGACGTTAAAACTGTGTGACAGGGGTTTAAAGAAACGTGTTAAGCAACTGTGAAAGCCTGCTTTATGCTTACTACTGGCGTCATGGCTTGTTCTTTCTACATGTCCCATTTTTTATAAATTACAATTCTTTATAGAGTTTCCAGAGCTGACCAAGGCTGAGACAGAAAGTAACAAGCCTCAGTTAGGACTTCTGCAGGAATATTATGGTATTTGGAGGTATTTTAGAGGTGTTTTTCCTCCCCTACACACTTTGGGATGATAAATGGCAAGGAAGTAGCAACATAAATGATAATGATAGAAGAAAGCCTCAAAACCACAAAACCAGAGTGAGGACAACTTTTGGTTCATTCAGTCCAAATGAGGAGAAGGCAGGATCTCCAGGACATATGAGAGCTTTTTCTAAATTGGCAAAGTAAAGTACAACTCAATTCTACCTCTGTGACAGAGAAAACTACATTTCACAAGAAGAAAAAAGGGGTACATTTTTCTATCAGCCTTCTGAATTCTTATGTTAAAAAAGCACAAAATTCTAACCTGAAGTATAACCAAATGCCCTGCACCAAAGAAAACCCAGGAGAGGACTCTTTTGGTTCTGTGGGTTTAACTTTGACTACGGGTAAAGAGCTCTGAGATTTCCAGAGATGTTCCAGGTTTCAGAGAATCCCTGAAATAATTTACATCCACTTTCCTTCCCCCTGCTTTATCTTCATTGCGTCCAAGTGGAGTATAGCAAAGAAATGATCTAAAAACAACCACTATGTTGGTAAAAGAGCTAAAACACTATTCTCAACACTAGATTCCTTCTCTACAATCTCCTCTGGCCTTCTTGAACTATTTAGTCTTTTCTTAGGCCATCATTGTCTCTGTGTCTCCTGGACATAATTATTAATTCAGCTGCCCGGAATGCCTTTCCCAGCTTTTCCAACTTTCATCTACCTTTGGAACTTGGGAGTAGTGTCACTTCCTTCAGGAAGCCCCTCTTGACTCAACCTTCAAATAAATTTTCGGTGTCTCTCATATGTGAGGGCAGCCTTATGTGAATTCCTTAATGAGCTCTTGTCCTAGTCTCTTGAATAGAAACAAACAAACAAACAAACTTATTTCCTTGTTGTTCAATTCACTTCTCTGTGCTTCCTTTAAAGTATCTACATATTACTCATCCTCGTATCTCCACTGCTTAGCAGAATGCATATTAAAATTGGTCAATGAATAATGACTGTGTGTATAATTAAGTGAATTAACTAATTCTCATGGAGAGTTCACTTTCCCCATTTTTCTAAAAATCAAAACTTTATTAGTATTTTCGCTGAAGTGTTTAGCATTAACAGAAAGGCAATATTATTTTGATGAAAAGTACTATTTAAAGTTGTTCTGTTTTTTTGATTTTCAAATTATTTACACTTTAGGAGAGTAGGATGCTTAAGATAAAATGGCGATTGGCATGCACTGTAAGGATGTTTAAGCTAAAAGATAACTTTGTCTTTGGGGGAACATGCTATTGGTGTGGCCTACTCAACCTAGTTAGAATAGAATTTTCTGCTAGAGTGTAAGACAAGACAAAATCCTTAGCAGTAGCCTCATAATGAGTCAAAGTGACATTAAACACAGGGTCCTAAGGCAGAGTTTAGAATTATGAATTAAATTCCTGCTAGGAATTTACCCAAGGGATACAGGAGTGCTGATGCATAGGGGCACATGTACCCCAATGTTCATAGTAGCACTCTCAGCAATAGCCAAAACATGGAAAGAACCTAAGTGTCCATCAACTGACAAATGGATCAAGAAGAGGTGATTTATCTATACAATGGAATACCACATGGCAATGAGAAAGAATGAAATCTGGCCACGTGTAGCAACATGGATGGAACTCGAGGGTGTTATGCTGAGCGAAATAAGGCAGGCAAAGGACAGCTATCATATGTTTGCACGTATAGGAGGACTAGGAGGAACTTAAAGGAGGACCATGGGGGAGAAGAAGAGGGGAGAATAGTTGAGGAGAGGGATGGAGTCAAACCATGAGAGACTCTTGAATGCTGAGAACAAACTGAGGGCAGATGGGGGTGGGGGGGAGGGGAAGGGGGGTGATGGGCATGGAGGAGGGCACTTGCGGGGATGAGCACTGGGTGTTATATGGAAACCAACTTGACAATAAACTATTAAAAAAAAGAATTATGAATTAAAGTAAAAACACCACCATATCAAATCAGTCGAGTAAATAATATATCCATAAATAACAAAACTTTACAATAAGTCATAGCAACTAAAATATGTAATGATTTTTACATCAAGGTTCTTGAAGATACAGTGAAATCGGTAGAATCAAATCAAAATCAAGATACCAAGAAGGCTTTGCAAGTGTTATTTCCAGATTTCACCTAAGATTGCATGCCAGATAAGTGCTTGTTTTAGTCTAAGAAACAAAAAACATGATTAATCAGATGAAACCATTCTTTCTCACATCAAATAAAAAAAGAGCTGTCCAGTTTCATCACAAATGGCATTTTGTTCCAATTCATTTATTTTGGTCCTTTCTGAACAATATAATGTGCATTTCGTGTGGATAATTAGTTTGGATTGGTCAGAAATCCAACATGTATTTCATGAATTATCACACCTGAATCGCATATTTAACAAGCCTGATATTCTTTCCTTCTGAGACCAAAAACATACTTTGAACAGTATGTTAGGTCTATACCTCCCACAAAAATCAGTTTTTTTCCTTTCTTTCTCACCCAACATATGGCCTAGTACCTTGAACCCATTTTTTTTAAATGCTTATCAATTTTAATACAAAACCTAATTAAACCATGGGATATATTTCTTTTCTTTTCTCTCTCTTTTTTTAAAATTTATTTCTTATTCCTTTCAGGTACTGAATCATTAACTCAGTTATACTTTGAAAGAGAAAACAAAACCAAAAATGCCATTATTGACGTAATCTTTAAAAAAAATAAGCTACACACAAGTGACTGCTGCAGGATACAGTGGTCTTCCCCCAGGGCTATTTTAGGTGGAGCAGGGGTGCTCATCTGCATCCGAGGAGGTCCTCCCTGACAGGCTGCCCAATACAGCGTTAAATATAATTTCTAAGCAGCCCGCGGTCAGTTGATAAGCAGCAAATGGAAAACGTATGTGCACGCAGTATACCATCCCTGCAAACGCTTCTGTAATGTAATGTCAGCTGGCAGCTGTTTCCGAACAATTCCCAGCACTAAGTATTGTTTTGAACCAGGGTCTGTGCAGATGTCTATCTCAATACAACTTCTGAATGAACATCTACCCAAGATCCAAGATTCATCTAAACAAAACCGGAGGGAAAAAAAAGGGTCCAAAACATAATAGCATAACTACTCACATCTTTAGCTTCTCAGCTGCCATTAAAATTTGAAATACGACATGAAGACTCAAGCGTGAGCAAGATAAGTTCAGTTTTAGATCTCAAAGATCAAAATCACCTTTTCTTATTCAAAAAAGCCAGAAGTGGAAAAGAAAGGCTCCAATTTGTTAGTTTGTTCACGTCTCTAAAAAAGAAAATCAGAAGAGAGTTACTATAAAACCGTTACCACTTCAGTGGATGATAGGAAACTCTTCACAGCCTACTTCAACCTACTTCTGCCGTTCCTCAAAGCAGATTTAAATGGAGTTAGAGCTCCATACAGCTCATGTTTCTCACTCTCAGATTCTGAGGGAATAAAAGATCAGGGCCCCAGGGACTAGTGGCAGTTAGAAAATGGATACAGAACTACAGGAAGTCTAAGAAACTTTGGCTAAACCTTGGGAAGATGTAAATAGATCCTACAGTACTGGCTTCCATTTTCCTTAATTGGGATGTTCAGTGTTACAAAGAAAAGAAAAATGGGTTACCAAAGGGTAGGCGTTGTGTAGTGTAGGTACTGTAAGTGTCTTTAATAACAATACATTAAAGCAACTAAACTTTCTCATTCATGACTAATGAGCCAATTCAAAGTCTTCAACTTGAAGAAGAGACAAATGAAAAGAACCCTTTTGTTCTTTTTTTCCCAGGAATCTATTGCTATCTTTATTGTAATACTTGGCTATCATTATTGTAACTCTTTAGTTAACTATGGAATTTCCAGCACCTGGAAAATAGTAAACATTTAATAAATAATACGTCTCAACAAATATTAGCTGCATAAAATCTCTGCCTCTGGATTAAGTGATACTACTTTTGTAATTTCCTATTTTATGCAAAAAGTACTATTTTTGCCTATGACACAGCAGATGTCACTTGGAAAAAAAATACTGGTCCCTCCCCAGAGCCTGTGGTTAAGCAGGAGACAGCAGATGAGGTATCCAGTATAGGCTCCCGTCAGATGATGTACCATGGGAAGAGTGAGCAACAAAGAAAGATGATTTGGGACGAGGGCCACCACTACGGAGTTCTCTGCTTCAAAAATTTCCCCCAGAAATAAGCAGCTCTAAGCTGTTTCTGCTACTTATGCCTTCTATTCTTACTCCATGTTGGCATCTATTTCTCCACGAGGCCCAGCTGGCTGGTGGACTGACTTGTCTCCATCCAGCTCCCAAGGCAAGAGTAATAAGGCAAATAGAAGGAGGGACAGTAATTCGTAATTTCAAGATCATGGTTAAGTCCAAGAACAGACAAGTCCAATAAGAAATGCACCCATTAACTGACTCCTCCCAAACAAATATATTCAAAATACCAAATTTTGAAATCTGTAGAGAGAGTGGGGGGAAAGCTATTTTAAATATTCTAATAATAAATCCATTGTCCAGGAATTCATTTATTCATTAACTTCTTTCAGTAAACAATACTTCTTTCTTTTCTTTCCTTTCTTTCTCTTCCTTCCTTTCTTTCTCTTCCTTCCTTCCTTTCTTAGAAATGCTTATTTATTTTGAGAGAGACAGAGAGAGAGAAAGAGCATGAGCCGGAGGAGAAAGAGAGAGAGAGGGAGAGAGAATCCATGGGGCTCAATGTGGGGTTCGATTCCACGTACTGAAACGTGAGATCATGACCTGAGCTGAAGTCGAGTCAGATGCTTAACTGACTGAGCCACCTAGACACTCCCAACTATTTTTAATGTTTACTTATTTATTTTGTGAGAAGGTGAGCAAGGAAAGGAGAGAGAGAATCCCTAGCCACCTCCCAAGTGGGGCCTGATCCCACAAGCCATGAGATCATGATCTGAGCCAAAATCAAGAGTTGGATATTTAACAGACTGAGCCACCCAGGTGCCCTGGTACACATTACCTCTATCCTTCTATTCCTGTGGGTATTATTTGGCCTACATAATAATGCTTCAGAATAAATCTGCCTGGCCACTGAAGGGAATGGATAACAAGCATATAATTAAAGTACATCTCTAATATCTTCATTGGTTTGAAGCCTGAGTCATGATGTAACATGCTTCTTCAAAGTCCCTAGTCTGGAATAAAATCTTTCCAAATAGTAAGAATAATGGTCTGAAAATGAACTCTTCAGAAAATTTTCACCAGAGAAGACAATTCTCTATTTCTACTAAAGAAAAGGAGGGGCACCTGGGTGGCTTAGTCGGTTAAGCGTCCGACTTTCGCTTAGGTCATGATCTCGCGTTCGTGGGTTCGAGCCCCGCGTCGGGCTCTGTGCTGACTGCCAGCTCAGAGCCTGGAGCCTGTTTCAGTTTGTGACTCCCTCTCTCTCTGGCCCTCCCCTGCTCATGCTGTCTCGCTCTCTCTCTCCTAGAAATAATAAATTTAAAAAAAAAAAAAAAGAAAAGGAGAATTACCTGTCTGTACCATTTCCGGATATCTTCTAAAGTGTTGAGAAGAATATTTAAGTAAAGGAATGATCCTTAGTAAAGTGCAAAAACATAAGTAATTAACTCATATTAAGTTCTAATTAATGAATTATCTGATCCATTAAAGTGCATGCAATTTGCAATTTTAATATTAATGCAGACTTTAAGAAGTGGGGAGTTTATAGGTCTGAAGAAGAGAAGTTGAGTGAGAAACACACACTGAGACTTTAGTCAATTTTGTTTTCTCCTGGTGTTGCAATACAAGAACTGTGTAATTTTATTACATTGCAGAAAACTGAAGTAACAAACAAAATCACTTCCTATTCTACTATGGGCTTGCCTGACTCTGTAACTTGCACGTTGTAGGAGTTTGGGCAAATAACTTAATTGCTGGATACTTTAGTTCCCTCCATTGTAAATTAGGTATTTACAGTTTATTGTGAGAGTTTAATGAAAATAATACATGTAAAGTGCATGCCCTAATGTCTCTCATATAGAAAAATACTTAATAAATTGTAACCGTTATTTTTGCTCCTTAAAAAAAAGTTAGCCACAGTGGAAATTCAGTCTTAGCTATTTTGTACATATCTTTTTCCTGATGATGTTTTTAAAGTTATTGATTGAGAGAGAGAGAACCAGTGGGGGGGGGGGGTAAAGAGACAGGAACAGGGCAGAGAGAGAGAGAGAGAGAGAGAGAGAGATCCCAAGAAGGCTCCACACTGTCTGCACAGAGAGACATGAGGCTTGAACTCACAAACCATGAGAACATGACCTGAGCCAAAGTCAGATGCTTAACAGACTGAACCACCCAGGTGTCCCATTCCTGATGATTTTTAATAAGGAAATGATTTCAGCAATTAGTGTTTTCTTTATCCTCATCACCACAGCAGAATGTAATTAAATAAGGTATTTAGGAATAATACTGGGATAAGAGATAAGGAAAAATAAGTAAAACTTTGCAAAACTGTCAAAATTGCAAACACAAGATGTTTTGATTTCCCCTTTTCATTCATGCCAACGAACAGTCCATTTTTGGTAGGATGAAAGCAGACAAAGCACGTGACTGCCAGAGTTGAGCTGTCAGAGAGCCAGGAGACATGAGGGTGTAAAGAGATGAAATGAGCATGAAATCTTGGCATAAAGCTCTAGTTCTCGCTGAGCCGACAGTGACTGACCAATGGTTCTCGAACTCTGTGTGAACTTTGTGGACAAAGCTGCCAATGCCCAAATCTGGTGCAAGTTCACAGATAATCAAGTAGACAGATGAGAGTATCTGTCGAACCCTGCTTTTGGCACACTGTGTGTGTGTGTGTGTGTGTGTGATATCTTTACTATCTTTTATTGTATTAGTATATTTTATTACATGTTTTGGTATATAGCAATATTATTCTAAAGAGCCAAAAGTAAACTCTGGTTTAAAAGAGTTAAAGACATATATTTACCAAAGAAGAAAAACCCAAAAAAGTACATGAAACACTTGTGAAAAATAGTTTATAAAAAAAGATGGTGCTACTAATGCTAAATATAGTAAATTGACAAAATATCATCAAATAATAAAGTCTGATATGCCCAATTTTTAGATAACATACAGTATTAATAAGAGCTAACAATTCTGAGTACTTGCGTTAGGACAGGCACTAAATTAAGCCCATTACATTGACTCAGTTAATACTGTAGGCTTTACAAAAGAGGAAACTGGTCTTTGAGAATTCAAGTGAACTTTTTAAAGTTACACAGTTGTAAGAGACAAAACCAGGACTCAAATTCAGGTCTGTGTGATTCAATAAATATAAATATCTAAGGGGGGGGAAAAAGTAGAGAACAGAACTTCAAAAGTCAATAGTTAAAAAAAAAAAAAATTGAAATGAAACCAGACTTTAATGAGCCTGGTAAGTCTATTAACTCAGACAAAAAGGGAAAAATATATGGTATTTGAGTTTTAATTACTTGTGTACTTGTATATTCCTCTCCTAAATACTGTCATTTCTAGCACTATGGGTATAAATTATATTCAACAAATATTTGCTCTACAAACCAGGCACAATTCTAGGCTTGTTGGATATATCTACAAATAAAACAAAGATCTCTGCCCTTATATAGTTTACATTTTAGCTCCATTATAGTTGACTCTATTCTCAGTAATAACAAAAGTGATTTTTAAAGAGATGTCTTCAAATTGCAATATATAAAAACATTTTAAATGAATCCTAGGCAGATAAAACCATTTTAAATGGATGCTAAGTTAATATTTTAAACTAATGTCCCAAGGTATCAATTTATGCATCATGGGTAGTATTCCAATAGTACCCAGCACACTTTTCTTCCCAGTGGAAAACTGTTGTGGGTAGTGTTTACAATTACAGATGTATGCTTATGCTACAAACTATCAGAACTCTAGAGACTTAAAAAATACAGTCCAAATTCTTGGTCTTGAACACAGTGGTCATAAAAATATACAACAGAGGAGGAGGAGGTGAAGATCACAGTTTAACCTCTCTTTACCACTCAAGAGTTGGTTAAGGATGGGTTTCTAAATGGGTGAAATTTGTCCCTGGCACTCTCCAGCAGCATTCTCTGGGGTTTCTGGGAGCCCCTTTTGCCCTGGGTACAGATTACACCCAAGATACTGGGGCTTTTGAAAGGCCAGACTAGGCTAGACTTCCCAACCAGTGTGCGAGGGACAGGAACTGAGATGTTTACTTCAATTACTTAAAAATTTTAAATTAACCCTATAACAAAGAACTAGGTCCTTCACCTATGTCGACATTTCTCAAGCAAGACCTTTTGGGCTGGATAATTCTTCCTTGTGGTATGTGAGCTTGGATATTCTAGGATGCTGAGCGGCATCCTTGGCCTCTATCCACTAGCTGACACTAGTGTCCCTCAAGTTATGACAACTCAAAATGTCTCTAGATGTTGCCATAGATCCCCTGGGAGGCACGATTGCCCTGGGTTGATAGCCATTGATTTATATTAAAAACAACATATCTAAGTCTTTTGGCCACTGTACTTTAGGCTAGTTTGATTGTTGTGGAAAGACAAATGGGTATTTTCTTTTAAGATACTATCATTTTAGTCAATTATGTAGAGACTGTGCTGAACACAGTTTACATAATGTCACTTATTTCCCAGGCCTCAGCCACTTATCTGGATTCAGGCCAGAGCAGTCCCCAGCGATTCTTGTCAGTCCAATGGTGTAAAGCGCCCAGCTCTTGCTACAGTGGCCTTGTCTCCCATGGTCACAGAGAGGGAGAGACTCAGTCTCCCCGGGGATGTAGGGCCAGGCTTCCATCCACTGAGCCCATCATGGTGGGAGTCACAACATCTCCAGTGCACAGGTCTGATCAAGCTGGACCCAAGGAGATGCTGGCTCCTACAGAGGCCACACAGGGGGTCTAGTGCAGAGGAGTCAAAGCCCTCTGGGGCAAGTCTTAATTAAAGAAAGACAAAAGATGAGAGAAGCGAGGGTATAAATTGATCCAGATAAAGATCTGTTCAAGACGTAGTAGCGTCATACAGCCTCTCAGGAGACAACTTATAGAACCAAATACCCAGCTATGTTTTCTTGTGAAACTGTGGCTGGTTCAATAGTACCTTTTATTGCCCTTCTTGTGCTCATTCCTCACTTTACTTTTGCCTTCACTCTTGCTTTGCATGGATTCCAAATTCCCCAAAAAGTAATAATTAAAAAAAAATACCTTTAGCTCAGTGTTCTACAGACCCTGAACTAAGTGAGAAACTAAAAAAACAAAAAGAAAAAAAAAAAGGAAAAGGGAAGAAGGAGGAGGAAAACAAAAGGTGAAGTTATGGCAAAGGGATAAAATCTGATTACTGCTAATGTCCATACTCTGCAGTTCTTATTAATTAAACAACATAGGTATAACCAGTATTGCTTCTTATGAAACACAACATGTAACCTAAGAACAAAAGTAGTATATTCTACAGGTTCACATAACAAATGCTTCTGCACTGGATACCTTGTGCATTCTGTTAGCCTCGAAAACTACAGCATTTATTTTGTTTTTCTATTTTCTATATCTGTAGCCTTTATCGAACACTTGGAAGAATACAGTACAGAGTAGTTTAAATAAATGGCTTTCTTGAATTGTGTCCAAGATTCAAATTACTCTGATTAGTTCGTATCTATAAAATTAATAAAAAGTATTTTCACTCCCTGCCTAGTGATGATTACACTGCCTATTTCAGTGTGCCAGCCTAAGGGTTAGAAGCATCACAACAATGTGAAGAGATCAAAAAATATTTTTAACAATCAGATTATTTTGCTTAATAACTGACTCCTGGTCATTTACCAGCCTTAGAAGGACTCTGTGATATGCACTATTCTTTGGCTAAACAAAATAACAACTCCCCCATAAAACACAGAGTTTCATTACCTGGAGGGTACAAAGGCCAAATACTGTCTATTTTACTGAATATATATCCTGATGTCTTGATTACCCCCCACTTTCATACTATATCTTCTAGAATCGAGAAACTTTAGATGGACTATGAAATGTAATAGTATCACAATAGCCCAAAAAAACCCTTTTCATTTCTAGAATCCATTTGTATTTCTCATCTTTCAAATGATTTATCCTTTTTATCACTGGATCTAAACCAGTCTTTTTTAAAGGTTAATGTGCTGAGGAAGCACATGAGAACCTTGTTACAAGGCAGATTCTGGTTCAGTAGGTCTGGTGAGGTTTCACATTTCTAAAAAGCTTCCAAGTGAATCTGATGCTCCTAGTTCATGAACCACACTTTGAGTAACAAGGCTCTAGATTCATTCCCTTTTTATAGCCTGATTCAATTCTTCCTCTTTTACCTAAATTTAAGTATCAGGCTATGTTGTCACTGAAATTGCCCCAGTGCATTGTTGCTATAGTCATCATCTACCATTTCACTCATGTCTGACTAACTTGACTTCTTCAGGAAAAGGGCTAAATGAAAACATGGGCTATCCTAGCCCTTTCTCTTCATCATATGCACCATCAAAGACTGTTACTCAGTCATACGCTACTGGTAACTGAGGAAAAAGGACAAGTGGGGACCTAAGACAGGTAAGGAGGGGTGGGTGGTGGTAAGTAAAACCTTTGTCAACAAGTATCAATTATAAGTATGACCACTCCTGGAATGAAAAAAACAAACCCAAACCCAAACCCAAACCAAAAGAAAAACAAGCAAAAAAACCCCCTACAAATTCCAAGAAATCAGGTCAATTGAGCAACTATGTGTAGAGCTATTATTATAGAAAAGGCTGTAGACTATGATGTCAGATTACTCTTATGGATGACGACAAAGAAGCAAGAGAAAACCAGTCCTTTGTTTGGGATATGACCATCCCTGGCAACAATAACTGCTCCCCACTGATGTCCCAAAATACAGCACTGTGAAAATACCATTATTCATTAACACCCTTATTGGTGTCATTAAAATATCTTGTTAATATGTCTATCTCTGTTCACTTATTGTGAAATCCTTTATTTTTAAGTACTTTCAAAAAATAAGAAATAGATCTTACTATTCTTTAAATTTTTTGGAGTTACATATTTGAATGCTTGGTATATTATAAGCACTCACCAAATGTTTGGTAAATCAAGCTGAGTGATATGAAGGGTCTTCTGTCCCAGAACAAGATAACCCTCCTCTGGATCCAATGGCAAAGCACTGTGAGCTTTAGGACAGAATCCACTTTTCATTTACCTCTAGGATCTATGCTTGTCATTGGAGAATTCTGAGTAAGCCATTATTTGCTTTCTTATCAGCTACTCAAAAATGCATTAAAATTCATGTCTTTCCTAAAGTGCAGTATACAAGATATTTTATTTAAAATGCATATTTTGGTGGCTCTTCTAGAGAATTTAACAGATAGTAATTCAAATGCAGATTATTTGCTTTAGAATCTCTCAATATGAGGTCTGCAGGTAGTGGTAGTGAAGGAACCGATTAAACTGGTCTTTTGTGATTAAACATCCATGAGATATTAATCTCTTCAGCAAATGTGCTTTGTATTTTGGCTCTTAATTATTATAACCCATAAAAGCATAGAGGTTCAAAAGTTTTAGGACACAGCAACCAGAAACAACTCATCTGGCTTCTCACTGGAAATGTCAAAGTAGAGAGACTTACTAAAGGAAGAATTAGTATTATCTACTCAAGGTTACTGTGGGGAAAATACATATTCAATTTTTCCTTATTCAACGAGCATGTGTGTGTCTAAAAAAAATCTGTCAGCTAGGCAGGTGCAGTTTTCTTCTAGGTAAGATAAGGGATGCTTCTAATTTAACTATACCGTGCAAGAAAAGTGACAAGGAAAGCAATTATTGTCAGTGAAGTTGAGTAATGAGGTTAGCACCAAGCAGAATGCTCCTCCCTCTTGCTTTGTTTAGAGGCTGCAAAATATATCGATGAAGGTTGCTGAAGTAGGGTGGTGGTTACTGACAATGACCTCACATCCATCAAATTACTCTAAAATAATTCAGGGAGTAAGTGGGTGCAACTTAGAGAACTACACCCGATACCCCAAAGACTGCTCCATCTGGGTGGTCCCAATGCCCATACCATAGGTGAAAATAGGCCTCCTTTTAGGGTAGAAAGCTGGAAAATTTCTATTTATTAATTTGTTAATTATTTATTAATATATACTTATTATTTTCTCTTGTACTTTCCCCTATTAGCAAGTGCATATTTCAGTTTGTATATCTTAAGCATCACAATAACCTATCCAGCCTACTGGAATAAGATAACACATATAACAGGTAACATCTCCTATCAGACTTAATTTTGTATAACTAGGTTTTCATTACTCCGTGTGTGTGAGAGACAGAAATGGGGGAGAGAATATTTCTTTGTATACATTTAAGTTAACTTACAATATATGTCAAAAAGTTAGCCACTTGGAAAAGAAAAATGCATTTTGGTGATTTTATTGTTTTCTTCTCTTATCTATGATAAACATGCTTCTTTTGTAATAAAAACACTGTTTTTCATTTAAAACCCTATATACACGTTTGCATGGGTTGAAAAACTACTTGTTATAAATTCCTCAGATCACTCTATTTAAATAAATGCGTGGCTATGAAGGATCAAAAGGAATGTCAAGAGCATTTCATAGGGTATTAGAAGGGATTCCTTCTTCATATGATAAAATCTTAATTCCCACTTAAAGTCTAAAACCTTTGCACCACTGATTAAGCTTATAGCAATGAAATGAAATTGTCTTTTCTGAAAGGTTCTTTTCATGGGATGAAGAATGAGTTCATTAAAAAATCTGCCATCCTCTCATTCAGAAGCCTTGGAGGCAAAGAGAATCACTTCAGGAAGTTCAAGTGCAGCTAAAAAGAATGGCCCGTGGGGACAGCAGTGAAAGGAAGGACACAGGCAATCCTAGTGGGCACATTATCTGAAATCCCTCTTAATCTGCACTGAAGAGGTTTGGAAATTTAAGTTAAAAACAAAAGCAACTGTCTCTACTTCTGGTACATTTACTAAGTACTTTTAATCAATTTTAGTCATTTCCATCGCATGTTTCAGGTGGGCTTCTCTCCCTCTTCCATTCAACTGAAAATTTTAGTCAAGGATTGAAGCAGAGATTTTATAAATATCCTTGTTATGCAACAAGCCTTGCTGGTTGGCTGCTGGGCACAGAGCCATGCTGGGAAACTGAAAAAAGTCACTAGTAAAAGATACAGTTCTTCTCTTGGAAAAATGTACAATTAATTTGGGGTAAATCCAAGTAGGAGGCATGCAACCAGTGGAAAACCACCACTCTGCAGGACAACAGAAGATGACAACAAAAACTGAGGACAAATTCCTGAAGAAATGATCCATTCTGCGAGGAAAATCAGGGAACGCTTCCAAGGAGTAAGTGCGTCTTGAGTCGGATTTCGATTGCAGCCACAGAACTGGATGGAGGAAGAAGGAAAGCAGTATCTTCTGGATGAAACAGCATGCACAGAGGAAGTCAGCAAGGACAGATTAATTTCCAACATAGAATGGGATCCCACTGTTTTTTCTATTTTATTCTAACCCAAGTATCCAACTGCTTTGCATTCAATAAATATATCAGGGGCATAGTTCTATGGTTCGATGCACAGGTGTAAGAGTTACGCAGTCTGGATGCCAGCCCCTGCTATTTACTAACTGTGTAACCTTGGAAAATTGCTTTCCTAGAAGCATCCATTACTCTATCTTTAAAGTGAAGCTAATTATAGAATCTAGGCCATAGAGTTGCTCCAAGAACACTACTCGACACAATATGTGATAAAATTTGGAGCACAATGTATGTTAGCTATGGTTAGTGTTGAACTGAAATAAGTTATGTTTGGGACTATTAGAAAATGAAAGTGGGGGGCATAAAGGCAAAAATCAGTTTACGCAGTGATTCTCAAACTTCAGTGTGTATGAAAATCCCCTAGAGGGCTGGGTCGTTCACAGAATGCTGGGTGCTATCCCCAGAGTTTGTGACTCAGTAGATCTGGGGTAGAACCCAGACTCTGTACTTCTAGTAAGTGCTCAGCTGATGCTTCTTCCCCTTACTATGAGCACCACGCCACTGAAGTAATACTTGAAGTCCAGACAGGGACTTTACTCCAGAGGAAATGACTTGAATCAATGATTCTCCAGACATGTTGTACAAGCATACACAAAGACCCAAGTGGGTCCTCTTGAATTTCTGGGATTTGTGCTCCATATACTTACAGTGGTTACTCAGCATAGTTTTCGCCACCCATAAAAATCAACTATTTGAAGTCATCAGGACTTTTCCACCCTCAGATCAAAGAGAAAGCATGCACATTTAAATATTTGGTGTAAAATGCTATAAAACGTTTTATTATTTTCAGTAAGAGGTTTAACCAGAATGCAACAAAATAAGCAAGAAATTCTTCTGTGGCAAAGCTTGTCATACTTCTCAAATGGCCTCTTGAGCAGAGTGAATTATTTGCTTGGAGTTCTTAGACTTGGAGTGTTTTCCCACCATTCCCTTTTCCCCACATTGTGTATCTCAACATTGGCTTCCTGAGGGGTAACCGATTTCAAACCCTCCAAGAAAAGTACAGGGAGAAAAGGGAGTCTGTCATCCAGGGCTTATTATGAACCCAACCAAAAAACTCAATTATATTTCTGCAGACAAAATACTGTTTACAGAAGGGGTTTATCCCTGTAAAGAGATCGAACTATTTTTATGTGGAAAACAAGATGAATGGACAGAATGTATACTGACACTGTCCTTTCAAAAGCTGAAAGACTCCAGGAAAAGCTGATTCAGAACCCATCAGTAAGACTTTCTTCTTAACTTTTCTCTAGATACATTAACCTCATCAAGCACCCTGTTCCTCTTTCCTCTCTTACCTCCTTCTTCAGTAAAAATTGCAAATCATATGGAAATGAAAAAGATAATTAATGTTCTCATCCTTTCATTTTCTCCTCCTCCTCCCCGTCCCCAAATAGGTTTCCTGCCACTACCCAGATCCAAATTACTCACCTTTGGCACAAACATCAGGTTTATATTTACTCATTAGGGTGGTTGCCATGACTACATTGGAGGTACCAAGCAAGAACTGAGAGGTCTGGCTCATAAAATCTTGTGCAGCTTCGTAAATTTTTGGCGTGGTCAGGGGGTAGTTTGGAAAGAAGAGAACGGACTTGAGGGAATTGCATAAAAAGCTTCCATAGATGAAGGGCTATTGATGTGGTCACCTTGATGTGGCACTACTAGCTGCAGTGTTTTGCTGGGTGATTGGAATGTTAGGAATAGTGTTCCCACAGATTGGAGCAAACACCTGTTCTTCTCTTGGCATGGGCTTGAAATTATACTTTACCTCCTGCTTACAATAAATTGTCCTTACTCTACACAGCTCAGTTTAACATTTCATCTGACAGAAAGTCACCATAATTGCCTCTCCAAAGGTGTGGCAAAAGAATAAATCCTACACACTTATTCCTATTTGTCAGCACACCCGTGAGACTTTGTGCTACAGCACACCTGGTGAGAAATCCAGAACTGGTGTGAGGGCCCTCTCTCACAGCCAGGGAAGGTGATGGACAGAGAAGTTGAGTGATGTGCCCCCCATGTTGACAGTGTAAGGCTCAGCATGAAAACCAATCTAAGACCAGTCATCTCACTAAGAAATAACTTGTATTAGGTCCCAGCAAGTACCTATCACACACAAGAGATGAATAACCAGAATCAACCCAAGCAAGACATTTTCTGGTACAATTAGATTCTGAAAACACTGAAAGAAAACAACTGGACTTAGATTCCTAGTTCTAATGTCCATCCAGAACGCTATGAATTTGGGATATAATAAATGATACAATAAAATATAATAAAATATGATATCAAAACAGCTTTAGAAAATCTCACCTTCTTATGGCCTTCAGGAAGCAAGATCCTCCTCTACTTGTGAGTGTCGGTGGTTTAGTGGTTAGTCATTTGAGTTAAAGCTAGATCAATAGCTACTAGTATTCATGTATAGACTTCATCTAGCACTCATGAAAAGAAAGTTCAATTCAGCTTTTTTTGTTGTTGTTGTTACTACTGGAATTATTCTATCCACAGGGATAGAAAACATTGGGTCAAGAGCAAATTTACAAAATAAGCTACGATGTTAAATCCAGTTCAGCACTAAAAATCAGATTAATTCCTAAATAAATTATGCTTTTACTCTATCAAGTTTATTTCTATTACATTAGATAATATAAACATGATATAAGATGGCAAAAAGACCTTATCCAGCAAAAAAGAAAGGGCACATTTATGGTATACATTATGAAGAATACACAACTGTGAGGAAGATATTCATTTACCCATAAATAAGGAAAAATACCTAGCTGCAAGTTTGGACCTATGGCCTTCTTTTAAATTGGTAATATTCAACTACCTTCAAATTCACCTTGCCTAACCAAGAGATGAGCTTTTTATAAATTAGATTTTACAGATCATCTCTAGGCTTTGGGGTTCAGATCACTTGAGCTAAAGCCAGAATGAGTGTTATTTATTAAAGATGTCCAATATGCTGTGATGTAGACATGTAGAAAAATAAGGTGGTTGAGTGGTCAAGGATCAAGTGGGTAGAAGAGAAAAGAAATTAAGAGAGAGCAAGAATATTGGGCTCTGTAGTTGTCAGGAAACTTTTTATGAAGGAAGAAGTGGAAGTGGGAAGTGGGTACATTTGGTTGAACCCTGGGGAAAATAACCCCAGCATTTAAACTTGTCACTATACATAGACCAGTGATTATTTTACAGGCTTTAAATTAAACATTAAGATACCCTTAAATTTTATCTCCATTCAGTAAAAACACAGAAAAAACTCAGAGAGTACCAAGTTTCACAAATAACTTGAGTCCTACTCCAAATCTGAGACCTCCAAGTAAATATAGTCAAAGGTATCTGTAAACATTATCATTTATGTTTCTCCTAAATTTTCACTTCCTATCTAAAGTGGTCTCCAGTGTGAGATAGAGCAGACCATCCACTAGGGTGCTATGTTCCTTGGGATTTCTATTTTGTTCTTCCTTTACAATGTACACATTACGATAGTAGTATAAGCAAACAAAATATAAATAATCAATATGGAATGCCAATCATTAAGATTTATTGAGACTTTCCTATGTGCCCAGTACTCTGCTAATCTTGAACTGACTCATTTATTCCTCAAAGTCACTCTATTATATGGCAGTTGTTATTATCCTCATTTTATAAATGAGGAAATGAAAGTACAGAAGTCTAACTTCTTGTCACAGTTAGTAAATGGTTGATCCAGAATAGACGCAATAAAGACAACAGGTAGGGATTTTTAAAAACAAAACAAAGAAACACACCAAATTCTAATAATGGTTATTTCTGACCAATGGGTGATGGACAAGATTCTTCTTCTGTATACTGCTTTATATTTTCTAAAATATCTAGTAATTAACAGGAATTGCCTTTATAACTTGGAAAAAATAAAGAAAAGCATGAAATGTTAAGATTAATACACTGTAATTTGGTGAGAAAATGTAGAAAACCAAAAGAGACAGTGAGTAACAAGGTAGAAATTTATGTAACCTGAACAATGAAGAATGAGCATAGACTTATTCTTTACCTTTTGCACACATTTCAAACATGGTCATGTCAAGTAAATATGAACACATCTTTTTTTTTTAAAGTCTCCATATCTAAAGCTAAGCTTTGAGGAGTAATTAAAGATCTAAGATTTAGAGAAGGATCCAAAAGCTGATGTTGCTATGTGATACATCTAATCAAAATTGTTTGAAAGGACATTTTTTTTTAAATTGTAATGGGTAAGTGAAACAGATCAGTGCCTATTCTATATAGCTGAGAATTTTATTCTTTGCTTCATAAGGATGCTAGACAGCCTTCTAGAATTAAATTGGCAGCAGTAATCATGTTGTTATTAGTATAATTGCTTTCTGACATCTGTTTTCCTGTCATAATCAGTTTCTTGATAATAACAATGACATGAATAGTATATATCTAATCAGTAATGTTCGATGCTTCACCAAAAGTAAAAATGAAAGTATATGATACTTATATATACTCCTCAGCAAATTGTCTTCAACCACGTAATATATATATATATATATACATATATATTATATATATAATATACATACATGTATATATATATATATATATATATATATGTATATATATATATATATATATAGTACAGTAATGAGGATACCACTTCTTAACCTTAACAAACTCTTAACCTCTTCTCATAGTAATTTATTTTCAATAGATTTTTATGTTTCCATATAAATGAGAAAGTTCTTTTGAAACAGCATAGGATAAAATACATATATTGTTGCTCAAGGCATAATAAAGAGAATTTGTTAATAAATTGTGTTTCTATTTACATTTTTATTATCAAAGCTAACTATTCAGGGTCTTCTGTCTTGGAACTGTAAACTTGCCAGGCTATACTGCTAAATTTAACTTAATAACCATTAATGGAAAGAGCATTCTAGGTCTGATCCTTCCACTACACCTGGTGTTTTGACCTCTGAAGGTCACAGAAACTTCCTGTTTCTTTTTTCCCCCAATTATTCCTGTTACATCAAAAATTGTTAAAACAAACAACCAAAACACCCTCTATTGCCTAGCTTACTCAAACTCTGAAATTTTAGACTTCTTGAAGATCTAAATGACTATTTTTAAGTAAATAAAAACAGGTGAATACCAGTTCAACTTTTGTTATCATAAAATACCAATGCATATTCAATCTGTAACAGAAAAGTAAATGGACATATGTTCAAAGGCCACATTTGGAAGAGTACCCTAATACACGTGAACATCCATTGAATTTCTGTAAAACCTATCATTAATGAACATTTTCTATACACCAGACTGGGTTCTAAGGATTTTCTATACTTTATATTTTAATCTTCACAAATAACTTGGTGAACATTATCATTGTGCTTTTACAGAGAAGAAAACTAACAAATTGTGGGTGGAGCTACTTTATCAAGATCACAGAAGCAATAATTCATAGGACTGGGAAGAAAACCCAGGCCAGACCTTTAAATATAATTCTAATGGAGATTTTCGAGCAGGCTGCACCTACAATCTTAAATTTCAAAAGAGAACAAGGAAAACAAAAGCATCATCAGTGTTAAATGCCAACAGCATAAAGCTGAATTATGTAGTTAACAGTTAGAATACCTCCTAGACTAATTGAAGGCTTTCATATTTTCTAGGGTCATTTGTTTTTATTGCTATCCATCTTAGATATGAAGGGTCAGCCAAGCAAATACTAAATTTACAAAGTAAAAATTGTATAAAAGACATTTATTTACCAATTAATTTTACGGAATACAAACCAAAGTATTCAAAGACAATCAGTATTCTTAATGAATAATAATTTCATTTGGTGTCATGGGTAAACCTCTTTATTGGAAGACTCCTTTGGAGCAAAAAAATACCCATACTCCTGAATAGAAAATTTTGAAGTAAATGGTTTTATAACACTAATACAGTATAATAATTACAGAAAGTTTACCTAAGAGTACATAAAATCAATAAAATTAGAATTTCTTGACTATGATCAAGATATACACTTATACAAATAATTGGAAAAGGTTAGAGAGAAAATTTATGACATAATTGTCTGCGGCATAGCAGGAATCATAGGTTCATTACCTGCTCTCACTATCTGTCATCTTAGACAAGTCTCTTCATCTCCTAACTTCTTTTCTTATTGATAAAAGTGTTCATAGCAGCATTTTATATAACAGCTAAAATGTGAAAAACAACCCTTGTCCATTGATGGATGAATGATAAGAAAAATGTGAAATATATATACAAAAAGGAAGGAAATTCTGACACATGCTACAATGTGAAGGATTGATGACATCAGGCTGAGTGAAATCAGCCAGTCAACAAAAAGACAAAGACAAAGATTGTATGATTCCACCTACATGGAATTCTTAAAGTAGTCAAAACCATAGAGGCAGAAAGTAGAATGGTGGTTGCCAGAGGCTGGAGGAAGGGGATGGAATTAATTAGTGTTTAGTGGGTACAGAGTTTCAGTTGGAAAAGATGAAAAGGGTTATAGAGATGGATACTGGTGATGCTTGTGTATGACAAATGTATTTAATACTACTGAACTGTTCACCTAAAAATGATTAAGATGGTAAATTTTATGTTATGTGTATTTACCACAATAAAAAAAAAAGGGTGGGGAAATCAATGGATCAGTATGGAGATTAAATAAGGTATTATATGGAAATGTTTTGTAGATATACATACACATACATGCATTTAGTGACCCCTTCATTTTGCCTACTCATCACCTCTTTTCTTTCTGGAAATGGGCTTGCCTCTAATCCCAGGCTATGTCCATCTGCATGTTTGCAAGAAGAGAGCATTCCTTTAACAAATAGTTCAGAACCTGTTGTGTGCCAAGCCATGAGCAAAGGATCCAGCAGTGAACGGTAGACCAGGTCTCTGTCATCTAACAGTAATGGAGGGATAATATGTGGAAAAGATAAAGAAACAAAATATTTTTTGGCAGGAGTGGGGAGAGAGGTAATTTCAAAGAGTGGCTACTGTCTATTGAGTAGTCAGCAAAGCCATTAGGGAAAGACGACTTCTGAAATGAAAAGCCTGACTAACAAGAACCCAGGAGGAGGGCCTGAGTGGGGAACATTTTCTACATGAAAAGAAGTAAACAATAAATAATCATAGTTTGTGACGAGATCAAAGAGGTAGGCAGGCACCAGCACATACAGGGTTTACAAGTCATAGAAAAGAGATCAGATTTTATACTTCAGTTAATGGAAAGGTATTGGGAGTTTTTAAGCATGGGAGCACCATGATTCAATTTTTACCATGCAAAGATAATATGGCATGGAACAGGTCTCCTGTCATGGTTCTGAGGGGGACAATGCAGTCCTTTCCCAGATCTTTTGAATTCTAGACTAGGAATATACCAGGCCAACTCCCTTTGGAGTGGCTGAGGCCTGAAGAGGCTACTCACTGTGTGTCCTGCCATGTGGACCAGTGAAGCAGAGGGAGGCTGCCTAGAGACGGACAGACAAGTACAGCAATGACAGGTGGAGAGAGTCTCTGGGAGTCTGTCCCTGTGGCTTGGTCACATTGTTCTTCTTGGGCTCTGTGAGGCTTCTCCCCAATTCCCTGCTTTGACTAAGCTAGTTCCAAATTGGTTTCTCTCATTAGAGACTTAGATGTGAGTATTATTGATGTTATTACTGCAGTTGTGGGTTTTATCAAAAGTTAGCAGTCTGCATATACTATACATTTAAATCTTACAATAACTCTTTGGTGTATCATTTAAAGAAACTAAGACTAGTGAAGCAGGTGCTCAAATGACAGCCCAAAGAAGGGGATGGAGCTGATTTCAAACCCATGTTTGCCTGACTTACAAGTGGCCACTACCACTTAGCACCACTGGTGGCTTCCACCTGTAACCAAGCCCAGCGTGTGACAGGATGGAAACCAACAGGCATAACATGAAGGGCAAACCACCAGCCCACAGTTAACTCTTGGCCCCAAAATAGCCAATGTTGAAAACAGAAGAACACGGAGGCACTTATCTTCCAGGGTCAAAAAAAAAAAAAAAAAAAGGTAAATCAGAACACAGGTATTGACTTGACCCAATGCTTGTGTTCCTTCTTTCAAAATGGCATGTAGTCAGCCTAGAGACAAGACTTACAAAGACAGGAAATAAAAATGAAATGTACAACTGATTACCAGATTAATAGGTGCTCACAATATATGCAGGCACTCAAAAAAAGAGAAAAGCAAAAAATGTTAGAAGACCTCACAGAGGACTTTGGTAGTCATGGAGGCTACAAGATGGAAGTCATCATGAGTTGTTTTATATTAGTCCAATATTTCAATCTTTGCTCTTTATGATTAAATATTTTACTTACATTTATCTTACACTTTTCAAAGTTGTTTCAAGACTTCACTTAAGGAGACTAACAAAACTAATCTTTTTTATTGGGATGTAAATACACTTGATAACAAATTTCAAATGTTACATTCATTATTACATGCTGGAAAACACTACAGAGTTGGTTATAAAATCATATGTAAACTACCAAACATCAGTGTAGTTTTAATTCTTTCACACATAAATAAAGCATAACATAATCTATTCTAGACAAACAAGTGAGTATTGAGAGCCTAGAAAGTTTACTAAGAAAACATCATACAGGGGCGCCTGGGTGCCTTAGTTGCTGTTGCCTGACTTTCGCTTAGGTCATGATCTCGTGTTCGTGGGTTCGAGCCCCACCAGGCTCTGTGCTGACTGCCATCTCAGAGCCTGGAGCCTGTTTCAGTCTTTGACTCCCTCTCTCTCTGACCCTCCCTGCTCACGCTGTCTCTATCTCTCCTAGAAATAAGTAAAACATTAAAAAAAAAAAAAAGAAAACATCATACAAATTCATGGAATTATAACTATTATTTCTTTTTCACTAAAATGCAAGTGATAGAAAGACTGAATGTTTTTATGATGGTGACTTTTTACTAATATCTTAGCTGCTTAAATATTAAGAGTCTTAACTGAACAACAAATGAACTAAACAAAGAGACCTATATTTCTAATTTATAGTAAAGCATATGACAAAGCAATTTACATAGAAAAACAATGATAAATGGCATAACAAGCTCAGTTACAAGCTGAAGTATCACTGTGGATGGACACCTATTTACACTCTATATTAGCATTTCTGCATATCTTATAAATCAATTTTCATTAATTTTGCATTTTGTTGATTTGGCCTTTGCAATATATTATAAAATTAAAATGAGACAATTTAAGAAAACACAATCTAAGTAACTATGTTATGATGATCTATAAATATCATTAAAGTATCAGAACTTGACCTAAACCATGCCGTTTTTCATCTTTTACTTTCTTCCCCGTTCACTCATTTCCTGTCTCCCTTCTTCCATTTACACACACACACACACACACACACACACACACACACACACACACACACACACACTGAGGACATGGAACAAAATTCTAATTACTAAGGAAAGGAAACTTACAATCTATCCTGAAAGGCAGCCTAGATAAGAAGGATTTTTTTGGTTTTAACTTTTGTTCCTTTTTTTTTTTTTTAAATTTCAAACTTGCATAACCTTGATTTATTTTTAACTTCAAGCTGGTCAGGAATGTCTTCCTGGGTAGCATATTACAAGTGATAATAATCACTCCTTTTAAAGTCTTCTAACAATTTTATAAGGCAACTGTTGATACAAACTCCTACTCACCTTGAAAGTAATTATGGAAGAAAATAAATACCTCTTTTGTAAGAGTTTGGCATTTCTTACTGAGAAGACAGTTCCAAAGTTGTTTTTTTAAGTCTATTTATTTATTTTGAGAGAGAGAGAAAGAGTGCACACAGGTGGGGGAGGGGCAGAGAGGAAGGGAGGGAGAGGATCCCAAGGAGGCTATATACTGTCAGAGCAGAACCTGATGCAGGAATTGATCTCACAAGCTGAGATCATGACCTGAGCCAAAATCAAGAGTCGGATGCTCATCCAAATGAGCCACCCAGGCACCCCAAGTTCCAAAGCTTTTCTGAAAAAGTTTTTCACCCTTCCTTCCTCAGTTTCCTATACAGACATAACTGTTAGATTTGTTCTCAAATATTTATTGAGCATCTGCTATATGCCAAGCACGGTTTCAATCACTATAAAAATTCATCTTGAAAACAGCCACAAAAATTAATTACAGTGAAAAAGAACATCCCTCTTTCCTTTCTTTATGAATTTAATTCCTGGTCTCCCTATTGGTAAAAGAACAATGAAGCCATTACTCCTTTTCTTTCAGGGTATGATGTTGGCTTAAGGGACGCCTGGGTGGCTTAGTCGGTTAAGCGTACGACTTTCGCTTAGGTCATGATCTCGCGGTTCGTGGGTTCGAGCCCCGCCTCGGGCTCTGTGCTGACTGCTAGCTCAGAGCCTGGAGCCTGTTTCAGTCTGTGACTCCCTCTCTCTCTGACCCTCCCCTGCTCACGCTGTCTCTCTCTCTCTCTCTCTCCTAGAAATAAATAAAATATTTTTAAAAAAATTTAAAAATGCCTGAAACTTAACAAATTGCTTTAAATATCCTTTTCTATAATATAGCTATTAGTTATCTTGCTTCTACCATCTTATAGCCCACACTTAACTGATAAAATAAAGAAAATATTTTTTCCTGCTGCTACTTCTTAAGACAAAATTCTCTGTCTTTATATTACTTGAGAGGTTTCATGGATTTCACAACTTCAGGTTACATAAATGTGACATCATCTAAGCATTCATTAAATTTTTATTAGATATAGCAGTAACCTTCTTACATGTGATATAATAAAGGGTTCCTTGAGTCAAGTTGGATTTTTGCAGAACTATGATCATCTTACCAGAGACAATTCTAACATTATATCATACATAGAGCATACTTATATTCTCAGTTAGCCTGTGCATCTCCTGGCTGCTTCCCTCATACCTACGCGCAGGCGCAAATCTCCAGCTCTAGCAAAACTCTCCCTTGTTGCCATACGCCCCTCTGGCTACTTCCTCCCCATCACTTCTTTCCCGGCCATGTTTGTTTGTTTGTTCTTCAGACTTTAGTTTTGTCTGTATCTCTACTTCTTCCACTCACCTTTACCACTTATCCCACTGCAATCTGGCACCAGATGACCCCCATTCATCCACCCAAACCAGTCTAAATTCCCAGAGGACCCCTTCCTGCCTATTCCAGTCATTTGGTTTCTCCACCCTCTCCATGTTGCCCCTTCACATTCTCCCCCCTGGACTCCTCCGTCCACTTGTTATTCCCAGACACTCTCTAGGGCTGTGATCTTTTTTTTTAAATTTTTTTTTAAATGTTTTATTTATTTTTAGGAGAGAGAGAGGCAGCGTGAGCAGGAGGGTCAGAGACAGAGGTCACAGCTGGAACAGGCCAGGCTCTGAGCTGACAGTCAGCACAGAGCCCGACGCGGGGCTCGAACCCACGAACCGCGAGATCATGACCTAAGCGAAAGTCGGACGCTCAACCGACTAAGCCACCCAGGCGCCCCTCTAGGGCTGTGATCTTGACCTTCTACTCCTCTCTCTCCATGCTTCTTGTCTGGTTTCTACCACCAACATACTGATGATTCAACATCTCAGTTTCATCTAAGACCTTCAACTGTAGAGAGCTGATCTCTCTACTGTGATGCCCCACAGACATTTTAATGCTCAACACATTTAAAGCTGAACCCCTTTTTCTATACCCTAAAGCACCTGAAAACTTCTTCCCTCATTGGAAGCCTCCTTCATTTTCCGTTTTTATTAATCCAACAGTTCCTAAATCCAGCGGTCTCCAGGTCTGCCCTTTCCTAAGTCCTCTCCATACCAATAATAAAGACCTTTTAAAAAGACCTGAGTCTGTTATTCAGTTGACAAAAATCTGTCATTGGCCAACTGTCACTTTCAGGAGTGAGTCCAATGTCTATTTATGATAGATGAGCCCTTTCTTAGCCTTGCAATTATCCTTTCCCCACAGGCAACTGCATTGACCCAAAGAGTGCATGGTTTTCTGCCTCTACATTGTTCTCTGTTTGGAATGGATCCTTACCTTCCACCCTCCTAGTGCTCACATATACTTCAAAGCAAGACTGAAACAAACTCCTCCAGGAAATCCTTCCGTACCCTCTAGTCTAAGTTCTATGTCCCTACAACTTTCTTTGTTACACACACACACACACACACACACACACACACACACACACTCCCTTAGCATTATCTGGGAAATTTCCTATTTTCAATACTGCACTGTAACTGCTACCTGGCAAGGTCTTTATTATTTATCTTTCTAGCACAATGTGTGGCACATAGAATATATATATAGTAAATGTTTGTCAAATGAATAAATAATTCTTCTGAGAATTAAACTTCACCATCAATTCCAACATATGGCATATTAATCTCAATTTAATTCAGTCCTGTCACTTTGAAACAATGATAGAGTAAGTCAGTTTCTTCTAGTTTATGAATTAATCCAATTAGATAATGTGGATATCTTGAAAAATTATATTCACTTCTGGTAACATTAGCAAAAAACGTATGGGCAAAGTGTTTTAAAGGGGTACCCTAGGCACTGTACACTAAACAAATATGGAGACAAAATGAATGTTTGTTTACCTCTCTCTTTATTCTCTCCCAGCCCCTTTTTGGTATTCCTGTTGATCTGCCTCTATAAACCCTACACCTTCACACATGTATACACACCTACACACACACACACACACACACACACTCACTCACTCACTCACTCACTCACTCTCTCTTAGTGTTCTTGGTCTAACCAGGGACTGTACCTGTCCTAGTCTGAACCTAAACACTGTAACTATCTATTTACCACACCTGTTCTAAGTTAGTTTCAAGTAGAAAGGATGTGGGTGGCCATGGTCTTTCCTTTGGATACCAACATTTCCCAAGATACACTATTTAAACACAAGACATAACTCTAAGCTAACAACTACTAACACGTCAGTGCAGGAGGCTAGTGCATGAACAAAGAGTTGTTCCATTGCTTTCCAGTAACACCAGCCTGTATACACAGGGCTGGCCTCCACTAAACCACCAATGGCCTCTGTATAGCTGTGGGGAAAAATACTAAGTATGAAATACTCAGAGGACTCTAGACTTTTAAAGACCTCCATGCATTTCTTTTGACATTTACCTTCCATTCACCGATGAAATCTTAGAATAGCTGTCTTGCTCTTATACATATATTGTTTACTTTTTCAGAGAAATTCACTAAGACACAGGTAGCATTTTAGACCTTTTAATAAATAGAGCATCATCATGCAACAAAGTTAACTTGTCATCCAAGAGAGTTGTTTAATCTCATATAGTTGTTTATTTATCCCTAGAAGCAAGTATATTAATAAGGTCAAAGTACTGTTTTCTTGTGTCAGTGTAGATGACACAGCAGAATTTTGTTTCATGTCCTCAGCCTAGGCCCAGAAAAGGAAACTGTTTTGGGAAGTTTCATCTCATTTTACACACCATGAATTGGTTAAAAATAAATTGAGTGTTCTTTTAATGCATGCTTTATTGGAATAATGTTCTTCAAATCCAAATCGTGCCCTAGGCTATCACCAAGTGAGGGGGAGGCTTCTGAAAAATAGCAATGCTTTGCATTCCAAAACCTAGTCATGCAAGCCGAAGCCTGTTGGAGGTGCAGCCTGCGTGCCATTTAATGTTCACATGGCTGTCAAAAGTGCTAACTGGCCATATTTTTTCATAAACCTGCATCAGTAGTACTGCCCATGAGGGTCACTAAACCAAAGATGATATGATATTACCTCTGACAGTTTGCAACATGGATACCTAATAATATTTTAAAAGTATTAATGAAAGCCTCCTCAGACTGCTTACCATTCTGCAGAGAATTCTTGCCTTGCTCTGTCTTCCTTTTTTGCCCTTGTTTACATTCCTCTCTCAATTTACTGCTGCCATACATCTTTATATTTCTATGGTAACCTTACCAAATCATTAGAGAACAGAAATTCTTCACCAGTCATTATGATGGGGTAGACAGCTAATTTTATTCCCCAAATGAAGAAATGAGGTTTCAAGGGTTAATATTCTTGCATAGCATCACCCAACTGGTAAATGGCAAGGCCATGGTTTGGACCCAAGCCTGCATAGAATCCGAAGCATCCTCTAACAAGCAAAAGGCAATGGGGTGGTGTCTCCCCCAGAGCCTGTCCCCCACCTCCACCCTCCTCTGGCTTTGCTACTCCTCCAGGCACTGGTTTGTCCCCACATTATGTTCATGCCCATCACACTTGTCCCACCAGATTCATGCTATGTGTGTGCTCGTTTCCCCCTGCAGATCACCTTCCTTAAGTATAGAAACCATTTTTTATTTTTACCTAAAATAGTGAACTATGAAATTAAGTTGATTGAATGAAAAACATTTTCAAACTGAAATTTTCCCTTGGAGGAACAGCTGAACTAATATGAAAATTAGGTGATATGAACTTTATGAAGAGATTTCAAATTGTACTATGAAAATGTCGTATATTTTAAGCACACATCACACTAAGTGTATGACATATGGCAGTCTCCAACTTATGTATAAAGAATATGATTTAGAATGGCTAGGTTTCCAATTAAGCTCTAAGAGCCAATTCTCTATTTCTTTCTTTCTTTCTTTCTTTCTTTCTTTCTTTCTTTCTTTCTTTCTTTCTTTCTTTCTTATATTTTTATTTATTTCTAGGAGAGAGAGAGAGAGACAGTGTGAGCAGGGGAGGGTCAGAGAGAGAGGGAGACACAGACTTTGAAATAGGCTCCAGGCTCTGAGCCGGCAGTCAGCACAGAGCCCGACGCGGGGCTCGAACCCACGAACCGCGAGATCATGACCTAAGCGAAAGTTGGACGCTTAACCGACTAAGCCACCCAGGCGCCCCGCCAATTCTCTATTTCTACTAAAGGCATCAATATATTCTTCCACCTATTTTTAAAAAATTACTGATTACTTATTGGATAAATGAAAGGATGAATGAGTAAATGCTTTCATTAGATGTAAAACAGACATTAGTGAGTCTCTACTCAATAAGTTAGTCAAAAAAATTTAAATTGAAAACCTACCATGTGCTGAGTGCTACGTCTAAAATGTAGTTTTACTACTTTTGTTTTATTTCAAAATTCTTAATGGTCTGGAAAATTCCAATAAAAAAGCATTAAGTAAAAATAGGTAAGTATTGGCTGTAGATCAGCTATTGTCTGTTTTTTTTTTTTTTTTTTTTGTCTTTTTTTTCATGTTAATTCTGGGTACAGATTAATGGACTAACAAAAGCTATGATGTGTCACCCATTAAAGAGTTAAGGTTCCTCTTTTTTTTTTCTTTTTAATTTATTTTTGAGAGAGAAAGAGCATGAGCGGGGAGGGTCAGAGAGAGAGGGAGACAGAGAATCTGAAGCAGGCTCCAGCCTCTGAGCTGTCAGCACAGAGCCCGATGTGGGGCTGGAACCCACGACCCATGAGATCATGACCTGAGCTGAAGTCGGACGCTTAACCGACTGAGCCACCCAGGCACCCCAAGGCTTCCCCTTTTCTATTTCCTGTAAAGTTTACCTACATCCATAACAAAAATACAATAATAAGAACTGCAGGGCAAGGGGCACCTGGGTGGCTCAGTCGGTTGAGCACAGACTTCAGCTCAGGTCAAGATCTCGCAGTTCGTGGGTTTCAGTCCCACATCGAACTCTGTGCTGACAGCTCAGTGCCTGGAGCCTGCTTTGGATTCTTTGTCTCCCTCTCTCTCTGCCCCTCTGCTGCTTACACTTTGCCTCTGTCTCTCCAAAATAAATAAGCATTAAATTTTTTTTTTAAATTAAAAAACAAACTGCAGAGCAAATAAAAGACACAAAATAAAACACACAAATATTACAAAAATAAGACCCAGGTAAGGGAATTTAATGTGCAAAATGAGAAAGGAACAAAACATTAATTGAGAAAACCAAGAGACAAGAAACTATTATAGTCACAACCTTCCACCTGATGTCTGAGATTTGAATTATTTTAATAGTTACAAAATGGCATGCTACCAAATGACTTTATCTCGAAAATGTATTTCACAAATATGTCTTGAGTGGCTTCTATGATATACCAAGCATATGAGATTACCAAGAAAAAAAAGGAAGGTAAAACATAGTTCCTACCCTCAGTTTAGTGGGGAAAATAGTCATCAGTCAACTAACTATTCAGATAGCAATATAATTTTTAAAAATACATATTTACCAAGGTTTTTCAGTTGCAAGTAAACAATTTCAACTCAAAAACTAGAACTTTTTGGTTTATGCTATTGGAAAACCTAAGACTGACTACACATGGCTTTAGACTTTTATCTTACCAATGCAGCAACCCCACCCCCCCACGAGAAGTATTTAAAAACAAAACAAAAAATGGGGTGCCTGGGTGGCTCACTGAGTGAAGTGTCCAACTTCGGCTCAGGTTGTGATCTCACAGTTTGTGAGTTTGAGCCCCACATCGGGCTCTGTGCTGACAGCTTGGAGCCTGGAGCCTGCTTCAGATTCTGTGTCTCCCCCTCTCTATCTGCCCCCACCCTGCTCATGCTCTGTCTCTCTCTGTCTCTCAATAATAAATAAATGTTAAAAAAATTAAAAAAAAAAAAAAACAGGAAGCAATGAATGTGAACCTGGAGAGGTAGGCCAGGACCAGATTACTGAAGGCCCTGACTTTTTCCCTTGACTAAAAGGGAAGGTTAACTGACTTGATGTCCATGGCACATGGGTACCATGAGTACTCACCTGAACAGGTGCTGAACTGTCTTGGGGGAGCATGACACCTATGTCAGAAGCTCCAAAGAAAACCCCAGAAGAGTCAGAGAGGACATTTCTAAATGATGGTAAGGTGCTTTCCATTAGAAAGGAGTAAGAGATATTGAGCAGATAATATCAGTTGTTCACACCATAAAACTAGGATGTAACACAGAAAGCACTTTGGCATGTTTCTAGAAAAAACAAAATAGACAAAGGTAATAAAAATGTGCCTGGAGAAGAGCAAATATAAGTTGTAGAGCACACCAAGGATGCTGACCAAAACTCACGTAAACTTCACCAAGTGGATCCCATTTGGAACCCTGAAAGGAGTTAACTCACATCACTGAGTGACACATTGAGAGATATCTTAGACCCTTTTGTTAAAAAACATATTTAAAAGGCTGCCCTGTGATATGTATCTGGAAATCTTTTAAATATCTAATCTTAGAGAGTATTACCTACTTTGCATCTTTAGCTTTGAGATAGCTGGAAAGCTATTTATGCAAATTTCATGGTTCAATCTCAAATTTGTATTTCATTCATTGTTTATCCATATGTTCTTTTAAACTATGGAATTCCCTCCAGAGAGGCAAACGAACCAATTTTAATATTTTTTCAGACAATTCAAGTTGCTGGTTTATAAACAAAGCATTAATTAATAAGTACAATTAACTAAAGTATCATCATTAACGTATCTGTACTCTCTAGCTTAATAAAAGACTTGATCATTCCTACACTGTCATTTGTAAACAAACTCTCAATTCTTCATAAATGCATGAAAATTCTGTTATTCTGAAGTCACTCAATCTCTGGTTTGCATATATTTCACTCATTGATATTTAAATCTGAGGCATGTTAAATCACGATTTAGAAATTCTGCCCAAGAAATATGGAGAAACAAGGTAGAACCAAAATTCTTTGCCTGAGTAATAAATCTGAACAAATGGAGTATATCCTACAAGATTCTTTTGTTGAAGAAATTTTCAAGGAGGACTTCCTATTCTTGAAGCTAGCAATTCAGTGATGATCAGTACATGGTTTTTTTTTTTTTTTTTTTTTGCCTCGGGTAGCTTATAATCAAATGAAGACACGACCACACTATTGATGAAAAGTGATATCATGAGGACCTGTAAAGTGCACTTTGGTGAGGCCTTTGTCTCAAACTGGGAGCCGGCAAATAAATACTAAATATATATATATATATATATATATATATATATATATATATATATATATATATATTCAATGTTAAAAATCAAATCAAATATGAGACCTGAAGGGCAAAGAGCCAAAGAGAAGACAAAAGCAGGCTCCAAGAAGGAAAGGTATGCACAATTTTCAGAGGGGAGAGAGCACTGGGAAATTGGTGAACAGGAGGGAGAGAGTGATAAATTTGAACCCAGGGAGGGAAAACAGGACAAAATTATTGAAGGCCTTGACTCTAGTGTGAGAGCAATAGGAAGGCAGGACAGCCTTTTCAACAGAAGAGTGACACAGCCAGATTTCATTTTAGAAAGAGCTTTCAGGCTGTGGAATGAAGAATGGAGTCCAGCAGGACAGTTTTGGAGGCAAGGAGAGAGTGAAGCTGTTGAAGTAAAGTAGGCTAGGAAAAATGGTGGCCTGCTGGAGCCAGCATAATGGACCTAGGGAATGGAGAAAAGCAGTCTGGAGTCAAACATCAGTTTTTAGTTTTAGAAAAATTAGCTTCTTATTGGCTGTGCCTATTTTACAAACCACTCTCCTAAAACAGCTTGAGAAAACTGACATTGCACAAGTCTGGCTTCCAGCATAAAGCTGTTTTGCAATGTCCAGACAAAGAGACTATAATCTGCAGAATGACTTTAAATCATCGCTTGTTTTTAAAAATATCTAAAATGAACAACAGATGTTAAAAAGATGATGAAGGCTAAATAACAAAGAAATAAAACAGACTGCCTGCCTTGTCAGTTGACTCCTGATTAACAAATATCCAGACCAGTATCCATCAGTACAGGGCAACAGCCAGTTTTAAACAATGTTGAGGTGGGGATGCGGTTAGGATTTTCAACTCCATCAAATTGTAACCACTTAATTTATAAATGCCTGTAGTCTAAATAAAATCATAAATCTATTATCTTTAAATGGTAGTAATTTGCAAAGTGCACTTTCTTTCGATGTAAATCTCCCATGAAATTGATATTAATTAGCTAAAGAGCCAACATTAAGGAGAATCCTAAATCCAGGGCCTTTTACAGTTCTCACCAGAGGTGTTTCTGATGAAGGAGAAAACCTACAGATTTCCCAATAACTGCTCTGCTGGTCTAGAGACAGGTTACTGAAAGGGACACTGAAAATGTCACAATTTTCACCTCTATTTGCCTAGTGCTCACCCCTCATTTGTAGTAGTTTCCAAGAAGTTAGGAATTAACATTCTTTCCCTCAGTTGAGCTGTTCACTTTAATTAACCTATGGTTTCTACTGGTATTTCCTAAGAAACAATTAGAATGTACCATTAGCTTCATGATGTGATCGGGAAAACAGCACTAGCTCTCCATCTAAGGACATTATTTCAACTAAAATAGATACTGCCAAATAGTAGCTATTAACAATGCGTTACAAAGTGCCAGGGTGCTCGTTCTGGCTTTTAGATGTTGTAGTAAAGAAATTATATCATCTCCAAGTTGTTTAGAAATCAAAATCTTTACTGAATGACCCCGAAATTTGATGTGATTTCAAACATAGTCCAACAGAGGATTTGGTGAAAACTGAAAAGTTTACTGCATATAGATATTGGAAACGCCAAGAGTCTTCTAGAATACCCATGACACTGCTGAAGATCAAACACAAGAAGGACAGGTTTGCCCTGCCAGATATACTTATTATAAAGCTAAGGTAATTAAGATAGTGTGATATCCACACAGAGATAATTATCAGGGGTTACCCCTTCCTGGCCTTTATCTTTGAAGTACTTAATCTTGGAAGATCTAGCAGGACTTGTCCCAGGCACTAACTTTCATAGGAGAACATTCATAAGCCAAATAACCCATGAATTCTGTCTTTAAGTATAAGCTAAGTAACTCCTGCATATGAACATGAGGACAGACATACGCAAGGATAGGGGTAGCAGGTGTGTTTAAAACTTCTCTGACTGATTACCTGCACTGATTAATGGAAGATGGACAAATAAATGGTGGGGAAAATAACTAGAAGCCTGGATAAATTAATTACGGGAAAATTAGGACCAACACAAATACATGTGAACGAAACATGAAGTGATGTTATTAGTATGATCAGAGTGAGGAATTATTACAATTCAGCCTCCACCAAAACTGTTTTACAACACATTCATCAGTATTTTGCAAGTCTTGCTGTATTAACAAATGTTACCACAGTATTCTGATATAGGAAATATTTTAACACATCCTTCATGTCAAATTAAATGCTTTCACAAAATTCATTTAATTTGAATTAAAGAAATTTAATCTTAATAAGAGACATTTTTAAAACTATGTAAAAGTTTAAAATGCAAGTTATAAATCAAGACAGATACAAATAGACATCACCCAAGACATATGATAACCTATGATGTTAAATAAGCTATGAAAATAAAACATCAAGCAATATCTTTGTAAATACAGTAAGAATGCTTTCAAACTAATGTGAAATGACATTTTTTAAACTAAAAGTCAACTTTATTTTTATTAAAATTTTTTTTCACTTTTCTTTATTTTTGAGACAGTGTGAATGAGGGAGGGTCAGAGAAAGAGGGAGACACAGAATATGAAGCAGGCTCCAGGCTCTGAGCTGTCAGCACAGAGCCCGAGGTGGGGCTCAAATTCATGGCAGCCAAGATCATGACCTGAGCTGAAGTCAGACGCGTAACTGACTGAGCCACCCAGGAGACCCAGAAAAGTCAACTTTATTTTTATAGGGCATCTAGAGTTTTCAAATAGACATTAAAATACTCTTTAAATTTTTGTTGTGTGAACAAACAACTTCAAAAGACTCTCTCTAGTCCTACTCCAAACAAGAACCAAAGAACAAAAATGCAAATACATAGTATTATGTTTTATCATTCAGTTTTTGTTTCTTAGTTTTTTATAGTTCAAGTACATATATACAGTATACTTTAATTTAAACATAAAACTATGGACCAGCAAAATAATTAAGAAGTTGATTTTCTTTTTAATCAAAGTTCAGGACAGGAATCCTTTATTTTTTTTCAATAATTTTTAAATGTTTATTTCATTTTTGAGTGATAGAGCATAAGCTGGGGAGAGGTAGAGAGAGGGGGAGACACAGGATCTGAAGCAGGCTCCAAGACCTGAGCTTGTCAGCACAGAGCCCAATGCAGAACTCAAACTCATGGACTACAAGATTATGACCTGAGCCAAACTCAGTGCTCAACTAACTGAGCCACCCAGGACACCCAGGACAGGATTCCTCTTAATAGTAAGAATCCACATGCATTGAGAATATGATTCAATATACCCAAAATCATTTCACACACATTTTTCCATAACTATCTCATTGTAGCTTACAGTGATGTAGTGAAGGAAATCATAGCAGAAAAAGGAGGGGACAGTGCAGCCAAAAGAAGTCAAGTACAACACTGGATTTGCTCCCCACTGTGCCTGCAGTAAGGCTAGTAGGCTCTTTTGAACAAACAAATGAACACCTTACCAGTTAAATAATCAGATTTGTTGTGTCAGTGACAGCTATAGTCTGTTTCTAGAGAAAATTAAGCAAATATGCATAATAGAAATACACCATAGAAGACCATGTCACATCTTGAAAATCATGATTATTTGTGAATTTCATATTCTAAATTGATAAATTCTGCCTATCTTGCTTCTCTTCTAGGGTTTAGGAAAATCAGTATTTTATTGAATGCTTGGATTATGGTTACAGAGAGAAAAAGTTGGGAGCTACCGCTACCAACAGATCCATATATGTAATTAACAACTGTGTTAACTCAAAAACCACTACCTTAAAAAAATCAGCACATGCTTAGTATTCCAGATTTCAAATGGACCAAAGAAAACATCATCCTGATGGAAATAAACAAGGGTGTACTTACCAGGCTCATGCTTAAAGAAACTATGCCAGCTTTATTTACACTTCTCCGATCACTGAACAGTACAAGGGGCATGGAGAAAATTGACTTTTAAATATTCTGATTTTTATGCAGTTTATCCATGGGGCAAATTCTTTACATTCTCTCTGTATTCTCAAAGCCTCAATGAGCTGAGTACCTTGCCTACAGGATGAGATCTTGAGCAATATGAATTCCAGGAAAATTTTCCAATTAATTAGTGAAAAATAATAGGTGAGGAGGGAGAGGAACTCAGCAAAAAGACTCCATAAAAGTAAAAGGAAAGTCATTCTGCAATCCTTGCCTTTATGACCCTCTCAACAAAACCACAGTCTGCTCTCTACTCTAACATGTGAAGCAGAAATAGTGACTATCACCCTATTTTAATTGGGAAAAGGAGAGCTACTCATGTTCACATCTGTTTGGATGATCTTGAGGGGAAGGGATTACAAATCTAGATTTCAAGCAAGGCCACACAGTTTCGGACTGTATATTCAGATCTGCAATCTTTAACGGGTCTGTTAAACTAATATCAAACAGGTCCCTGATGTGGTCTCAGATTCCATTTAAATACCCAAATCTGTATTATCATGCCATATGTCACCACTTTTTTAATTAAAGAGGATAAAATAAGAATGTGCCAAAGAACAAATACTTGGAAAAATGAGTTCAAGTTCCGGTTACCACATAACGTAGAATATTTTATATTCTCTTCTTTCCTCAGATAACACTATTGTGCTAATCTGACCAGGCTATACGTGACATAAGAAAGAGTGGGAGAAACTGTCTTAATAAAAGCATCACTACTTAGTCTGTCATTCTGCAGGAACTTCCTCAGTTGAACAGAATCATTGTCTGGGGTAGAGTGAGGGAAGACATCCTGTGTGAACCTTAGTGAAGAAGAAAGACTTCTCAGAGTACGGTACTGTAAAGAGATAATTAAAGCTTTGAGAAAATGTGCTCGGAATAAAGGCTGAGGACTAGAATTAGTCAGATTAAAAGAAAGCTGGAAAGCAATTTTGTAATATATATCTTTACAGATTGTAGTGATTGCTTTTTATTTACTTATTTCCTATCTCTGAAAGAAATACAAGATTTTAAGTAAGTAAAGTTGGACAAAAATAAAGAGTAAGAAAAAGAGTCAGGTGCCTGGGTGGCTCAGTCGGTTAAGCACCTGACTCTTGATTTCTGCTCAGGTCATGATCTCACGGTTTGTGAGTTTGAGCCCCGTGTCTGGGCTCCGTGCTGACAGGGCTGAGCCTCTCTCTCTCCCTCTCTCTGTCCCTGCCCGCATTGCGCACACGCTTGCTCTCGTTCTTTCCCTCTCTCAAAATAAATAAATATTATTTTTAAAAAAGGGGTAGGAAAGAAGATGGCAAGCTAGTCCACAAAAAAATGAAGTCCAGAAAGTGTAAATGCTTGTTTGAACTAGGCTACAAATTGTGGTCTGAGCTTTCAGGAAACCAAATTTTAAAAGGTATTGTATCTGGTCACTATGAGCCACATCCAGAAGACAGAAACAAATTCAGAAGAACAACTTTATCTGTTATTAAGATACAAGATTTCTCTCCGTTTTTCTCTTTCCCGCTGCCCTCACCTACTCAGGGAGCTAACACTGTGCAAAATGCACTGCATGTTACCACCGATACCCTCCACCCAAAAACAGCCACCACAAGTTTTAGGAAATTGCTTTATTTACCTGTTTTATTTTTAAAATTTATTTTTATTTTGCTTTTTTTTAAAGGCCTCCTTCAGTGCAGGTTAATGGCATGAGGCCTGAGCACAATTCAAGAGTAATTTCAAAAAGAACTAAAACTGTTAAACTATTTAATAGTGTTAATCTCAGCTGAAAATACATTATCACTATATGTTTATATATACATATATGCATATACATTTTCACATATATATGCACACATATAAGCACACATATACACATACACACGTACTCTATTTAAAAGTGTTAGATTAAGAACATCAGTAAAAACTCATTCAGAAGCCAGAAATATGATTGAATGGCAGAATGGACTTTTTAAAAGTTCTATCTATGAATAGAAGACTTGAGGTAAATAGTATCCACCACAAGCATTATATCAGTTTGCCAGACCCATGGATCCTACTCTCATTTTAAATGATCAATTTTGTAAAAACTGTCTATATGTTCATTTCCAACTTATTGGTGAAAAAAGTCATCAACAGGGTAAAATGTACTTTTCAGAAGTCTCCCAAGGTGACATTCAAAGCAACAGTCCAGCTTCAACTACAATTCCATTCAGTCCAGTCAGTTCAGCAGCTATTTATTGCATGCCTGTGTGGGCGATGCCTTGGGGGATTCAGAAGTGAATGGACCGTGACCTTCAGAACATGATCTATGTTTCCAGGGTCTAAGAAAGTATATGAGAGAGATGCGGAAATGGGACGGAGGAAAACAATCTGCTTCCACTATCAAGCAGATTCAAACAAACAAGTGCCTTTAAAAAGGCATAGAACTTCCTGGAGGGTTCTGAGATATCACATCCTTTTGTGAACTGTGTTACTTGAGATAAGCCTTTAAGAAAAAGCAGAAGATGGACAAATGGAGACACATGAGGGAAGAAGGTGACGGAGGAATGGAAAAGAGGTAGTAACACATGGCACCTACTCAGGGAAGATCAAGGAGCCTCAACTGAAGAGAGTGTTCACAAACAGGGAGAGGAGAGAGAGCTGAAACTGTGTTCCGGGCCACATGATAATGATCTTGGAGGCCACGGTGAAGATATAGTAGGAAACCGCTCAAGACTTCAGACCGCATGATCACACCTGTTGATCAATTCATTAATCTCCATAAAGAGTCTGCTTCTACAATAGGAAATATCTTTTAGGAAGCAAAAAAAGAAAAAAAAAAAAAGAAAAGAAAAGAAAAGAGAGAGAGAGACAAAACTAATTGAAAACAATCCATGTTGTCTACTTCTCTGTAGGCAGAGAAGAAATCTATTTAGAGAAAATTAGTATCTTCTGTCACTAAGTTTTACTCAAGTACATTCTACTTGATAAAACTTAACAAATGCATAAACTGTTCTACTTACAATAATTTCAAATCTCTGTGCAGATATCCATGAACTAAAAATCTTATCCAGCCTTAGGCTTCAACTTGTATCTCTTCTCTAAAAGAAAAAGACTCTCATGTTTTGTTTTTTAAAAAAAATATATGTAATCATGAGTCACTGATTTATTAAAAATCAACCTGGAGTTCTTGAGTGGCTCAGTTGGTTAAGTGTCAACTCTTGATTTTGGCTCAGGTCATGATCTCACAGTTTGTGAGCTTGAGCTCTGCCTTGATAGCAAGGAGCCTGCTTGGGATTCTTTCTCTCCTGTTCCCTCTACCACCTCCCTTGAAAAGAAAAGAAGAGAAGAGAAAAGAAAAGGAGAAGAGAAAAGAAAAAATAAAAATCAACCTACCATTTGTTCATTAATCTCACCCACATGTACTTTATAAAGAATATTCACTTGATTAACCTGTTATAATTTTCTCTTCTAGTATATATGCAAACAAAAAACGTATACTAATCTCAGTATGTCTCAACAGAGATACTCTCACAATAAACTCCACAAGTTAGTAATATTTCATACTAAGTCTTTTATTCCAATGAAAGCAGAAAATAAAACTATCACACTAGAGAAACAACTAAAATAAATGTAAAGGATCTGCTAAAAATAAACTATTTTCCTCTAGTACAGACCAATATTAAAAAGTTTAAGTAGTGAAAATTCCCTGGAGTCCTAAACTATTTTTGCTCTCTATAGAGTGGTACTGAACTTCCTTGTTTCATTAAGTCACATTTAAGAGTAATAACCAGGTCAAAGCAACTATATAGTTTTAGGCCTTTTTTCCCCATTTAAATTTTAGAATTCCTCAAGACATTCACACATCTTTATCCTCTGACACAGTTACTAAACTGTTTTTCAAATTAATTTGGGATATAGGAACGAATGTATAACAGTACAAAGAAGATTTCAGGTTTTTAGAATTTAAAATTATTCTGTTTGTTTTTCGCTAAATATTGGTGTTGATAAAAACAATTTAGTATGGCATATACTTTTCATCTATGTGTAGATTACACTCATTACTAAAGATAAATTCATTATGTAATGAAGTTTTCATCGTAAGAGACATTTGAAAGCTATGTTGTTGAGAATTCCACAGTAAATTGTTAAAAACCTCCAAAGAAGATATTTTAATTTTTCTACTATACAAACACACCACAAGAATGTATTCAAAGTATAGATCTTTATGGGATGCCTGTGTGGCTCAGTTGGTTGTACAGGACTTCAGCTCAGGTCAGGATCTCACACTTCATGGGTTTGAGTCCCTCATCAGGCTCTGTGCTGAGAGTTCAGAGCCTGGAGCTTGATTCAGATTCTGTGTCTCCCTCCCTCTCTGCCCCTCCCCCACTCACTGTCTGTCTGTCTCTGTCTCTCAAAAGTAAATAAATAATAAAAAAAAATTAAGTGTAGATCTTTACATGTAGGAGGTACTATATAAATGTTGAATGAAAAGTTAATTTCAATGAACATAGGAAATAAACACGCAGTATTATAAATCACCACTCACTTATATGTGGTAAGCTGAAATACCAAAAAAATACTGCGCATAGTAAAAACAAAGTACTGAAGATCATTAATCTGAGAGATTTGGGAAAGAATGGGAATAGGAGAAATTGACATTTCCTCTGCCCTCTGGTGGCAACAAAATCAACTGCATTTGATTTTCTAAAGTAATACATAATTAAATGTCCCTGTTATGAAATCGGATTTTTTTCTCCTGTGCCAAAATGTCTGTGATAAAAATCCTGATTGCTACATGGCAAATTTCAAGACTGTTGGGCTCTTTAAGTTTTTTCCCATAGTAAAATTTTAGCCATTTACAAAGGAAATTATTTTTCTTCTATTTCATCGCTATATTGTATTTACAGTCATGAAAATATAACCTTTTAACTTCAAGATTATGTCTTGAAGTTATATGTAGACTGGTATCCAGTAAAGAAGCTACTCCAGTTTGCAATATATCTCCAAAACACTTATCTCCAAGAAATTTAAAGCTATTCATTTTTCACTCAATTCTATAAAAAATATGGGTTTCTAGATTTTCCATCACAGATCCTAGTTGATACTTAGTTTATAATACCTGTACATTTATGGTGAGCAATTTCGGTATTTTATAATCCCCACAGCTTTTAATTATCTGGCCAATCTCAGAGTGAATGTTCACTTCATCCTCAACTTGGGAATTTAGAATAGGAAAATGCATACATATTCTTTTCTCAGTAACATATCATTAATGAAAGTTCAGAAAAAATAAATATCTGCTGACCTTTGTTGGTTTTTTTTCTCCGTAAATGCATTATTTACACCCAGTGCCAAAGAAGTTTTCAAATAAACAACTTTGGAATGCATTTTGGCATAACCATCTCTCTAACCTCCTTTGGGATGAAGTAAATTGTTTTCTTTAAGTATCAACTTATTCCAAGAATGAGGCCATACCACACCAGTATCACAGGGTAGAAGTCTTAGGGTTTTTTGTTTTTTTTTTTTTAATCAATGAAATGTAGCAGACAAACAGAAACGATAATCTACTGGCATACCTAGTAAGGAACAACCTATGTCCATTTAGGCAGAAGAAAACTATATGTGACAAAGACAAATCGCCATCAAGGAAACTGGGGTTTTAAAATGTTTCCGTTTTAAAAGCATCGTTACCATGTTGCCGCCTCCTCCCAACCCACACACCCCTCCAATCATCAACTGGAGCGCAGAGTCAGAATCTGTGCGTTCTCTGTAAGAATCTACACCAGGAGCCGAGACAGTGTTTTTAGCTGATTTCTAGGTCTCGATTGCTGATTTTCATTCAAGGGCTTTCTCCAAGACTCACCTCACCTGGAATCCCCAGGTGACCTAGGTAAGCTTCCATCTGCGACTTTCATGTTTGACATTTGCAGCCACATGTAAACTTTCTGAGGAATCACTCACCACCACCACCAAGACCCTAGACTTCAGAATTTAAAACAAAACAAAATCTTGATTACCCTAAGCTGAAAGTTTGTGTTTTCTTTCCTTTTTTTTTTTTTTTTAAGTGTTTTTTGTTCATTTCGCCTCCTCTCCAAGTCTAACCTGAGTCCACAAATTTCTGCCAAGGTCTCCCTGCCTGTTTCTTCACGTTCTTCCCGAGGGGCAGAAAGGGTGAGCAGGCACCCAGTTCCGGAGAGCAGGGTCGCGGGAGGCCCCTGAATCCCCGGCTCGGCTCCCAGCCTGACAGCCCGCGGGTCGCGGGCGGGGTGTTGCTACGCGGGCTCCGCGCGGCCCCGGGGACGCGGCCCCGGCTGGACGCTCACCTGGCCAGCGCACGCCCGGAGCCGCCGCCGGGAAGAGCGGCCGGCCGGGTCCCCGCGCGGGGGCAATGTCGGGACACGTGGACAAACCCTTGACACGTTCAGGCCTGTGTGCGGGGCCGGGCGGTGGAGGACAATGGGGACAGGGATTGGTCTCCGGAGGCGCGCCCTCCCCACCTCGGTCACCTCCTCCCTCCTCGACGCCACGCACACCCCGCCCCACTTCCAGAGCGCGTTCAGCCCCAGACAGCGAAAGGGAACTCAGGTGCGGAACGCTTGGGGAAGGAAGGGGCGGCTACAGGAAATTTCCGCCAGCTAGGGGAAACCCTGCCACCCCCGGCTGCCGCTACGTCCCCCACCCCCGTCCCCATCACGCCCCCCCACCCCACCCCCATCACGCCCTCGCTTAGTTTGTCGCGGCAGCGGAGAAGCGGGAGGAGCCAGAGAGGAGGCTTCCCAGGGATGCCAGTTGTGGGAAGGCATCTACACAAGGTTTGCTCTTACACGCCAGAGCCCTCTCTGGGCGACTTGGGGAGAATGTATCACCCTGTGTCGCTCAGGTGAAGGAAGCCCGAAATCCTCAAGGAAATCTCCAGTCCCCTTCTCTAACCAACCCTCTTCTCCCCATTCGGAAAGGCCAAGTTTACCCAAAAGCAATTGCAGTAACTTCCCCAAGGGCAGACAAATGAGGTGTGGGGGTGGGGGGGGTGGAGGGGTGGGTTGAGAATGGGGAGGCGGGGGTGACAGCGAAATCTTCAGTTGCGCAAAAAACCCACAAGCTAAAGTGCATCTTACCATTGATTGGGTTTCCAGGCTCCCCTTCAGTGAACTGAAAACGGTCCATCAAAAAGTGGCAAAGTAACACAACTCCTGCAGCGGCCAGGTCTGCCCTCGGGAACCTCGCCATGCCGCCGCCGAGACCCCCCGCCCCCTCCCCGACAGTCCTTCCCCGGCGCCGGGTGCTTGGAGGCTCCGGGTGGCAGTCGGGACGCTGGGGACGCCGGGGCCAGGCGCGGCGGGCGGGTCTGGCTGAACCCGGAGGCCTTTGTGGATTTCGGTGGGATTTCACACTCGGGAGCTGGGAAGAGGAAGGGAGAGCCGGGGGAGTGCAGTCCTCTCCGGACCTCCGAGTCTCTCTTCGCAACTTGCCACAACACTGGAAGCCCTCGCCCCAGACACCGGACGCCGGCGGCCGGGAGGAAAGGCCACTTGCAGCCGGGGCTCGTGAACTCTCGGCTCCGTACGGGCAGCGCCCCCCG
Organism: Proteles cristata cristata; assembly: GCA_017311185.1. Classification (NCBI taxonomy): domain Eukaryota; kingdom Metazoa; phylum Chordata; class Mammalia; order Carnivora; family Hyaenidae; genus Proteles; species Proteles cristata. Next base: position 1,480,417 of record JAESUZ010000193.1, on the reverse strand, counting down.
GGCGCCCGCAGACTGGGACTTCCGAGCCCCCGCGATGCGCTCCGCTGGGTTCAAAACAGACCTAATTCCACAGCCAGCGCGGCTGCCTCCTCCAAATCCAAGAGGGCTGTCGGCTCGCAAGGAACTTTCCCCAGTGTTGGGATGGCCCTTGGCGGGAGGTTTGGGTTTGCGGGAAGGGGGTTAATGTGGGCTGGCGAAACCCCTCCGACAAGTTTTTCTTCTTTTCTTCGCCCGACGCAGGGCGCGCGTCCTTTCTCGCAGCCGGAGGGATGGGCAGCTCTAAAGAGCTGAGCCCAGTGAAGACTCAGGCTGCAGCAGTCTAAGGTCCGGAGCCAGGAAAAAAAAAAAAAAAAAAAGAGAGAGAGAGACAGAGAGACAGAGAGAGACAGAGACAGAGAAAGGAAAAGAAAAAAAAAAGAAAAAGAAGGGGGGGAAGAAGGAAGAAACGGGGGGCGGGGGAGTCAGGCCAAAACCTATCGGGAAAGGGTTCCTCCTGGCAAAGGAGGAGGTGGCCACAAGCCCCGCCGAGCCCCGGGAGTTTGGTGGCGGAGGAGGCGCCGCCGCCGCCGAGCTCCCCCGCGCTCCTGCTCCACACTTTGGGGAGGGAAGGCAGCTTGCAATTTGCCAGATCTGCCGCTGCACCCTCCTCCCTCCTCCCTCCCCCCTCCCCCTCGCTCCTTCAGGCTTCTCCCACCTTCCTCCCCGAAACCAGCAGCTCGCACCGACCTGTCCAATGGCTGCACTTTCCTCGGGGCTGGCGGTGAAGTCGCCGGGAGATTAAGCAGGAGGAGGAAAGCCAGGGGGAGAGAGAGGGCAACTCCAGCCCTGCGCGCCCCCAGCCGCCGAGTGCCCGGAGAGCCGGGAGGGAAGGCAAGAAAGGAGAGCTAGGCGCCGAGCGCCGGGGCGCCATCCTGCCCCCGCGCTTGCTCTCTGCAGCCGCACGAGCTGCGCCTTCGCCCACCTGGCCCCCAGGCCCCCTTCCCGCCCGGCTGCTGGGGGCTCGTAACCCCGCACGGTACCCTGCCGACGTCAGCCGCTGGCGGGGTCTCCCTGGGCGCTAAAGGGTTAAGTACAGCTCGCCATTCCCGGGAGGACGTACGCAGCAGTTGGGGTGTGAAGAAAGCAAACCCCACTGAGTTCCGCTACTGACCCCGAAAAACCCCATCAGACCCCAGACCCGCGAGAGCGGAGGAGGAAGGCAGCGCGCGACAGCGAGGTCCCGCTGCCACTGCGGCTTTGTGAAGTGTCCGCCGGAGGGAAAGCGAGAGTTTAAAGAAACAGGAGGCCCATTGAATTTCCTACGGGGGCTTTAACAGGCATTCGCTTGCTAGTTTGTTTTTGTTTTTTCAGCTCCAGGATGTGCTTCAGCGTTAACCCTTCCCAGACCTCTCGCTAGTTTACATCTTCTTTCGCTTAACCTCATTTTAAAGGGACAAACACAAAGAAAAGTAGAAAAGCATATTGGTTAAAAATACAGATTTCCTGTGCCAGACTGCCTGGATTGGAATTCCATGTCCTCCCGCTAAATAGCCAAGACTTTGCGCAATTACGCTTATAGTGCCTCAGTTCCTCATCCATCAAATGGGGAGAATTGTGGTAATGCCCTTACAAGGTTCTACTGAGTTATTACTATAAACTTAAAAAAAAACTGTGCAAAGTACATGACTTTATATTTATGAAGAGAGATGAGAGGGAGGAGGGAAAGTCCTAAATCAATGGAGAGCTTGTATCAGTGTTGTCACATTCAAAAGTCTCTGAGTCCAAGCTCTGAAAAGTTTATGAATGCTATCAATGAGCACCTGTGAAAATGAACAAAAGCAACCTAATTCAAAATGGAGTCAGAGGCGATGAAGGCACGGTTCTCACTCAACACCTATCACTTTTGCCGCCTACTTCACATACCCCAGCAGGAAGAAGCTTACTTTACTCACCCTAGGAGGATGAATGAAGATTTTCTCCTTGCCCAGCAAGAGTCTAGAAGAAAAATCACCACCATTCAACCATTGAGAAGCCTCAAGCTAAACTCTTGCTTTCCTCCAATACCTTTCCTTCAAGTCAGCCAAATCCCTCCTGTCCTCTCCAAAGGCAAGCCCCTCTCCTTTGTTATTCAGACTTGCCTGTGGTTTGTCATAGCTAGCATGTCCCAAACCTCATTTCCTCTACTATTCCCAAATAAACTTTTCTTTGCTGGTTAAATAACTGGCAATTTCATTTCTAAGATTGACGCACCTGAATTCTGTCACAAAGCCCACTGGAAGTGGAGCTGGATAATTAAAGTACTCTGCTAATTTGATACAGAAAGAATGGCTCTCTCATGGTTAGCCTGTGAGAAGGAAAACAGGAGTGTAACATGTTTTACATAATTCAATATTCAAGTTGTTATTTATATCAGAAATATATGTGTAAACACACACACACACACACACACACACACACACACATTGTGCGTAAACACTTTATTATGCCAAGACTTTTCCTTTCTCCTAAACTTTCTCACAACTTGTTGAATTCCTCCTCACCATACTTAAGAAATCAGGTTCTTTCATTTCTGCCTGAGAGTTTTTAAGTTCTATGTAACATTACAACAAAATTAGAGTACCTGACATACTTATCTGTTTAACATTAAACTGGAAAACAATTTTCTAATCAAAATTTGGTTCTTAATTGATGTTGAGCTTTTTATCTACATCCCTAGTGATGTCATTACTTCATAAATCCATGTGGAAAGCTTCCTAAAATGTTCTGCACAACTCCAATTCCCATTATATGCAAAATTTTAAGAAACCCAGTAGGAGGAGTCATCTCTAGAGAGCATTATTATGTTTTAGTCTGGGATATTTTCCTCTACTTCCACAGTAGATAAAAATGGAGGAGGGTATCTTCTCTCCTTTTTTTTTTTTTTTTGAGAACGAAGGTCCTATCTCTCCCTAGTATCATTCATTTTAGGAGTGTTTATTTTCTTTCTCTTTCTTTTTTAAATGTTTATTTATTTTTGGGAGACAGAACATGAGCAGGTGAGGGACAGAGTGAGAAGGAGGCACAGAATCCCAAGCAGGTTCTAGGCTCTGAGGTATCAGCACAGAGCCCAATGTGGGGCTTGAATCTGTGAGATCATGACCTGAGCGATGCTTAACCTACTGAACCACCAAGGTGGCCCAGGAGTGTTCTCTTCTTCTTTGTTGTCAGCAATGCTTTGCTCCTCTGATTAAACCTAAATGCCTTAAATGGAAGTCTGATGCCAAAAACTGAAAGAAAGCCAAGTGGTAATTCACAGTGAGTCTGTTTTTTTTTTGTTTGTTTGTTTGTTTTGTTTTTTTTAAGTGGGTTGCTATAATTGGTGCTGTTTAATTATTTCATTTTACTCATATGATCTTATTCTAAAGAGCCACCCATACAGAAAATACTTAATTCGGAATAGAAGAAGTTTTAGGTAAGCAAAAATCAACAATGTATATTTTAATGCCCAGAAGAAAAACATCATTGTAATAAACATAGGATTTGGTGGTCTGCCTTACATATCAACTGATAATCACACACACATACACACACACACACACACACACACACACACACACACACACACACACACATCACCTTTACATTACAAGTAAAAATAAATAAAATGTAGGACACTATGTTCAGAGTGAAATGGAAAATGTTGATTACTCATATAATCCTGGCTAATTAAAAGCAGTGTATTTTGTGGCCTAAATGATTTCAGTTTGCATAATACGTTTCACCACAGTATTACTGTCTATTTCAATTCATGGAGACAAGTTAAAGTGTCTTTGTGGGAAAAAGTTTCATTTTCCACCTGACTTGAAAGAAGAGTTATCATGAGTGAGGCTCATTTCTATTTACTATAGATACAAGAACTGAATTGCTGGGTTTTTACTCACTAGCTTAATTTTAGCTAACCTCTCAAGGAACAAATGAATCAGGAATCTTAAAGGAGTAATACTTGAGTTCTTTGTCCATGACAAAGATCTGGAATTCATAGAACACTCTTCTTTAAAATCTTAAGATCATATATCAGAATCATTGTCAGCAACAAAGAACTTTAAGCAGACCCAAGCTAATGCCTATATAGATTTCAAATCTGTTTGCAACCCTTTATTTACACCAACCTTCAGGAAGATTTTTACACATTCCAAGTGCCATACTCTCTCTATAAAGGCAATTACAATTACCCATCACATCCCACCTCCACTGTAATGTTGCTATGTTTCCAAGGACCTGTCCTAAATTGAAACCTGAATAATAGGATACTCAAAAAATACCATGTTTCCTTGGAAAAAAACAAGATGCAGTTCAGGGTGTTGGGTACTTTGCATTTATTATAATCTACTTTTATTATTATTTCAGGAAATAGTTTTTGTACGTTTTAATAAGATTTGTTAACATTTCCTACAATTCAGTCAGATAAAGGGAAACTGCTATTAGTGGATTGCTTTTGCTCAGTCCTGAGCTAATATTATAACCTTTTCCTCTAGGTCTATGGCACTTCCTCTCCCTCTTCATTTGATAGGGCTAATTTTTTTTCTTTTCTGATCTCTGATACAAAACTACAAGTCATTTGTTCATCTTGGCTGACTTCTCTCAGAATCAAGCAGAATTACATTATACTGTTGATGGATATTTCACCATTTTTCTCTTTTGTAGTTTTAAGTAAAACTTTTATGAATACGGTGTTTTTGAATCAAATAAGCATTAAAAATCACCTCACAGCTAACATCACTTATTTTTTACAGAAACATTTAATATAAGAGAATATTTAATGCCTTTTCTCTTATCAATACTACACTTACTATTTAGATGAGATTAACAACATAATTGTATTTTGCTCATTCATAATGAAAGAACATATTGCATTAAAATTTCATTCATGTTTATACTGTCTTCCTTCTAAATTTAATAAGCTAAAGTGTTCTTAATCAGTAAATAGCAAAATGCAAAAATGTGCAATTTGAAGTAGCAAAGAAATTATTAAAATGGGATTATTAAAAATAAGTATTAAAAAGTAGGAGCATTATCTTACATTTCTTTTTAAGCAGCAATAATGTGTGGTAGAAACAGACCTTATTCATTCCTCAACTGTATTCAAGGGTAAGTTAAAATCCTGCATTTTTCAAAAAATGAAAAATGGGCAAGTGTTCAGCAAGCACTTAGTGAATTAACAAATGAAATGAACATGTTAAAGAATATTTTGCACAATGCCTAATAATGGAGCACGTGGAAAAGTTCTGAAAATGTTGACTGTTGTAGACATCGTTGTTAGCCATATATCCTACCCAGAGTTTTCTGAACTGGTAGAAGTGTCTAAAGTACAGGAAATCCATCTCCCAAGGGTCAGCCACTCCCCAGCCCCCACAGTTGTGCTTCTGGTGAGCCCCTGGAGGAAGCTATAGCACTCCTGGCACAGATCACAAGGCAGTTGTGTCTGCTGCTGGGATGCTCAGCACCACACACTGCCAGGACTGACCACTGGTCTTCAGTCCTGATGCTTTGTTCTGCATTTGCTTTAATCATCTTGCATTTATCTTGTCTTCCTGTCCTGTAAATTCTTTTATTTTCATTTTTACTTTATGAATTTTTGATATGCAATTCACATAATTTAAGATTAACCCTTTTAGGGGTGACAGGGTAGCCCAGTCTGTTACCCAGATGGTTACGTCTGACTCTTGATTTCAGCTCAGTGCATGATCTCACAGTCCTGCGAGCCTGTAAGCCTTGTAGAGGGCTTAGCACTAAGTATGGAGCCTGCTTGAGATTCTCTACTTCTGCCTCTACCCTACTTGCATTTTCTCTCTCTCTCTCTCTAAAAAAAGGATTAACCCTTTTAAAGTGTATTAGAGAGGCTTTAGTATAATCACAACACTGAAATCAAAGTAACCATCTAATTCAAGAACATCTGCATCAACCCCCCCCCCAAACACACACACACACACACACACACACACACACACACACACATTAGCAGTCACTCCCTGTTCTCAAGTTCTCCCAGTCTTTGGCAACCACTAACCTACTCTCTTATTCTATGGATTTTCCTATTCTAAACATTTCACTTAAATGGAATCTACAATATGTGGCCTTTTGTGTCATACTTCATTCACTCAGCATGTTTTTAAGGTTCATCCTTGTTGTAACATGTATCAATACTTTATTCCTTTTTACTGCCAAAAAAATATTCTGTTGAAGGGATCTATGACTTTTTTATCTCCATCAGTTGATGAACACTTGAGTTGTTCCCACTTTCTGGTTTTTATGCATAATGATGCTATGAACATCCATGTACTATTATTACAATTTGTAGGGATTATTGTATAGTATAATTTGTAATATTATGACAATTTTTTCTAGCTCTTACATTAAGGTCTTTGATCTATTCTGTTTAAATATTTGTATACAGTGTAAGGAATGAGGCTATAATTATTCTTTTGAATATGAGTAAATAATTGTTTCAGCTATTTGTTGACAAGAGTATTGTTTTCTCATTGAATGAACTTGGCATCATTGTTGAAAATCAGTTAGCCATAATAAATACATGGGGTTTGTATCTGGAGTCTCAATTCTATGCCATTACTCTATATGTCTAGCCTAGTCTAGTACCGGTATCAAGCTGTTTTGGTTACTATGCTAAAAAAATAGTTGGAATTCTGGTAAGGATTACATTCAATCTGTAAATTAATTAGGAGACGACTGCCATTTTGACAATATCAAATCTTGTAATCCATTTACATGGGATGTTCTTCCCCTTTCTTTCAAAATTGTTCTGAAGTTTCAGTGTACTGACCTTGCAGTTATTTGCTATATTTACTCCTAGGTGTTTTATTATTTTTGTTACTATTATAAATGACATTGTTTTCTTAATTTCACCTCTAGACTGTTCATGGCTATTATATTAGTTTGCCAGGGCAGCTAAAATAAATTGCCACAGACTGGGTGACTCAAACAACATAAGTTGATTTCCTCACGGTTCTGGAAATGAGAAGTCCAAGATTAAGGTGTCACCAGGTTTCATTTTCTCTCAGGCCTCTCTCCCTGGCTTGTAGCTAGCCATGTTCTGTATCCTCATATGGTGCTTGGTCCGTGAAAGTACCTATCTAGTTTCTCTCTGTGTGTCCAAATTTTCTCTTCTTAAGAGGATACTAGTCAGATTGGATAGGGCCAGGGGTGCCTGACTGGCTCAGTCAGCAGAGCATGTGGCTCATCTCCAGGTATAAGTTCAGAGTCCTCTTAAGGTATAGAGATTACTTAAAAACAAGTTCTTAAACAAAACAAAACAAAAACACTGGATAAGGGCCTACCCTACAGTCCTCATTTTAACATAATATCCTTTTTAAAGGACCTATCTCCAAATACAGTCACATACTGAAATACCATGTTTAGGATTTCAGCATATGACTTGAGGGAGAGGATACAATTCAGTCAATTAACAGTTAGCATATAGCAAAAGAATCAATATTTGCTTATTGTTTCTTTATCCTGCAACCAACCTTGCTGAACTCATTAGTTCTAATAGGTTTTTTTTTTTAAATGTGTGTATAGTTTTCAGAGTTTTCTATATGTAATACCATGCTATCAGCAAATATAGTTTGACATCTTCCTTTCCAACATGAATGCCTTTTGTTTTCTTGCCTAATTATCCTGGCTAGACCCTCCAGAATATTGAGTAGAAATGTTGAATGGGCATCTTGTCTTGTTTTTAATCTTAGAGAGCGAACTTTACTTCTTTCACCACTATATATTATGCTAGTGGTGGGTTGTTCATTGATGCCCTTTATCGAGTTGAGCAAGATACCTTCTATTCTGGTTTGTTGAGTGTTTTTCTTTTATTATGAATAAATGCTAGATTTTGTCAAATTTCTTTTTCTATATTTGCTGATATGACTAGCATTTGTTCCCTTTATTCTATTGGTATTACATTGCTTACTTTTTGTACATTGAACAAACCTTCCATTCATGAGATCAATTCCACTTAGTAATGGGATATACTACTTTTACTAAGATTCTGTAATCAATTTTCTAGTATTTTGAGGATTATTATAACCATATTCCTAAGGGATATTGGTCTGTATTTTCTTTTTATGTGTTGTCTTTTTCTGATTTAGTATCAGGATAAAACCGAACTCATAGAATGAGTTAGGAAGTTCTCCCTCCCCTTCTATTTTTCAGAAAAGTTTGCAGAAGAGGTATTAATTTTTTAAACACCTAGTGGAATTCACCAATGAAGGTACCTGAATTTGGGTTTTTCTTTGTGGAAAGTTATTTTGATTAATAAATCAATGTTCTCACTTGTTTTAGTCTGTTCATATTTTCTATTTCTTTTAAGTCTGTTTTGGTATTTTGTATCTTTCACAGTTCTTCATTTGTTCACTAATGTGTTGGCATAAAATTGTTCACAATATTCCCTTATAATGCTTAATATTTATTTCTGTAAGTTGGGTGGTAATGTCCACTTTTTCATTACTGATATTAGCGACAAATCTTTTATTACTGGTAAATGGAGCTAAAGGTTTGTCAATTTTGATCATTCAAAAAATAAACTTTTGGTTTTGTTGTTTTCTCTGTTTTTCTCTATAATATTCTTTCATTTATTTCCCTCTAATATTTAATATTCACTTTATTCTGATTCCTTTGGGTTTAACTTGCTTTCTTTTTCTAATTTCCTATGGTAGAAAGTTAGATAATTGATTTTAGATATTTTTTCAGCTTATTGAGACATATTGATATATAACATTATATAAATTTAAGATGTACAGTGTGATGATCTGATACAAGTATATACTGAGAAATATTTATCACGGTAAGATTAACACATCCTTCACACCTCACAAATTTACCATTTTTTGTTATTGTGATAAGGATATTTAAGATGTACTCAATTAGCAATTTTCAGTATACTATACAGTATTGTTAGTTATATTCACCATGTCATACATGAGATGCTCAGAACTTATTCCTCTTATAACTGAAAGTTTGCAACCAATGATGAGTATTTTCCTCATTTCACCAAACCCTCATTTCCTGGTAATGACCAATCTACTCTGTTTCATGAGTTTGACTTCTTAAAATTCCACATATAAGTAGAATCATACATTATATGTATGATTCTGACTTCTATCACAGTATATTATTAGTATAATGCCCTCAAGTTTCATCTATGTTGTTGCAAATGACAAGATTTTCTTCTTAAGGCTGTATGATATTCCATTGGGTGTGTATATACACATATCACATTTCCTTTATTCATCCATTTATTGACAGACATTTAGGTTGTCACCATATTTAGGTATTGTGAATAATGCTGCAATTACCATGGAGATACCGATATCCCTTGAAGATCATGATTTCATTTCCTTAGGATATATATCCAGAAGTGGAGTTTCTGAATCCTATGGTAGTTCACTTTTTAATATTTTAAGAAGCCTCCATACTGTTTTCATAATGGGTATTCTAATTTATATTCTCATCAACAGTGCACAAGGATTCCATTCCATTTTCTCCATATCCTAGTCAATACTTGCCATTTACCATTTTGATGAAAGCCCTTCATACAGATATGAAAGGCTTTCTTATGGTTTTGATTTTCATTTCCCTGATAATTACTGATGTTCAGCACCTAATCATGCTACTGCTGGTCATCTATGTCTTCTTAGAGAAAATGTCTATTCCAATTCTTTGCCAATTTTTTAATCTCATTGTTTTGTTTTTGTTTTGTTTGCTAATAAATTTTATGAGTCCCTTAAATATTTTGGATATTAGCCCCTTATCAGATATATGGTTTGCAAGTACTTCCTCCCATTCTATAGGTTGCCTTTTAATTTTGTTGATCATTTTTTTTTTTTTTTTTTTTTTTGCTGCACAGAAGCTTTTTCATTTAATGAAGTCTCATTTGTCATTTTTTAAAAATTATTTTGTTGCTTGCACTTTAGGCGTCATTTCCAAAACAATCATTGCCAAGACCAGTATCAGGAAGATTTTTCCCCATATTTTCTTGGGGTTTTATAGTTTCAGGTCTTACATTTAATTCTTCAATCCATATAGAGTAGAGGGTTTTTTTTTTTTTTTTGGTAACATAGGTATCTAGTTTCATTCTTTGCTGTGAATATCCAATTTTTCCAACACCATTCATTAAAGAGATTGTCTTTTTTTCATTGAGTCTTCTTGGATCATTTATCAAATACTAGTTGACCACACATGTGCAGGTTTATTTCTGAGTATCAGTTGTGTTCCACTGGTTTGTATGTCTGTTTTAAAGCCAATATGATGCTGTTTTGATAACTATAGCTTTATAATATAATTTAAAACCAAGAAGTGTGATGTCTCCAGCTTTGTTCTTTCTCACGACTGCCGTGGCAACATGGGGGCATTTTGTGATTTCATATGAATTTTAGGATTGTTTTTCTATTTCTGTGAAAAATACCATTGGAATTTTGTGTTGAAATCATAGATAGCTTTGATTAGTATGGACTTTATATTTGTTTTTTTTTTTTTTAACTTTATTTTGTATTTAAAAAATTTAATGTATATTGATTTTTGAGAGAGAGAGAGAGAGAGAGAGAGAGCATGCAAATGGGTGGGTGGGGGAGACAGAATCCTAACCACGCTCCAGGCTCTGAGCTGTCAGCAAAGAGCCCTATGTGGGGCTCTTTGCTCATAAACTTACAAACTGTGAGATTATTACCTAAACCAAAGTCAGATATTTAACCTACTGAGGCACCAAGATGTCCCTAGTATGGACTTTTTAAATGTTAACTTTTCTGAACCATAAACACGAGATCTTTCTACTTATTTGTTTCTTCAGTTTCTTCCATTCATGTCATAGTTTTCAGACATTCGATTTTATTGCTAATTATCTTATTATTTCTGACTCTACTGTAAATGGATATTTTAACATTTTTTAAAATATTTATTTATTTTGGGGAGAGAGAGAGTACAGCAGGGGAGGGGCAGAGAGACAGGGAGACACAGAATCTGAAGCAGGCTCCAGGCTCTGAGCTGTCAGCACAGAGCCCAACATGAGGCTCGAACCCACCAACTGTGAGATCATGACATGAGCTGAGGTCAGAGGCTTAACCAATTGAGCCACACAGGCGTCCCTATTTTATAAATTTATCTTTTGCAGATAGTTTATCATAAGTATACAGAAAAACAACTGATTTCATATGTTGATTTTGTATATTGAAACTTTTCTGAAGTTATTAGTTCTAACAGTCTTTATAACTTTCTATATACAAGGTTATGTCAGAGACAATTTTAATTCTTCCTTTATGATTTGGATGTCTTTTACCTCTTTTTCTTCCCTAATTTCTCTTAGGACTCCAAGTAATAGATTGAACAGAAGTTGTAAAAGTGGACACCATTGTCTTTTTCCTTATGTTAGAGGAAAGCTTTCAATTTTTCATTACTGAGTATGTTGTTAGCTATCGGCTTGTTGTATACGACCTTTTATGTTGAGTTATGTTTTTTTCTATATACACTTATTGAGTTTTTATTATAAAAGGATGTTGGGGTTGTCTGGGTGGTTAAGTTAGTTAAGCACTTGTCTTGTGATCTTGGCTCAAGTCATGATCTTAGTTGTCAGATCCAGCCCCATGTCAGGCTCTGCACTGGGCATAAAGCCTGCTTAAGATTCTCTCCCTCCCTTTGCCCCTTCCCTACTCATGTGGGCTCTCTCTTTTTCAAAATCACTTAAAAAAACAAACATACAAACATGAGTTTTACCTATTTTTTCTGCATCTATTGAGATGATCATATGATTGTTACCTTCCATTCCATTAAAGTGGTATACCACATTTATTGATTTGCACATGGTAACCATCTGTGTATCCCAGGGATATTTCCCACTTTATCATAAATGGATGTTGAATTTTGTCAAAAATTTTTTTTGCATCTATTGAGATGATCTTTTCATTTTTAGCCTTCATTTTGTTAATGTGGCACATTATGTTGTTTTGTAGATGTTGAACTATCTTTGCATCCCTGGAATGAATCCCAGTTGATCATGGTATATGATTCTTTTACTGTATTATTGAACTGTCTTTGCTACTTCTCTTTGAGGATTTTTAGATCAATGCTAATAAATGATATTGGTCTGTATATTTTTTTCTTTCTTTCTTTCTTTCTTTCTTTTTTTTTTGTAGTGTCCTTCTCTATTTCTGTAATAGGGTAATGTTGGCCTTATAAAATGAGTTTGGAAGCATTCCCTACTCTTCAATTATTGAGAAGAATTTCAGAGAGATAGATAGTCAATCTTTGAATGTTTGACAAATTAACCACTGAAACCATATGTTTCTGAACTTTTGTTTGTTGAAAGGTTTTTCAATACTGATTCAACCTGCTTAGTAGAAATTGGCCTATTTAGATTTTATATTTCTTCATGATTCAGTCTTGGAAGATTGTGTGCTTCTAGGAATTTATACATTTCTTCTAGATTGTCCAACTTGTTGGCATATAATTCATCATAGTAAATTTATAATGATCCTTGGTATTTCTTTGGTGTCAGTTGTGACTTCTCCTCTTTCATTTCTAATTTTATTTAAGTCCTCTCTCTTTATTTCTTAATGAGTCTAGCTAAAGGTTTGTCAACTTTGTATTTTCAAAGAACCAGCTCTAGGTTTTATTGATTTTTTTTTTTCAATTTTCTTTTTAGTCACTCCATTTATTTCTGCTCTGATTTTTATTTCCTTTCTTCTTCTAACTTTAGTCTCTGTTTGTTCTTTTTGGAGTTCTTTGAGTATAACATTAAATGGCCTATTTTTCACTTTGTTGTTTTGTTTCTGGAGGTAGGTCTGCATTGCTATGAACCTCCCTCTTAGAACCATTTTTGTATCCTTTAGATGTGGTACACTCTATGTTTTTATTTGTCTGAAGAATAAGAATTTTTTTTTATTTCTCCTTTTATTTCCCTGATGACTCAATTGTTTAGTTGCATGTTGTTTAATTTCCACATTTTTTGTGGGTTTTCTTCTGTTTTCTTGTAATTTATTTCTTTCTTACCATTATGGTTGGAATGTTCCATGTATACTTAAGAAGAGTATGTATTTTTCTCCTCTTGGATGGAAAGTTCTTTATATATCTATTAAATCTACCTGGTTTAATCTGTCATTTAAAGTTGATGTTCCCCAATGATTTTCTGTCCAGATGATCTATCCAATGATGTAAATGTTGTGTTAAATTACCTTGCTATTATTTTATATATTTATATATTTTATATTTTATATATATATATATAATATATACTTATATATATTATATATATATTTATATTTATATTTATTTATAAATATAAATATAATATATATATATATTTATATATTATATATTTTATATATATACATTTTATATACCTTGCTGCCAATTTTTCCCTTTAAGTCTGTTAGAATTTGCTTTATATATTTTGGTATTCCTATGCTGGGTGCAAATATATTTATAATGTTGTATCTTCTTGCTGGAATGACCCTTTTATCATTATGTAATGACCTTGTCTTTTATTACAGCGTTTGTTTTAAAGTCTATTTTCTCTGAATATAGCTATACTGTCTTTTTTTGCATTTCCATTTGCATAGAATAAATTTCTCCATCCCTTCACTTTCAGTGTGCATGTATGTGTCCTTACTTCTAAAGTGAGTCTCTTGGAGGCAGCATATAGATGAGCCTTGTTTTTTAATCCATTCAGCCACCCTGTCTTTTGATTGGAGATTTTAGTCCATTTACATTTCAACTAATTCTTGATAGTTATGCACTTCTTGCCATTTTGTTGTTTTGGAGCTGTTTTCATCATTTCTCTCTTCTTTTCTCTCTTCCCTTGTGTTTTGATGGCTTTCTTTAGTGTTATATTTAGTTTTCTTCCTTACTTTTGTATATTTATTACAATTGTTGCTTTGTGGTTAACTAGGAGGTTGGTGTACAGCATTCTATATATATACACACATATATGTATATGATATATATATGTATATGATATATATGTATTTGAATGCCAACTATAGTTGATAAGGATTTAATTTGAACACATTTAAAACCTACATTTTTAGACCCACATATTATATTTTTGGTGTCACATGTTACATGTTTTTATTTTATGTTTATCTTAATTATTATAGTTTTAGTCAACCTTACTACTGTCTATAAATCTTAATACTTGTTTTATAAGTGGCTGATCTCACTATGTTACTCTATCTATCTTCACCAGTGAGATTTTTACTTTCTTATGTTTCCTTGTTATTAATGAAATTTAGTTTTAAAAAAAAGTGCCTTTAACATTTCTTGTAATGTTGGTGTAGGGGTGATGAACTACTATAGTTTTTGCTTATTTGGAAAACTTTTAATTTTCCCTTCAATTCTAAGTGATAACCTTGCAAGATAGTGAATTCTTTTTTTTTAATGTTTATTCATTTTTGAGAGAAAAAGAGAACGTGTGGATGTGCACACAAGCAGGGGAGTGGCAGAGAGAGGGAGAGAGAGAATCCTAAGCAGGCTCTGTGCTGTCAATACAGAGCCCGATGAGACGCTCTATTCACAAACTGTGAGACATAACCTGAACTGAAATCAAGAGTCGGACACCACCCAGGCACCCTGGTAGTGAATTCTTGGTTGAAGTTTTTTTTTTACGTTTTAGCACTTGGAATATGTCAGGTCATTCCCTTCTGACCAGCAAAGTTTCTGCTGATAAATGTACTCATAGCCTTATGAGGTTTCCCTTGTTTGTAACAAAATCCCCATACCTCCTGCCCCTGGCCCTTGGTGCTTTCATTTTTTAAATTATTTTTTTTAATGTTTATTTATTTTTGAGAGAGAGACAGACCTCAAGTGGGTAAGGGGCAGAGAGAGAGGGAGATACAAAATCCAAAGAAGGCTCCTGGCTCTGAGCTGTCAGCACAGAGCCCAATGTGAAGCTCAAACTCATGAACTTTGAGATCATGGTCTGAACCTAAGTTCAATGGCTAACCGACAGTTGCCCAGGTTAACCAAGGTGCCCCTTGGTGTTTTTAAATTATCTCTTTAATTTTTAAAATTAAAAATTTTGATTTTTTAAATTATCTCTTTAATTTTTACTGTTTTACCATTTTTCCTTTAGCTCTTTGAACATATTTAAAATAGCTGATTTTCATGTATTCATCTAGTAAAATAAACATCTGAGCTTCCTAATAGATTGATTTTATTGATTGTTTTTAATCTACGCATGGGCTTTTCTTTCTTGATTCTTGGTATGTCTCATATTTTTTGTTACAAACTGAACATTTTAAATAATCTATTGTGACAATTCTGTAAATTAAGACAACACCCCTCCCCAAGGTTTGTTGTTGCTCTTTTTCTATATCCTTTATTTGTTTAGTAATTTTTCTGAATTAATTCCATAAATCTGTATTTTTTATCATGTGTGAAAACCCTAAGTCTTTACTTGGTTAGCCCAGTGATGGCTAATGATTGAAAAGAGATACATTTGGGGGTGCCTGGGTGGCTTAGTAGGCTGGGCGTCTGACTTTCGCTTAGGTCATGATCTCGCGGTTCATGGGTTCGAGCCCCGCATTGGGCTCTGTGCTGACTGACAACTCAGAGCCTGGAGCCTATTTCGGAGTCTGTATCTCCCTCTCTCTCTCTCCTAGAAATAAATAAATTAAAAAAAAAAAAAGATACATTTGAATAACTGGAACCAAAAATGTTCTCATTCTTTGCTGAGTGACTCTATGTGCATGTTGTATGCCTTCAAACCTAGCCAGGCAATTTACAATTCCATCTCAAGTCTTCATTTCCTGTTTGTTCATTCCCTTAGGTTCAGCTAAAGGTGAGTAGTTATAGCCTTGTAAGGTCTTTCCTCAGCGGGCACATAGTTCTACATTTACATGTGGCCTTCTAGATTCCCAGGAATATGTTGGAGTTTTACAAAACTACTACAGACATATCATCTTCTAGTTTTCCCTTTTAAGATTTTTGGCTAGTCTATTGTTTGTTCCAACAGTTATCCATCTTTCCAGACAGCTGTAATGGTAAAACACTTGCCTGTAATTGTTTTTGATAAATGCTCCTTTACCCACTCTCTACAGTGCCACAAGGAAGAAGACTTTTAGTACAGAGTGTGTCCCAAGTCAGCCTTGTAAGTCACTCTCCCAGGGACCCTTTAGACAGATAAAATTATAAAGTTTCTTTGGAAATTAGGCTTTGAAAGAGATCCAGCTATATTCAGTCATCTATTCCTGTGCCAGGAATGCAGACTATTATTTTTCATGGCTACCACTGAGTTAGAGAGCAGGGGATCGTACAAAAGCAAGATAAAATGCCCAAAAACATACTGTTCTTGCTGAGATTCAACCATTTTTTTCTTCAACAGACACTCTCTAATTGCTGCAAGACTCTAGTTAATTTTCAGAATTCTAAAAAGAGTCTTCTGATAATTGTCTCAGTTGCTATTATTGAAGAGCGCATTTTTGAAGGTCTTTACCCCACTGTTTCTGCTGATATCCATCTCTGTACATTTTCAAATAGTCTCAAAATGTTTGAGATTAAGAAGGGATATAAATAATTAAATCTGAAAGAAACAAAAATATCACAGACAGCAGAATATTATGTAAAGTCTAAAATACCTGATTTAAATTTTAAGTAAATTAATTCTTTTAAAATGTGGGAAAGGAGAATGGGATTACCCTTACATATTTTTATTTAAGAAAATTTGTTAAGAGATTTAGAAAATACATTGACTTTCTCTTACCTTTAATATACTTTGCTTTAAAAAACTTAATACATGTCACAGTGCTAAATGTTCACATCTTTAAACTCATTAGCCTCACTGAGTCAGCTCCCATATGAGGCAGCTTTGGCATCTATTGCTTAGCTCCCCTTGCATAATTTTTAATTAGTTATTCACTTTTAATCCTTAAAAGAGAAGTAAAATACACGCACGGAACTTAACTTCTTTGTTATTAGGTATCCCTGCATATAATTGAACTAAATTTATAAATTTTATTTTTTCAGTTGGTTTCTTCTGACGGTATCTTTGTTAGCAAATTAAAAAAATCTATTATTAGTCCAGTTTCAACAAATGAACAGAAAAAGAACACAATATAGGATGCTGACTATTTCTTTGGAGATAGAAGTTTCTTTATATGCAAATTTTCTCTGAAACGATCAATTTTATCAGATCACAGCTATTTTAATGCTAATTATTGTGGACTTGAGCCCATTCTTTTGTGTTTCTCCACACATTTTCCAGCTGGATTTCACCATGTCCATGAAACAATGGCTCTAAAATCTCAAATGAACTTAAGGTATTTCAAGTTCTCTAACTCCTTTTTTAAAAAAAACTGTGGTAAGATAGATATATATATATCTATATATATATCTATATATAACATAAAATTTCCATATTGGTCCTTTTTAAATATATGAACCAGTGGCATTAGGTACATTTACATTGTTGTCCAGTCAATACTGTTATTCATATCCAGAACTTTTCCATCATCTCAAACTGGAACTCTGAATCTATTAAACAATAATTTCCAGTCTTCCTTCTCTACAACTCCTAGTGACCACTATTCTATTTTTTGTCTTATGAATTTGCCTACTCTAGGTACTCCCATTTAAGTGGAATCATACAGTATTTGTCCTTTTACATCTGGCTTATTTCACTTAGCATACTGTTTTGAAAGTGCATCCATACTATATAGCATGTGTCAGAATTTCATTCTTTTAAAAGCTGAATATTAATACTATTCTTAATATTCATATATATGCATACATATATATGCATGTGTGTGTGTGTATATATATATATATATATATATATCAGTTTTTTTAATTTATTCATCACTCCCAGATATTGAAGATTATTTCAACAAAGGGCATATAATAAGTATAGACTTATACACAATCAAGAACTTTGTTGGAAAGAAAAAGAAAATTATAATCAGCAAGTTAAAAAATAACATTGACTATGAATCTCTTAGGAAACATTCATGTACTATGATGCCACATCTACATGGCTAGTATGTAGATAAAATGGAATTTTCATCTATTCAGCTGGATACAGATCCAATACTGATTTACTGCCTGAAATGGAACTTCTACCTCTTTTTTGTTTGTTTCATGTTAATGTACTCCATGTGAAAATCTGTAATTATTCTCAACATTAAGATTCACAAAACACATACCAGAAGACTTAAGGACTACTTGATAATACATCCTGTTTGGCACCGATTTTGCAATCAGCGTGTTTTGTTCTGTATCCTGTTAGTCTGGTTTTATCTTTTATTCTAACCTAGGTTTCCATTGCCATGTTTCAGAATTTTCCTGGCAATCTGGTTTCCCAGTGAAGCTCTGCTTTACTTCCTAAATTATTACTATTTTCTTCTAACTAGAGATTCTATTTCCATTTCTAGCTTCTCTTTTATTCTTCAACAAGAAAATATCATAAAGTTGGTTTACTATAAACATTTTATTACAATTAGGAAGAATAATTAATAACACAAGTACCCACTATTCAAATTTAAGAAAATTAATGGGTTATCACAACTACAGCAACCTTTATTGAGGAAAGAAGGCCAAACCTTCTGGGATTTGGATGATTAAAATCAACACATGTAAGAGGTAGGATCCCTCATGCAATGTGATGTAAAAGCTTGAGAAGTCAAGAAAGGGCGTGGTGAAAACTCAGCTGTCAGCTTAGTCAACTGAAACTTGATGGCTCCAGCAAGTTTCTACACACCCACATAAATAAGCTAATGTCAACCAGTAACTGCCCTTTTGTGGTCAGAATCAAAGATAAGGCCACTATTTTTTTAAGACATCATATTCACTTCACATGTGATCCTCAGCAGAAATCAACTGAAATTTCCAAAGTTAAAGATAATATTTTCATTCCTTCTAGCTCTGTTAAATAAATATTAGATAGACACTATGATACTAGAAGAGAACAGTAGACAAATATTTGGGGAATGAGTTGAATTAATCTGATGGGCAATCCCCATTTCAATGGATAAGAAGTTTAAAGTAGCTTTCAAATAGGATTGATAATGATAGTATGGTCAAGGAGGGTATAGGATTCCTTTCAGGATGGTTAAAACCAGGTAGATCTAACCACCATCTTTCAAGAGAGGAAGATGCAAAATCCTGGTCAGAAGGCATAGTGTTCTATAGGTCCGAGTATGTCATTTTAAAATTTTAATCTAGAGAAAAATATCTCTACAGTGTATATATATTGTGAAGTATGTTAATATCATAAATAAACTACCAGGACTGTATAAAATACCTTTCTAATTCATAATACTATTGAAATTGTATTTATTAAAAGAGAAGAAAAAAGATTATCAAAAGAAAAACATACAAGATTAGTATCCTATATTTAATACCTATATAAGAGTAGACTATCAATAACCAGAACATTAGGGTGAAGGATATTTCAGAGAACAACATGGGATAATAGTACATTGATTTAATAAATAATACTTTAACTGTAAACTACAAGAGCAACCAAAGTAATCTCTAAGTATTTATTGTCCATTTTCAGCTTTGCTACAGATTTCTGTTGAGTTTGTCATAGTAAGTTACTTTCAAATATATAGGTTTTGTTGCCACTGTATTTTTGTGATAGAACATTAGTATTATTTAATTGTGGCCAAATTACTGAAATATGCAGGATTTATTGAAATTCTGCAGAAAAAGAATGATGGAACATTCAAATTCAGGTATTTTATGACCTACTTAAAATGACAGAGAATCACAGTATAGTTTGTATATTGAAAACTAAATGGAAGCTTTAGAAACTCTTAGAGCATCAAAAAGAATATTTAATGAATGCTAATGTGCTATTGTTAATGAATGCCTTTTGCACATAACTGGAAAAGTCTATTAATTTCTTTTAATACTTAGATTACATTTATTATTAAAGAATCCAATAACCAATTTTTTTCCATCTTTACAGAATTTAGTCTAACATATTTTACTACCTGTGTGTATTCTCTTCTTCTGATTTAATTCTAGTTGTCCTGATTAAATCATCCATCATTTTTAGGAAGATTTTTTTTCTTATTGGTTTTCTGGTACCGCCTCACTGGTTTTAGCTATTTGCTACTTTCTCTTCCTGATATGTCACTTTGAAAATATTTCAGTGACTTTCTTATATTAAATTTTCTAATAGCATTTTAGTTTCATTTCAGTGTCAGTTCATTTTTCTATTTCTTATCCCTCATGCTTCCTATATCTTTTTATCTGGTGTTGAAACTTTGGATTTCTATGTCTATTTGGGACCTTCAATAAAATAAGTAGCCCTTCCATGAGATAATAAATATTAACCCATATTATCATTACATAGTTTGTAAATATTCCATAGCCCCTATATTCTGTGACACTTAGGAGTACGAATTTTCTAATGTATTGGATTTGAATGGTTATATTAGCCACTTACTCTTTTTTTTAATTTAATAGATTAAGGAATGTTTTATATTATCTCTGAAAAGACCATATAAATTTTCTGTTTTGTGCAACATGGCATCTAAAGAGATATACTTTATAGTGATTGAGAATTAACTTTTCAATCTACCCAATAAAGGTCAACCAAGATCAAAATCCATACCAGAAATGTTTGTTTCACACTACAGCAGACATATAAGATAGTTAGGTTGGCAATATCTAAACATGGACCCAGAGAATGCATGGATGTCAGAGGAACAGAAGAACTCATGCCTGAGTGAAGAGAAGTACATTGAAAGGTAAAAATTGAGAGGTTGCATTTTAAAGACTCAGATGATCTTAAGAAGGTATGAAGATGGAGCATGGTCTAAGTAGACATATACATATTAGCAAATGATGGCCATGGATGACTACATGTGAAGTAGTATACAGTGAGTTCTGGAGACAGCACCAAAGAATGATTCCAGATAAAGGACAAAACGATATACAGAGTGGCGGCTCAGGTCATGATCTCAAGGTTTGTGGGTTTGAGCCCTGCGTTGGGCTCTGTGCTGACAGCTCAGAGCCTGGTGCCTG
The DNA here is from genome assembly GCA_017311185.1 of Proteles cristata cristata. Lineage (NCBI taxonomy): Eukaryota > Metazoa > Chordata > Mammalia > Carnivora > Hyaenidae > Proteles > Proteles cristata. The sequence goes on along the minus strand of JAESUZ010000193.1, from coordinate 1,459,432 downwards.
CTTTAGATTCTTTGTCTCCCTCTCTCTCTCTCTTTCTCTTTGTGCCCTTCCCCTGCTCGCGCCTGTCTCTCTCTCTCAAAAATAAATAAACGTCTTTAAAAAAAGACATACAGAGAAAACATAATCAAAAACAGTCATGAAATTATAATGATATGGTAATTTTTTCTCTTTCTCTCTTCTAAGTGATACCCCAGAGTCCTGGCATCATCAACTAACCTCATGACTGTAGAATCAATCTTGTAAACTGTAAAACTGGGTCCAAGATTAATAATGGCAACTTGAATCAATATCTGAATTTTTATTCAGGGCTGATAGTACTTTGTATAAATGTGATTTTCAACAAAATGAGCTTATTATTATTATTTCTTACAGGACAAAGGTATCTTTGAGGACAAAAGGCTGTAATGACAGAAAAAATAATGTTATAATTTTGTACTGGGGAAGCAAAGAAAATTTACTTTTAAAAATACAAACTACAAAGATACAAAGATAATGTCTCCCTCTCTCTCTAAGATAACTGGAATACACAAAAAGTCATGATTCTTAACTGGGGTGCAGCTGGCACACACTGGAAAGGGTCATATCAGAATTCTCATGTGGAAAGATTAAGGGTCTTTTTATCAAGAGGGTCATGAAATATAGAAGAAAATAATATCAGTGTTGTACAATGACTAACCCAGTGTTGTCACGCAAATATGTAACAGTCAACAATTGAGTAGCTTGGAATGGCCCAATGATCAAAGTAGGAATTAGGCTCATTAAAAAAAATCATTATTATAATCATTATAGGTAGTTCCACAAATTGTCAATCATCAGTTTAAAATTGATACTTAAAAAATGTATGATAGGGGCGCCTGGGTGGCTTAGTCGGTTAAGCGTCTGACTTTCGCTCAGGTCATGATCTCGCGGTTCGTGGGTTCGAGCCCCGCGTCGGGCTCTGTGCTGACTGCCAGCTCAGAGCCTGGAGCCTGTTTCAGTCTGTGACTCCCTCTCTCTCTGACCCTCCCCTGCTCACGCTGTCTCTCTCTCTCTCTCTCCTAGAAATAAAACATTAAAAAAAAAAAGTATGATAGACACACACCTGACATTGTATGAAAATGTGCTTTAAAGATCTACAGAATATGGGGTGCCTGGGTGGCTCAGTTAAGCGTCTGACTTCCACTCAGGTAGTGACCTTGTGTTCATGAGTTAGAGCCCCCGTTGGGCTCTGTGCTGACATCTCAGAGCCTGCAGACTGCTTCAGATTCTGTGTCTCCCTCTCTCTCTCTGCCCCTCCCCTGCTTGTGCTCTGTTTCTCTCTCAAAAATAAATAAACATTAAAGAAATTAAAAAAAAAAGATCTATAGGATAAATGTTAGAAAAATGTGGCATTCGCTCCTAAAACAGGGTTGCTTTGAGATCTCTCTTTGAACTATCTCTATCATCAAGTATCCTTGTTGTATATACACATTTCTGATCCATACCTCTGCTTGCTGAGTTGATTCAATGAGTCTGAATTGGGGTGGAATGTGGGAAATTCACTTTTTAAGAAGACTTTTAGGTGATTAAGTAATGCAAGGCATCCTAACATCATGCTTGGAGAACACTGTCCTAGAGTAAAGGAATGAAAATAAAGATCCTTTTTATTATATAGGTGTAATAAAAGCATTTTTTACTACCTCTCAATTGTTCATGGCAAACAACAGTAAGCTTAAAAGAAAAAAAAGAAATTGTACCTTTATATTATAAAAATACATGATACAATTTTTAAAAGATCTTGAGGTGCCTGGGTGGGTCAGTCGGTTAAAACCCTGTCTTCAGTTCAGGTCACCATCTCACAGTTTGTGAGTTTGAGCCCCGCATCAGGCTCTGTGCTGACAGGTCTGAACCTGGAGCCTGCTTTGGATTCTGGGTCTCCCTCTCTCTCTGCTCTTCCCCCGCTCACACTCAGTGTCTCTGTCAAAAATAAATAAACATTAAAAATTTTTTAAAAAGAAAAAAAAATCTTCTCTAGCCTCTAAATGTCTGAGGTCAGTTTTATTAGTCCGATTAGAAAGAAGCATAAATTAAAAATTAACTATAAAGCACATTCCTCTGAGATTAACCTCATTTATATGAGGTGTTGTAATTCAGAATTTGGAAAGTAATAGCCAGGTTGAAGACAAGCCCCTGTCATTAAATTGCCCCTCCTTGGTTACGAGTGTACATATCAGTCAGAGCTTAAATCCTTTTGATTCCAAAACAATAGTTTCACTTTCAGGGCTTTTCAGAGATATTTGTGGGAACTTTTCTCCCTCTTGTTTTGTTGATCAGCATAAATAGAAAACATCTACATGGGGCAGGCCACTATTCATGTTTTAGTTATTTTAAAGGGAAATATAACTTTGATTTAGGAAAAATATTACCCTCTTAATTACAAACAAAATCTCTTATTGTGTATATATGTGTAATATGTAGACAGACATCTATTTAGCTATTATTCATTTTACTGTTAGAAAAGTTATCAGTGAAGTCAATAAGCAAAACACATTGTTCATATCTTTATCTGAAAAGATAATACTTAGTGGTTTTATTGTGAGAACTATAAGAAATAAAATAAATATTTTGTGTTTCAAGTGTCACACAAAAACCACTTTTAGCCCCCCTTTTTTTTGTCTTTTTGATATTTCATAGGGATTAATTCCAAATGTGTACCATTTCAACAGTAGTATTTCATGCTTTGTGGTTCTTAAATAATTTCTATTATCTAAAAATTTAAGTGTTAGAATCTTTAGATTGACCAGGGTAAAAGAACTGCTCTTCGAAATAAATCAAAATGATTGTTTCAGTAAAAATTGATAACATCATACATACAATTTGGAATGTAAAAGCTATTAAAAATTATAGACCTTGCAAAAATCTTTTATTTGAGACATTTTTATCTGGTGAGTCTATTAAGTCAAACTTCTAGTTTCGTGATATCTTACCATAAGAATGAATCTTCATCCTCATAACTGAGTTGTGTTCTGCTCAAATTATGACCAGGCTTGACAAAGAGACCTATTCTCAGACTGGATTGTAAAGTAGCCACTGTGACACCCTAACAAAACAGTAGAGTTACAGTAAGGGAAACAATACCCTTTTCTTCCCAGTTCAGAACACAAGCCAATTTGACTAATTTAGGAACTGTGACAAAATTAGTAATGGTTTGAAAGTGCATAATCTGAAGATTTCATATGTTTAACTTAGATTTTAATACTTTGTATATAAGATAAAATAAACATAAAATCAAGAAGATTCACATATTGTTGAGTTGCAAAGTGTTATTGTCATAAACAAGCTATAATTTATAACTGTGGCGATGTTTCTTCAAGTTTTTCTTGAAAGACGAAAAGAAAATCCCAGTGCTTGCTTTGACTATATGTATACATGCATACACACACACACACACACACACACACACACACACACAAATTGGAACAGTACACATAAGATTAACACACCCCAAGTGCAAGGATGATTCATACATTTGTGAATCATTTCATATTTGTCACTCTCTGTCCTAGAAGAGATGGGGGAGGGGATGCAGGATGACAAAGGAGATTAGAGGGTAACTAATCTTGACCCTTCATATTTCATTCATTTTAACATACAAAACACCAGTGCTAACAAAAATCTTGGTGTACGAATATAGTGTTGTATGATTCTCTTTATTTCCACTGTAATTTTAAATATAAAAATCTATCACTAGTCAAATTCTAAACCTATGAAAATAATCAGAAGCACACACTAAGATTTATTCTTAATGATTCTCTTTTCTGCAATATATGTAATAGGGAAAATTGGAAAAAATCTAAAATGTGAATACAGGAATGGCTAAGTAAATTAGAGTAGAGTAATATGATTATTATGTATTTATTTGGAAATCTTACTTTCTGTACTAGTTTCCTATTGCCACTGTAAAAAATTACCACAGACTTAGCGGCTTAAAATAACACAAATTTATTACCAAACAGTTCTGGCGATCAGAAGTCTTAAATGAGCCTCACTGGGAGAAAGCAAGATGTCAGTAGGGCTGCATTCTTTCTGGAGAGAATACTTTTCCTTGACTTTTTCAGCTTACAGTCTATTGCATATGCTGCCTCTTGGTCTTTTACTCACATCACTCCAAGTTTTTGTTTCCATCCTCACTTCTACCACTGATTCTCACTCTCCCATCTCCCTCTTAGAAAGATCCTTGTGATTACACTGTGTCCACTAAAAATATCCAGGAGAATGTCCCCATCTCCAAGTGCAGTAAATTAACCACATCTACAACATTCCTTTTGCCATGTAAAGTAACATATTCACAGGTTCTGGGGAGTATGATGGGGACACCTTGGGGGGGCATTATTTAGCTTACCACATTTTATAAACACATAAGAGCATGTGACTATGTAAAGTGTTTAAACAGTACCTGGGACAAAATACTGTCCACTGTGATTTGTAAAAGGAATGGGTGAACATATGAACTTCTCAGTGCTTTCACAGCCTGATCTGAACTATCATCTCTTGCCTGAATAATTCCAGCAGTCACCTCACATGCCTCCCTGCTTCTACCCTCACCTTCATCTAGTCCCAGCACAACAGCCAGTGCTCTGTTTAAAACATAAACCTGGAGGCACCTCGGTGGCTCAGTTGATTAAGCATCTGACTTTGGATCAGGTCATGATCTCACGGTCCAGGAGTTGGAGCCCTGTGTTGGGCTCTGTGCTGACACCTCAGAGCCTGGAGCCTGCTTTGGATTCTGTGTGCCCCGCTTTCTCTGCCCCTCCCCACAAATGTGCTCTATCTCACTCTGTCTCTCAAAAATAAATACATGTTAAAAAAATTAAAACATAAACCAGATTGCATGTATCCTTGCTTAAAACTGTACAGTTTTCCCCATTTAATTCATCTCTCTGAGTGGCCTCCATAGCCCTACACCACGTGCTCCCTCTAATGTAATCTGTTTAAACAAACTATACTTTTATTCCATCTACTATACAGTCCCCTTATTGTTTCTCCAAAACACTAGCCTCATCCCCATCTCAGGACTTTTTCACTTATGGCTTCCCCTGCCTGAAATATACTTCTCCCAGATATTCATGTGTCTCATATTCCCATTCATATCTGCTCACTGAGGCCTACTCTGGCCACCCATTTAAATCTCAGCTGATGCATCTCTATGATCCTAATCCTCTTCTGTTATTTGTCCATAGCACAACACTTTTTGGTATTCTACATTTTTTTAATACTTATATTTCCTTATTCCCTACTGAAATATAAATTCCAAGGGACAAGTAATGTTGTATGTTGTGTTCAATGATATATTTTCATTTCCTTGAATACTGTGTGGTACACAGTAAGCACTCAGTAAATAACTGATGAATGAGTGAGAAGACCCTATTACATGCCAGGTTCTGTCTTAAGTCCTCAGGGGCCACATGAGTAAATTTGACCAAGAATTTCTCCTTTACTGGAGTTGATTTCAAGTTGTCTGTCAAAACGTACTCTGCCCAAGTCTCCAGGTTGACTGATAGAAATATTTGATGAGAAGTGGTAAGACTGGAAATTATTAATTAGCCTTGCTTTCTTTACAAACCATCCCCACCCTTACCACTCCTATACTTCTGTCCCAATTACTGGGTATTGTTTTACTGATGTTTTGGAGATTACTTTAAATGGATGTAGTTGTTAATTGATGGTGCCATGAAAAACAAAAAACAACATGATAATCTAAGTGTCACAGAATAAACCAGTGGGAAAATAGACTCTCTAACATTACATCATTTTACACATACTCACTTTCTCTCTCTATATATATATATTTTTTTCTCTCTATATATATATATTCTTATATATAGAATATACATATATATCCTTATATATAGAATATACTTACATATTCAGGTAGAATTGACTACAAAGTGAACTGGTCTTTTTCAAAAAATATATTCTTTTTTAAAAAAATAACATTTACTTATTTTTAAAATTTTTAAAAATGTTTTATTTATTTCTGAAAGAGAGAGAGAGAGAGACAGCAAGAGCAGGGGAGGGAGGGTCAGAGAGAGAGGGAGATACAGAATCTGAAACAGGCTCCAGGCTTTGAGCTGTCAGCACAGAGCTTAACGTGGGGCTCAAACCCATGAACCATGAGATCATGACCTGAGCCGAAGTCAGACACTTAACCGACTGAACTACCCAGGCGCCCCTCACATTTATTTAGTTTTGAGAGACAGAGAGAGACAGATCATGAGCAGGGGAGGGGCAGAGAGAGGGAGGAGGACACAAAATCTGAGGCATGTTCCAGGCTCTGAGCTGTTTGTTAGCACAGAACCTGACATGGGACTTGAACTCATAAACTGTGAGACCATGTCCTGAACTGAAGCAGACACTTAGCCGACTGAGCCACCCTGGCACACCAAAATATATGTTCTTACTGACTATCATATTTAAACTGCATAAGTATAAATCTCTGTCTCAAGTGCATCCTTCAGTAAGTCACATGAAGTGACTTTAGGTTGGGATTTTTTTCATTTGTTTTTCCACACACTACACATATAGCAACTGTTTTTAGAAGTCAATCAAACCAGGGAAATCAGTCATTAGTAAGCAAAAGGTTTAAAACAGCTGATTTATACCTTGTCATTACTTTCTATATATCAAACACTCTTAAATTTTAGAAGAAAAAGGCTGATGCTGCATCATTCCAAAATTTCTTTAAAGATTATTATTTTTTAAAGTTTATTTTGAGGGAGAGTGAAAGAGTGGTGGAAGGGCAGAGAGGGAAGGAGGATCCCAAGCAAGCTCCATGCTGTTAGCACAGGGCCCAAAATGGGCCTCAAGCCCATGAATCATGAGATGATGACCTGAGCTGATATTAAGAGTTGGACACTTAACCAACTGAACTGCCCCAGGCATACCCCCCCGCTACAAATTTCTTTAAATCAGAGAGTGCAGGGCCAGAGTACACCAAAAGATTGACATGTAACTTCCTACTTTCTGATCTCAACCATCAGGGTTCCCACAGATGAGATTAACAAAGACCGAAGAATTTAATGTACTGTTCCACTCAGTTTTACTTTTTCTATTGCAATGAACATCTTATTGAAATTGCCAAGTGTAGGTATTAAAAAATACTATATTTTAAAGATTCATCAAAAAGCAAAATATGAAGAAATTCAACAACATCATTACCATAGCTAATCATGTCCTCTTAAAGTATTCACCATGATTTATGGATGTGAGGGGGAGGAGGGATGTGCATGGAGGAGGGCACTTGTGGGGATGAGCACGGAGTGTTATGTGGAAACTAATTTGACAATAAACTATTTGAAAAAAAAATTAAAAAAAATAAAATGAGCTAAAACTATGACAAAAAAAAGTATTCACCATGATTTTTCCTTCACATTTTGTGAGAAAATATAAGCAAGTATCAATTTCTCCTCAAATCCTTATTAGACATTTGAAAACTATGAAATCTTAAAGGGTATCCATTATTTTATGTATTTCTGTTTCATGAAAATTACTCTTTTCAAAAAAAAAATATTATTGAGGACTTTAAAAAATAACATTTGAGAAGGCACCTATATTTTTGAAATGTTAGTAAATTCTGACCCATTTTATTATCAACTATAATTTTACTATCTTCATATGTAGATATTTTTAATTATACTCCCAAGGCAATAACAATGGTGTTAAGATACAGTTAAATACTCATCAGATAAATTCATTTTTACTTTTTATGTAGTGATATTTAATAGTTTTATACAAAAATTATATCTTGCTTATGAACTCAAAATGGATCAAAGACCTAAATGTGACACAGGGGACCATCAAAACCCTAGAGGAGAACACAGGCAACAACCTCTTTGACCTCAGCCACAGCAATTTCTTGCTCAATACATCTCCAAAGACAAGGGAATTAAAAGCAAAAATGAACTATTGGGACCTCATCAAGATAAAAAGCTTCTGCACTGCAAAGGAAACAATCAACAAAACCAAAAGGTAATTGACAGAATGGGAAAAGATATTTGCAAATGACATATCATTTAAAAGGTTAGTATCCAAGGTCTATAAAGAACTTACCAAACTCAACAATCTGAAAAACAAATAATCCAGTGAAAAAATGGGCAGAAGACATGAATAGACACTTTTCCAAAGAAGACATCCAGATGACCAACAGACACATGAAAAACTGTTCAACATCACTCATCATCATGGAAATACAAATCGAAACCACACTGAGATACCACCTCACACCTGTCAGAGTGGCTAAAATGAACAAATCAGGAAACTACAGGTGCTGGTGAGGATGTGGAGAAACGGGACCCTCTTGCACTGTTGGTGGGAATACAAACTAGTGAAGCCCCTCTGGAAAACAGTGTGGAGGTTCCTCAAAAAAACTAAAAATAGGACTACTCTATGACTCAGCAATAGCACTGCTAGGAATTCTCTAAAGGATACAGGAGTGCTGATTCATAGGGGCACATGTACCCCAATGTTTATAGTAGCACTTTCAACAATAGCCCACTTATGGAAATAGCCTAAATGCCCATCAACTGATGAATGGGTAAAGATGTAGTTTATATACACAATGGGATACTACTTGGCAATAAAAAAGAATGAAATCATGCCATTTGCAGCAATATGGATAGAACTGGAAGGTATTATGCTGAGTGAAATAAGTCAGAAGGACAGATATCATATGTTTTTACCCATATGTGGAACTTGAGAAACTTAACAGAAGACCATGGGGGAAGGGAAGGGGAAAAATAGTTACAAACAGAGAGGGAGGGAAACCATGAGAAACTCTTAAATACAGAGAAAAAACTGAGGGTTGATGGGGGAGGTGGGGAAGAGGAGAAAATGGGTGATAGGGATTGAGGAGGGCACTTGTTGGGATGAGCACTGGTGCTGTATGTAAGCCATGAACGATGGGAATCTACCCCAAAAACCAAGACCACACTGTATGTTAGCCAATTTGACAATAAATTATATTTAAAAAAAGAAATTGTATCTTGCTTGAAAACACAAATGCCAAAGTCCATGACTTTTTAAACTTAATCACCGATATCTTCGAAATAACTGACCATGATTACTCTTGTTTTTTTTGTGTATGTTTTCCTTATTTTCTAGTTTCAATAAAAAAATCTGAGACCTGGGAGTAATTTATTAGTAATGTGTCCCAGAATAAGCCACTCAATATCTCTGAGCATCACTTCATCTATGATATGCAGATAATTATTTCTGACCTACTTCACAGGAGGATTTAAAAATGGAACAATATGGAGGCATGTTGTAAGCACTACAATAACTAGAAATGCTATAGTATTTTCTATCAGAGAAATGAGGTGGTTGGATAAGTGTTCTCAGCTTAATTATAGTTAAAATGTCTCCCCCTTTTTTCAGATTATCTTTCGTAGAAAATGGGGTGTCATGAGCTACATAAAGACAGCTATAGCATAATTCCACTTATATGAGGTGTCTTATTCATAAAATCAAAGACTGGGATGGTAATTACTAGGGGCTAAGAGAAGGGAGAAATGGGAAGTTATTAACTTACAAGCACAAAGTGTCAGTTAAGTCAGATGAATAAGCTCTAGAGATCTGTTGTACAATGCTGTGCCTGTAGTTAACAATACTGTATTAAACACACAAAATGTGTTGAGGACAGATCTCATATCAGGTATTCTTATCATGATAAAATAAAAAAGAAACTACCCTATTGTGCAACTGTATGATTCCACTGATAATAAATATACAGAACAGGCAAATCCATAGAAACAGAAAGCAGATTTGAGGTTATCAGAGACTGGGAAGGGGGAATAATGAAGAGTTAATCAGTACAGAGTTTCTGTTTGGGGTGATAAAAATGTTCTGGAAATAGCAATGATTGTATGATACTGTGCATGTAATAAATGCCACTGAATTGTATTTTAAAAAATGATTAAAATGGTAAATTTTATATTACATATATTTTATCACAATAAAAAATGAAAGAAACTAGGGGATCATGATGGGCTCTTGGGTGTCTCAGTCAGTTAAGCATCTGACTCTTGATTATGGCTCAGGTCACGATTTCACACTTCATGAGATTGCACCCCATATTGAGCTGTGCTCTGACAGTACGAAGCCTCCTTCATATTTTTCTCTCTCCCTTCCTCTTTGCTCCTCCCCTGCTCATGCTCTTTCTTTCTCTTTCTCTCTCTCTCAAAAAGAAATAAATAAACTAAAACAAAAAAAAAAAAAGAAAAAAGAAAATAGGGGGCCATGAAATTCCTTTTTCTTCCCCTAGATCAATTATCAGACCATAAAAAACAAACAAACAAAAAACCACAAATAAGCATTCACTCAACAAACACTGAGTGCTGAGTTTTAGCTGGCCTTTCTTTAAAGATACCCTAAGCAGCCACTTTTTTCCTATGTGGAGAATACAAATGATTTAAGTTAGAAGGTATTCACAACTTCTTCTAAATGCAGTACTAAGCAAGAACTTCTCACTTTGAGGCTGACTCTGTACTTCATGATATTTGATAATAAAGATCTACGCCTGCCACCTATTACTTCCTTCACTCTCATCTTTACTATGATTTTCACAATGGTGAAAGCATACTGACTTTAAGAAGCTCATTTTGGGGGGCACGGCAAGATGGCGGAGAAGTAGGGTGTTCATTATCTCCTGCCTGCATCTTTTAAACAAAGAAGGACTGAAGCCAAAAAACTCTGAACCCTAAGAGGCTGGGAGGAAAAGAGACAGAGTCCATTAAAAAGACAGCCTCATAGCTGCATGGCTTTCAGAGAAAAATCCCACCTCTAGCCATGGAGATATCTTCAGGCTGGGTGCTGGGAGATCACAGTCACAGTAGGATTCAAGAGGAGCCAGTCCCATACTTGATCACCTGATCCCTCGGGGAGAAAGCGCCCAGGCTTGCAGGATTACACTTCGGGCAGTATTATTATTGTAAACCGAGTAAGATCTGGAAATGAGGCTGGGTGCAGGACATAATACACCACCCACCTTGGCTGCATCCATGGCTCAGTGAGATCAGACCCAAAAGAGTGCTTTCCAATGCCTGGTTTGGAGGGGACAGAAGGGTCACCATGTTTCTCCCCACAACCAAGTAGGTGAGGTGGTGCATGGAATAGTGGAGGCAAGACCCGCCTACACCAAACCATGCCCATCTGCCATAAGTAGTTACTTGGTTACCAGAGGCTGTATATGGAATAAGGAAGCAGCCCCTCTCCCAAGATCAACACTGACACACTGCCATGATTGACTTTAGATCAATTCTACCTATTCAGACAGACATTCTTCCTTATTAAGTCCTTATTAAGTCCCCCTCCTCTGGACCCAGTTTTCTGTTATAGTTTCACTTAAACAGGCATATATAATCCATTCGCTTGATGCATGTTCTATCTCCATCTTTAACCTTCCTTTCTCTCTCTCTGAAACAATCAGACTATATAGTTGCTCTGGATAACATTATCTTCATTTTTTTTCTTCTTTCTTTCTTTGTTTCTTTCTTTCTTTTTTTCTTCTCTATTCTCCTTACATCCTGCCGTATTCTCCTTTCTCTTTATCTGAATTAAGGCTTTTAGTCTCTGCCTGGTCAATGTTCATCTTCTCTTTCTCCCACCCCTGTCATTTCAGTCTTTGTAAATGCTCTTCCATCAGCACACTACTCTTTATTTGTAGATGGGATTTCTGGTTTTATGCTTTCAGAGTGTCATTTGTCTTTGGCTATTTTTTTTGTTTTTGTTTTTGTTTTGTATTTTTTCTTTTTTTCCTTCCATTATGCTGGTTTGTCTGATGTGTTTGTGCATGTGCGTGCTTTTGTTCCATTTATCTGTTTTCCTTTCCAGGGCTACCTCAACAAACAAGCCAAAGTACACAGGGTGAACAGCCCCAAATATCACTACAAGTAGGGAAATAAAATAACCAAAGTATCAACAAGAGACACCAAGAGACACCACTAAATGAACACTACCTGAAGAGACAGGCTCTGGACAGTCAATAAGCCTCCTTTAAGTTAATAGTCCTTGCAGGTGCAGAGCACATAACAAGCCTTTAAAACTAACAAGAGACAGAAAGCTAGCCAAAATGACAAAACGGAAGAACTCTCCTCTAAAGAAATTCCAGGAAAAAATGACAGCTAAAGAACTGCTCAAAACAGATATAAGCAACATAACTGAACAAGAATTTAGAACAACAGTCATAAAATTAATTGCCTGGCATGAAATAGGCATGGAAGACATCAGAGAAGCTACTGCTACAAAGACTATGGAGCTTAAAAATAGTTGTGATGAATTAAAAAATGATATAAATGAGATGCATAATATAAAGGAGGCATCCAATGCACAGAGTGAAGTGGCAGAGAGGAGAATAGGTGAATTAGAAGACACAATTATAGAAAAAGAGGAAGCCGAGAAAAAGAGAGATAAACTGATTCTGGAACACAAAAAGAGAGTTCGAGAGCTCAGCGATACAATCAAACAGAACAATATCCATATCATAGGAATTCCAGAAGATGAAGAAAGAGTGAAAGGCACTAAAGGGGAACTTGAACAAATTATAGCGAGGACTTCCCCAATCTGAGGAAGGAAACAGACACTGAAATCCAAAAGGCACAGAGAACACCCCTCAGACATAACTTGAATCGATGTTCTGCATGACGTATCATAGTGAAACTGGCAAAATATAATGAAAAAGACAGAACCCTGAAAGCAGCTAGGGATAAAAGGGCCCTAACATCCAAAGGGAGACTTATCAGAGTAGTTGCAGACCTATCTACTGAAACTTGGCAGGCCAGAAAGGAATGACAGGAAATCTTCAATGTGATGAACAGAAAAAATATGCAGCCAGGAATCCTCTATGCAGCAAGCCTGTCATTCAGAATAGGAGAGATAAAGGTATTCCCAAATAAACAAAAACTGAAAGAATTCATCACCACTAAACCAGCCCTACCAGAAATCTTAAGGGGGACTCTATGAGGGAAATGTTGCAAGGAACAAAAGGTAGCAGAGACACCAACACAATCAAGAATACAACAGAGAACACAACGACTCTAAACCCATATTGTTCAATAATAACACTGAATGTAAATGGACTAAATGCTCCAATCAAAAACATAGGGTATCAGAATGGATAAAAGAACAAAAGCCATCTATTTGCTGTGTATAACAGACTCATTTTAGACCTGGGGATACCTTCAGATTCAAAGTAAGGGGATGGAGAAATATCTATCAGTTACTGGAAGTCAAAAGAAAGCCAGAGTAGCCATACTTATATGAGACAAATTGGACTTTAAAGTAAAGGCAGTAACAAGGGATGAAGAAGGGATGAAGAAGATGTAATTATATAATAATTACAGGGTCTATCCAGCAGGAAGAGCTAACAGTTATAAATGTCTACACACCGAATATGGGAGCACCCAAATACATAAAACAATCACAAACAGAAACAATTTTATTGATAAGAATGTGCTAATGGCAAGGGACTTTAATACTCTACATATAGCAATGGATAGATCAACTAGGCAGAAAATCACTGAAGAAATAATGGACCTGAACGACACATTGGATCAGATGAACCTGACAGGTATATTTAGAACCCTACATCCTGAGGCTATGGTATTCACTTTCTTTTCAAGTGTGCATGGCACATTCTCCAAAATAGATCACATATTGGGTCATAAAGTAGCCCTCAGTAAATATAAAAGAACTGAGATCATACCATGCACACTCTCAGATCACAATGCAATGAAACTTGAAATCAACCAAGGAAAAAGTATGGAACACCTCCATAAACATGGAGGTTAAAGAACACCCAATAAAAAATGAATGGGCCAATCAGGCAATTAGAGAAGAAATTAAAAAACATATTGAAATAAATGAAAATGAAAACACAACAATTCAAACACTTTGGGATGCAGCAAAGGCTATCCTAGGAGGAAAGTACGTTGCTCTCCAGGCCTATTTCAAGAAACTAGAAAATGCACAGATACAAAATCTAACAGCGCACCTAAAGGAGCTAGAAGCAGAGCAACAAGAGCACCCCAATCCCAGCAGAAGAAGAGAAGTAATAAAGATCAGGTCAGAAATAAACAACATAGAATACGAAAACATGGTTGAACAGATCAATGAGACCCAGAGATGGTTTTCTGAAAAAATAAACAAAATTGATAAACCTCTAGCCAGACTTCTAAAAAAGAAAAGAGAGAGCACCCAAATAGACAAACTCATGAATGAAAATGGATTTATTACAACCAATCCCTCAGAAATACAAACAATTATCAGGGAATACAATGAAAAATTATATACCAACAAACTGGACAACCTAGAAGAAATGGACAACTTCCTAAACACACACACCCTACCAAAATTCAAATGGGAAGAGATAGAAAATCTGAACAGACCCATAACTAGTGAAGACATTGAATCAGTTATCAAAAATCTCCAAACAAATAAGAGCCCTGGGACAGATGGCTTCCATGGGGAGTTCTACCAGACATTTAAATCAGAGTTAATATCCATTCTTCTCAAGCTATTCCAAAAAACAGAAATCAAAGGAAAACTTGCAGACTCATTCTATGAAGCATCACTTTGATTCTCAAACCAGAGAGACCCAGCAAAAAAAAAAAAAAAAAAAAAAAAAAAAAAAAAAAAAAAAAAAAAAAAAAAAACAGAACTATAGGCCACTATCCTTGATGAATACAGATGCAAAAGTCCTCAACAGGACACTTGCAAGTCAAATCCAACAGCACATAAAAAGAATTATCCACCAAGATCAAGTGGGATTCATTCCTGGGTTACAGGGCTGGTTCAACATTCACAAATCAATCAATGTGATACATCACATCAACAAAAGATAAAAATCATATGATCCTGTCGATAGATGCAGAAAAAGCATTTGACAAAATACAGCATCCCTTCTTAATAAAGATCCTCGAGAAAGTCAGGATAGAAGGAACTTTTTAAACATCATAAAACCCATCTATGAGAAGCCTTCATTCAGCTAACATCATCCTCAATGGGGAAAAACTGAAAGCTTTCCCCCTGAGATCAGGAACACAACAGAGATATCCACCCTCACCACTGTTGTTTAACATAGTGCTGGAAGTCCTAGCATCAGCCATCAGACAACAAAAGGAAGTCAAAGGCATCAGAATTTGCAAAGATGAAGTCAACTTTTCACTTTTTGCAGATGACATGAAACTCTACATGGAAAACCCAACAGACTCAACCAGAAGCCTACTAGAACTGATTCATGAATTCTGCAAAGTCACAGAGTACAAAATCAATATACAGACATTGGTTGCATTTTTATACACCAATAATGAAGCAACAAAAAGAGAAATCAAGAAACTGATCCCATTCACAATTGCACAGAAAACCATAAAATACCTACGGATAAACCTAACCAAAGACATAGGAGATCTGTATGATGAAAACTATAGAAAACTTAGGAAGGAAATTGAAGAAGACACAAAGAAATGGAAAAACATTCCATGTTCATGGATCGGAAGAATAAATATTGTTAAAATGTCATTGCTATCTAAAGCAATCTACATTTTCAATGCAATCCCAATCAAAATTATACCAGCATTCTTCTCAAAGCTAGAACAAACTATCTTAAAATTTGTATAGAACCACAAAAGACCCTGAATAGCCAAAATAATATTGAAGTGAAAACCAAAATGGGAGGCATCACCATCCTAGACTTTAGCCTCTACTACAAAGCTGTAGTCTTCAAGACAGTATGGTATTGGCACAAAAACAGACACATAGGCCAATGAAATAGAATAGAGAACCCAGAATTGTACTCACAAATGTATGGCCTATTAATCTTTGACAAAGCAGGAAAGAGTATCCAATGGAAAAGGACCATCTTTAACAGATGGTAATGGGAGAACTGGACAGCAATGTGCAAAACAATGAAACTAGATCACTTTCTTTCACTTACACAAAAATAAACTCAAAATGGATAAAGGACCTGAATGTAAGACAGGAAACCATCAAAGTCCTAGAGAATAAAGCAGGAAACAACCTCTTTGAACACAGCTGCAGCAATTTCTTACCCAACACATCTTTAAAGGCAAGGGACTTAAAAGCAAAAGGAGCTACTGGGACCTCAACAAGATAAAAGACTTCTATACTGCAAAGGAAACAATCAACAAAACTAATAGGTAACCGACAGAATGGGAAAAGATAATCGCAAATGCCATATCACATAAAGGGCTAGTATCCAAAATCTATAAGGAACTCCCCAAACTCCATACCTGAAAAACAAATAATCCAGTGAAGAAATGGGCAGAAGATATGAACAGACACTTCTACAAAGAGGACATCCAGATGGCCAACAGACACATGAAACGATGCTCAACATCCCTCCTCATCAGGGAAATACAAATCAAAACCACACTGAGATACTACCTCACACCATTCAGTATGGCTCAAATGAACAAATGAGACTATAGGTGCTGGCGAGGATGTGGAGAAATGGGCAACCTCCTATAGTGTTGGTGGGAATGGAAACTTGTGCAGCTGCTCTGGAAATCAGTGTGAAGTTGTCTCAAAAAATTAACAATAGAACTCTCCTATGACCCAGCAGTAGCACTGCTAGGAATTTACCCAGGGGATACAGGAGTGCTGATGCATAGGGGCACATGTACTCCAATGTTCATAGTAGCACTTTCAAAAATAGCCAAATCATGGAAACAGCCTAAATGTCCATCAACTGATAAATGGATTTAGAAGATGTGGTTTATCTATACAATGGAATACTACATGGCAATGAGAAAGAATGAAATCTGGCCATGGGTAGCAACATGGATGGAACTCGAAGGTGTTATGCTGAGTGAAATAAGTCAGGCAGGGAAAGACAGATACCATATGTTTTCACTTATAAGTGGAACAGGAGAAACTTAACAGAGGACCATGGGGTAGGAGAAGGGGAGAAAATAATTGGGGAGAGGGAGGGAGGCAAACCCTGAGAGACTCTTGAATACTGAGAACAAACTGAGGGCGGATGGGGGTGGGGAGAGAGGAAGGGGGTGATGGGCATGGAGGAGGGCACTTGTTGGGATGAGGACTGGGTGTTATATGGAAACCAAGTTGACAATAAACTATAAAAAAGAAAAGAAGATCATGTTCACTAAAAGGAAAATATAAGTTAACATCGTTTTTGTACCACAACTCTCCCAAGACTTACAGCTCCACTTGGTTACTCTGTTGATGTCTCACCATCAGTAGGACTCATACTGCCCTTAACACCTCGCTTTCCCACCCTGAAGCTCCTCTTTCTGACTTTACTACCCCTATTAATGTCACCACCTCTCTCCATGGCCCCCTAGTTTGAGATGTTTTTGTGTCTCAGACATCACATATTTGCTTTCCTCTTTCTTCCATTCTATGACTAACATTGTTTTCCATTTTATAAATTTCATATTTTGGGCACATAAAATCTTGGGCCTAGATTATTTGCAAGTATTAATAAAAGATAGTTCGTCCAACAATTTTTCTCCACTCTATTGCTGAGATAATTTCTTAGGAGATTTTATGTTCTTTCCCATCTCAGAAACCTTCACTAGAGCTGAGCCTCCTTAGACTACATTCAAAGCTATCCTTAGGATTGTCCATCTTTCTAGGCTCTTCTCCCAATAGCCATGAAACTTCACTCCTTGTTCTTTGTGCCAAAACCTATTTTTTTTTTTTTTTGGTTTTTACTTGCTCTTGCCATTAACTTTTTCCAAAATTTACATCCAACCTCTTATTGCATCTTCACTTCTTACTCTACCCGTTATTGATCTAATCCATCACCTTTATGAAAGAAAACCTGGTACAGTCTGATTTTTCTTTACCTGCTCATTGTTTTTTAAATGATCAATGGTTTCCTTTTCAGAACTTAATTTTATCTGTTTGACAATATTGGTACTAGGCTCAGGACATTCTTGATTTGTCCTTATATCTTACAGTATAGAATCAACAGATTGACTACAAATGAAAAACAAAATCATCAGGGAGGATGAAAAAAAAGTTGAGAGTTTTGATATATTGAGGAAAAAAGTCATTATCTGAGACAGAGGAGGAAAAGACAATTTTAGGGAGAGAAAAGAAAATATACTGAAGAAAGCGGTAAATATGTATATTAAGGAAATGAAAATATCTACATTCTTCCCTTGGCTGTTGGATTTTGTTAGTTTTAATGGTTATCCTTTGTGTTCCCTGGAATATCTAAAGGTTTTAACAGTACTAGGTAAATGAAAGAAGAAGCCATTCAATACTTATTGCTCTTTCATTTTCAGACAAAAATCCTTTGAAGCCTACAATTTCTGGGGACTTTTCTTGTTTCACTAAGTAAAGATAATAAGAGTGGTCATGAGTCAGTACCGATTTTAGTCTTTGGATTATAAAAAAATATATAAATATCTTGTTCATTATCTTATTCTTTTAAAGTTCTTATTCAAACTCCAATTAATTAACATATAGTATAACATACAGGTTGTCTTACTATTTTTTATCTTAGACAGAGAGAGAGAATGAGAGAGTGAGCATGAGTTGGGGAGAGGGGTAGAGGGAGATAGACAGCCAGAAAGCCAAGCAGTTTCCATGTGTAACACAGAGCCCAACTCAGGGCTCCATCTCATGACCCTGGGATCATGAACTGAGACAAAATCAAGAGTCAGATGCTCAATCGACTGAGCCACCCAGGTGCCTTACTTTTAAGAAAGAGACATGCTTTAACAATTAACTTATTCTTTAATTATTTTAGTATTTGTCACAGATTCCCAAGCCTCCATTGTTGTAATGTACACTTAGAAACTGATTAATGCTTTAAGGACCAGGAAAAAACATAGAAAGGAAGTTATTCTTGCTTTTAATTTTTAAGGTTTTATGAAAGGAGAAACTTCACTTTCATTAGACTGTATCCATGTTTTAAAACTACCAGTAATTTGCTCCAATACAGTATAATTAGTATAACAATACTTACTGAATGCCTGCCATATGCCTGATGCTTCATGTTAATATATGTTTTCACAATCTTCACAATAATATTGATTGATCATATGCACATTTTATAAGTGAGGAAATTGACTTTATATGTAGCTAAGGAACTCACACAAGGTTATGTGGATGAACAAGTTTTTAATTCAGGGCAAGCACACATACACATTTCCCAGGATGCCATGCTATGCTAGTCAGGCGATCTCACGTCTCTGAGCTTTCTACAAATTAGAGAAAAGGCATACAGGTTCCAGAACTTCTGGATATCTAGGATCCACAACAGAGGTCAACCCACTCTAGGGCCTCTAGCTCTACCCTCAGGTGTACATTGCCTGAGGGCACCTTTAGGTGTCACTAGCAGGCCTAATGTAAGAATGAGTTAAAAAAAAAAAAAAAGCAGAGAGGAACAATAAAGGTGACAGGAAAACAAAGAAAAGAAAGAGATAAAGGGGAGGGATACTTTTGGTGAGAAGTGAGACTACCACAACCAACTAGCTACCAGATAACCCATTTGTGGGTCTACTTTCATACCTAACGCATTTCTGAAAACGTGTATGAAGAGTCTCATGTGCAGTAGTCAAATAATAATCAAACATAGTGAGACTGTCTTCCCATAGAGTATAAGGGGGGCAAAACTACCTCTTTTTTGTTAGATTTGGTTTTAAATTATAAAAATTCCAACATTACATACAACTTCTTAATTTTTTTGTTTTTATTTGACATTCAAATAAATACTAGATATACTTAAATCTCATGAGAATCAGGTTACAATATGATTTTTTTAACTGTTCTCTAAAACCTATTAGGTTTATAAAAGTTGTGCTTCGAGTCAGCTGAGCCAGCACATTTGTTTTTTCATATTTTTCATAAAGTGATAAGGACAAAATGCAATGATATTAAAATAATTACAAATAACTGCTGCACATAAATGGTGATGTTACTGAAACTGATTTATAGCCTAAGAAGAGTTCCTTTTTGTGACAGCTTAAAATGTTTGTCAGCTGATTATGAAGGTCTGAATTCAGAGCACTGAAGGCTCTTAGGGATGCTGATATATAATTTGTGAAAATGAAATTTCTATAGAAGAAAGATGAACACATGAAAAACAAACTGCCTATGATCACCTACCTTTTGTCTCCTTGGTTCAGTCTCTCTGAGGCCATCCATCCAGTGTTCCTTTAATTATAATTCATCAAGGACTGGGCTGCTTTTTCAAACCTGAAAGGGTCAAAAGTTCACTTCATCATTCTTTCATTCCTTCCTTCCTTCTTTCCCTCCCCCTTTTCCTGTCTCCTTCCTTCCTTCCTTTCTTTCCTTTCCTTTCCTTTCCCTTCCTTTCCTTTCTTTCTTTCTTTCTTACATTCATTAAGCTTCTTTTCCCTTGAAGTATCAACATTATAAATGCTCTCCTCTAGGCCCCATGGAAGAACATATGAATGACGAGGCAGTGTTCCCTCAAGGGGCTACAAACTCTGAGGTCCACAAGAATGCAAAGACTTGTCTGTTCTCTGCTTGTTTTTATCTCCTTCGCTGATGAATCCCAGTAACTGGAACAATGGCTGGTACTCTAGCAGTAGGCACTCAACAAATACTTGTTGAATTCATGAATATATCTAAAAATAGGAAACTGTGCTCATAAATAAAGGACGGAAAGAAGGAAGTGGGAGGGAAGGGAGAGAGGGAGGGAAAGAAAGGAAGAAAGAAAACTAAAGGATTTATAGTGGGGGAAACCTTAGCAGTTACATAGCCTGTGTAAACCAACCAGGTTATTCCATGTATTAAGGGAGAGTTAAGATAACATTTTTGTTTATAGCCTTATTACAGTATTTTATCAACATTACAGTAGAATAAATAAATACGTATTAAGTGCTTATGAAGCACCCAACCAGAATCAGGCTTTATAAAGGACATAGGAAAAATAAGATATTAACTATATTTTAATATTTGCAAAGTACAGTGTTTTACAATAAATGGAGCCTATTGTTATTAAGTAGTTTAAACCCAGAATTCTGAGAATGCTTTGTATTAATAAAACTATAGCTACAAATACCTGTCAGGAAGAAAGTAGGAAAATAAAAGATGAAAGAAACATCAAAGCTAATTTAAAATAGCACCATAACATTACTAAATTTTGCAATGCTTAATATGATATTAGTCTTGGTTCTTATAAACAGCTTACTAAACATCTTTCAATATCATGAAGCATTTATTCTTTCAGATAAACTAAAGCTATTAAATGTTTCCTTGTTCAATTCACTGTGCCTTATCTTTAGAGCACTTTGGAGTCCTTAAAGTTTTCCTGCTTTGATTTTCTAAAGGTGTCTTTTACTGAAGCTGCTACCCTATAGAAAGGCAAATTAATCAGCTTATGTCACTTACTGCTCACTTTCTCTGAAGTAGCTGAGTAGCATCCCTAAATTAGACAGAGTATTGGAAGAGAACTTCCCCAATACCTGGACAGTAATGGTAGAAATGCTCGAAAACTTTCTTCAGAGAGGATAGTTTTCTTTATTAATTGCTTTGTTTGTGTTTGTTGGTTCTTTTGTTATCTTTTGTTTTCAGATTTGCTCTTGGAGTAAGTAATGACAAAAACGGTGAAACAGGATGGAAGGAACTTCTTACTGTGAGAAAAAGTGACTACATGAATTGGTCTATATAGCAACTACATGGAAGGTCATAATTATATCTAAGATAATATACTAGCTGTATAAAGTGTGGAGGCAGATTATATAGCATTAATAGTAGTAACTCACATCTAATTTATGTATCTTTGTTAACACTTACTGAGTCTGGTTTAAGATACAGAAAATGTAGTTTTCTCTTAGTTCCCATTTTGGATTATGAACTCCATATGGTTATAATGAGTGCCTAATCTGTTTTCTACCGGACATTCCTAGCCCGTTTCTTACATATTATAAGTGCTGGTGCAAAATATTAGTAGTCTTTAACTAGTTAACTTCAGACTTCATATTATATATTATTAATTATTTAATGTTGTCACAAAGAATTTTTTAACATTCAAAAGCAATCCATGTCTGATAAAGAATATTCAGAATGTTTCAAATATAGTACAAACCATAATAAGAAATAATTTAAAAGAAACCTTCATAGCCTCACCAATAAAAGGTGCATTTGTTCATTCAACAAAACTGAGCACTACCAGGGTTTGGGCAGATCCTTTCCAGGTGTGCGTGAAAGGGGTGGAGAGTTCTAACAAGGCACTGTCTTCATGATGTCTCTGTTTCAGGGGTGGGAGACAGACCAAAGAGAAACAAACAAACAAAACCTGAGACAGAAGGAGATGGCACAACGTTTGGAAGTTAGAACTTAATGTGTATGAAGCTTTTGTGGCTAGAAAAAGTGAACAGAGGATAAGTGTGGTATAGGATGCTCAGGTAGGCTGGCTGCTATATGAATGATACATGTCCAAACTGGTAGAAGAAAAAGCCTACAGGAGGCCACTGCAATAATATATCTACCCAAGAAATGACAATGGTTTGTATTGAGCGAACAGAAGAAAAGGAGAAATGGTAGTTTGAAGATGATATTTTGGTAATAGAACTCAGAGGACTATCTGATAGATCGGATGTGGGAAGGAATCAGAAATGGCCCTACGGTTTTTATTTGAATCTATAGGTGGATGATAGTTCTTTTTACTGAGATGGGGACTGAAGGAAAAATGGTGAGTAGGAAACCTTTACTTGCCACAAAGTACCAATATTCCCCTTCCTTCGTGGTAACACAACTCAATTTTGATAACACATTTGGTAACACAATTAAAGATGGAAACAAGTCCAGCTACAATACATTTTTCCATTACCTTCCTTGCAGCTAGGTATGTGCCCTTTGGCCAAGGGGATATATTTGGAAATACTGTGCAAGAGTTTGGAAAGGTTGCTTCAATCTGAGTGATGTGCCCTTTTCATCCTGTTATCTTTCCTCTGAAACTCTGGCAGGATGGGCAGCATGCCAAGACAACCATGGATACTGAAGTGATCTGAAAGATGGAATCACCTGCTAAGACAGTGAATCAGAAACACAAAAAGAAACCTGATGACCAAGGAGTCTTCATGGCAGCTCTGAATGTGGACCTTCAGACCTTTACCGTATAAAAGAGAAACAAAAGTTATAGTTTTTAAAAAGCCACTGTTACTTTTATTTGCAGCTGAATTCAGTCCCACTAATACCAAATGGCTTAAGGAAGAGGGATGAAGAAAATCAAGAACTATGTTTTAAAATGCTAATTTGAGGGGCACTTGGATGGCTGGGTCAGTTAAGCGTCTGACTCTTGGTTTCAGCTCAGGTCATGATCTCATGCATGGTTCATGGGATCAAGCCCGTGTTGGGCTCTGCAGTGATAGTGCGAAGCCTCCTTGGGATTCTCTCTCTCTCTCCCTCTGTCCCTCCCCTGAAAGCGCATTTTTTCTGTCTAATACATAAATTTTAAAAATTAACAAACATTTTAATAAGTAAATAAAATGCTAATTTGATATATTATAGACACCCAAACAGGATGTCAAGCAAAGCAACTGGATATAGAATTCATTTCCTAAAATGGAAACAAAGGTGGAAGATATAAATTTAGGGAACACTGGGCAAGTTAAAGCAATGGGACTGATGAGATTTTTGCAGGGAGAAAAAAGTGTAGGCAGAAAAAAGCATCCAGCGTTGAGCCCTGGAGCTCCCGACATTGAAGTTGCAGCACAAGAGAAGTAAGTATCCAGGGAATGAGGCTAATAAAGGAGTCCAGCAAAGTAGTATAAGTATTCAGAGACTGTGGTTTCATACCAGCAAAGAAAATACACCAAGATACAGGAGGTTGTCAACTGTACTGAATGAAGAGGAAACTAATATCTGTAAGACTGGCTAACATGGAGGGCATTTTATCTTTGACAAGAACAGCTGCAATGGGAGGGGGTAACAGAGAGAGGTAGATGGAGTGAATGGGAGGGCTTTAGTTCCCTGCAATGTGGAAATACATGAATCTTAGAATGCTGCTCAACAAAAAACTTAGACATGCTAGACAAAACATAACAAACACCTTCTTAAATGTATAGCTAAGCTATAAGAAACTAAGAGGAATTCTAAAGGGCAGAGTATGAAGAAGGATAAAGAGGGGCCTCGTTGCCAGAGGAAGAAGCTGAAACTGTAACTGCAGAGTTGCCCTTGGGTAATTAGCCAATCATTGTTTAATTTTTTATTTCCTCAAACGTTAAATAGATAACAAAACCATTTATTAGCTTTGGTAGTATATAGAAACAATCATGATAAAATGAATACTTACAACATCTTTTAAAGTCTTCTTTGTGCCCCCTAATAATACTACCCTTTCCTATCCCTGCTCTGAATTAACCCAGTCCTGAATATTTTATTACCACCTTCACTTTCTTTATAGGTTCATCAGAGTTGTAACCCCAAACAAGTTACTGTTTATTACTTATTCATAACAAGCTTTAATCTATATTTAAACAGATTCACAGTCTTTATATTCTTCTGCAACTTGCTTTCTTGGACTTACTAGTATTTCTCTAGTGTTTGTTGATATTGTTACATGAAGACATAATTCAATAGCTAATGATAAAAGTAACGTTGCAGAGCTTTGGGAAGAGGTGGTTTTATTAATAAAATTGTAGGCAAAATGGAAAATAAAGATTTAATCCATACTTCACTCACATTACCAAAAGATAAAAACAGTGGGTTCAAGATCTAAATATGAAACACCACAATTCTAAAAAATTACACAGGAGAAAATCTTTGTAACATTTGGTATGAATATATTTCCTAAATCAGATGCAAAAATCACTGGTCATAAAGTAAAAAGATTGATAAAAAGGAACACATTAAAATGAAAAATTTTTGTTCGTCAAAAGACTACTAAAGAGTGAGGCAGTAGAGAAAAGTATTGGCAACATATGTATGCAACAATGAGTTTCTAATGAAAAACATTTAAGGAACTTTTACAAACTAGTAAGAGTCTGGCAGGACAATGGAAAATTTAGTAATATGTCTTAATAAGAATATAAGAGAAAAGAAAAAAACAAAGGCCCCTGGTGGGTCAGTACGTTAAGCATCCAACTCATGATTTCAGCTCATGAATTTAGGTCAGGATCTCACAGTTGTTAAACTGAGTCCAGCATCAGGCTCTGCTCTGGACATGGAGCCTGCTTGAGATTCCCTCCCTCCTCTTTTCTCCTCTCCAACTTGTTCTCTCTCTTTTGCTCTCTTGCTCTCTCTAAAAAAAATAAAATAAAATATGACTATAAGAGAGTAACTAAGTGGCCAAAAATTATAGTCAAAGGTCTTGACCTCTTTAGTCATCAAATACAAATTAAAACTTCATGAGTTATACAATAGAATGACTACATTTTCAGATGACAATTCTAAATATTAAAGAAGATGTGGAGCAACAGAAATTGTTATGTTGGTGGGATAATAAATTAATACAGAGGGACGCCTGGGTGGCTTAGTCAGTTAAGCGTCCGACTTTGGCTTAGGTCATGATCTCGCGGTTTGTGGGTTCGAGCCCCGCGTCGGGCTCTGTGCTGACTGCCAGCTCAGAGCCTGGAGCCTGTTTCAGTCTGTGACTCCCTCTCTCTCTTACCCTCCCCTGCTCACGCTGTCTCTCTTTCTCTCCTAGAAATAAATAAAACATTTAAAATAAATAAATTAATTAATACAGAAAGTTTGGAATGCTAATAGGCAGTTTGTATTAAAGTTAGGCATACATTTATCCTCATACATGGTGTTTCTATTCTTAGGTACATACCTAGCAAAAATGTATATATGTGTTTACCAAGAAGTATATCCAAGAATGATCAGAGAAGCATTATTCACATAACTCCAAACTAAAAATAGCCATGAACAGTAAAGTGGATAATTTTTAATATATCCCTATATCTAATACTTTACAATGGAAACTGTTGTAAAATCAAACAAAATGAATGAATTTCACAAATAAAATGTTGGACAAAAACACAAGAAGTCAAAAGAGTAGTTACCTTTGGGAAGAAGGCAAGGCTAATTACTGGGGAAAAAAAAACATGAGGGGTGTTTCTGAATGCTGGTGATGTTTGAATCTGAGTCACTTTTACATGAAGTGTCTTATTTATTTCTGCAATCGTAGCAACTTCTATAGGATCCGATATTATAGGTGTTTATTAAGTAAGTTTGTTGAATAAATTTTGTTGAATTTAAGGTGAGAAGTAGAAGCCTTCTCAATGAGGTCACAGCTGTATTATTAGTTGTAGTATTTCAGTACTCCGTATTTCCCTTTACTGAAGCCAAGAAACCTGAAGTGGTAGGATTGTGCTTCACATACCTTCCTTAAAGCAAGAAAATATTTGTCAACCATATATATTTTTCAATATCTAAATAGTTAAATTGGTAAGCTTAGTTTCTGGGAATATTCTTGTTCAGATTATTATTTTTTTTTTTCCTGACAATTCCAGATAGAGGTAGTGGAAGTGATAACATGTACATTTGGTTACTAAATTGGTTTCTCGAGGGGATAACCAAGAATTAAATAATTTTCACTAATTTCAGGAATGGAGTATTAAAGTTAACTCTGGAAATTTTAGAAGGTGCCAGGAAAGAAAAATAGGGAAGCTTAAATGTGTCCCTAAAATAATAATGCCTCCAACTTCACAATAATGGGGTCTAGAGAATAAATTAAAATGCTTAGTAACTGTTACAACATAACAAATTAAAGTATTTCCTTCTTCTAAATTGTCTCAGAAAAACAAACACAAAAGTAAGCACTTCTCTAAGAACTACCAACTCATAAAAATTCAGAATATTCAAATTTGTGAAATAGGAAAGCCAGTAAGTTTTTCACATGAAAAAAAGTTTTCTAATAATCTTTTGTCTCTATAGGAAAGGAAGACGAAGTTCAAAGGGAAGGGCAAGAAACAAGTTTGCATTTTTATGCTCTTTTCCTGTAATTAAATTTCAGGGTTTCTACTTGCAGGTAAAGAGTGGATTCCTTTCTATAGAATAGCATTGAGAGAAAAGGAAGAACTCCAGGTATACTTTGGCGTAGACTCAGTTTGTAATCGTAATTGTAAATATTCAAATATATATTGTTAATAGATAAATGCCTGAGATTTAATTAAAAAAAAAAAAACTAATGCACCATAGCTATAGCCCATTCTTCCAGCTCCTGGGAGCCACCTCTATGAGAATGCTCCTATTCAGAGGAACCAGGAGAGAGAGTGTAAATGATGTATGTTAGAGCATCAATTAAACTCATTTAAAAATATATTGTCATTTATTACCATTAGTATCACAAAACGCAGCCTATAAGAGGCAGCTAAGCCTCACAGCTCAGACTACATTTTCTAGAGACAGAGTTTGAATCCTGCCATGGGGTGCCAAGGTTAAACATTATTGCTGCATACACCTGTGAGGATATTTCTGGATGAGATTAGCATTGGCATTGGTTGACTCATTAGACTCTCTTTCTCAATGTGTGTGGGCATCATCCAATCCACTGAGGGCCTGAATAGAATGACAGACTGAAGGAGGAAAGATTTGTCCCTATTCTCCTGCCTCACTGCTTTAGCTGAACCAGGGGATCTCTTCTTTTCCTGCCCTTAGACTGGGATTTATACCACCTGCTCCCTTGTATCTCAGGCCTTTGGACTCCAACCGAATCACACCACTGACTCCTCTGGGACTCTAGCTTGTAGACAGCACATTATAGGACTTCTCAGACTCCATAATCACCTGATCTAGTTTTTCATAATATACATACCATGAAACACAACCAATAGGAGGTATATGTCTGGAGGACTCTAACTAATATAGGGGTTAATCAGTTAATATATGTAAAACAAGGTGCTTAGTACCTAGCTTTTAGAAAGTCCTTAATACATATTAATTACCATCATTATTATTTTTATTACCATTACTGTGTAATCCAGATAGTAGGACAAACTCAAAAACAGAATCATTGCTCTAAGATAGGACAAATAAGTCATAACTAAAAGGAGTCAAGAAATCAAAACATATCCTGGAAACTAGGGCTGCTGTGGGGGTTGGGAAAGATTCAGTATCCAAAAAGGCTTTTTCCATTACTCCCTGGTCTTTAAGGCAGATATTCTACTAGCATGGAAGCAATTTCAACTCTTTCTTGTTCACAGAGAGTGGAAAAAGAAATGGGAAACCTCAGTCTTAAAAGATTCTATCCAATACCCATGTGAAAAGAGACAAGTAAATTGTAAGGCTGGAGGTAATGCCTTGAGGTCATGTGGTCTGAAAGCTGCACAGGTGATGAAGAGTGGGAAATGAGACACAGGTGAGACCAGTGGAGGGAAACTGGGGCACTTATTCAGAGTCTGACATTGCTCTAACAACTTTAACGAGTTTTAACCTTTTTGCCAAACTTAGACCATCTCTTCTGCATACCCTTCCATCCCCTGCCCAGGTGATGGCAGATGCCTCAAGCCTTTCATTGGTAGCAATGGGGTTAAGATCCAATTTCAAGAACTATCTGCTCGAGTTTCTGACTCTTCTTTGCAATTTTGCCAAAGACTTCAGGTTAAAGACTTGTGGTAGGAAAAAAAAAATGCCTCATTAGGAGGGAACTGCGAAGTGTCTAGGCTTAATGAAGTTTGACTTTCATTAAAGGTAGTGGCAAATAGTGGGAATTTGGACAATCTGTTTTCTAGCACTTGGGACACAATACTCTCCTAAATTATGCATTACTGAGAAGGTGCAATTAGTGGAGGGTGAAGGGCAGATGTGAAGGTAGAGCCCTGCCTCTGGCCCAGCATCTGTTAAAGGTCTCCCTTTTTGGCTCAAATTGTCAGAACATCTTGTGAATATTTAAAAGGAAACCTTTTTTTTTTTAAATACAGATTCAAATAAACAACGTTATTGTAGAGCAGTGAACTGTTGTTTGCCAGTATCCCTTACATTTACCCCTTTTGCCCATACACTACAGGTGTATTGGTATGCATTTGCTTGTGCTACAGTTTTTAGAGTGTGAGTGTGTGTATCTTCAGTTCTTCTGCTGTGTATGGCAGAGAGAGAGATGGCATGAGGTTATTAAATGTGCCTTTATCTCTTTTAAAAAAATTGTAAATAACATCAATTCTCTAAGCTTCTTGTCCCCTTTTCTATTTGTTTTGACACAGAATTTGTTTTGTCAAATGAAACAGTTGTGGTGAGACTGTCAAAATATATGGATAGACCGTTGCCAAAAAGCCTTGAAAAAACAACTATGTGTTCATCACGTGGGAGTGCATTAGCACAAACAGCTCTCTATCAAATCATTGTGCAAGTATTTTAAAAAACGATAGTGGGATGTATGTTTTGTATCAAGTTTACAACAAAACAACAACAACCCCCTCCCTCCAGAATGTAATATATACAAGGCACCATGAAGATACATGCAAAGACCCATACTCACTAGGTATGCAGTAACAAAGCAGAAGCAATGGGAAACGCGATGTTTTCATTCCTGCTATATAAAGCTATGATTTTGGGCTATCTGCTTAATCTCTCTGAAGAGGCCTCAGTTTCCACTTTCATATAAAACAAGGTCGAACACCTCTGTGCTTGTTTTTACTATTCTAATTGATCTAACCAAAATGGCCAAGTGTGTGCACAGCAAACTTAGTCAACAATGTCAAAATACAAAGAATGGTAAGTGTATGGTGAGTGTCATCTCTACTATGAAAGTTCAGAGGAAAGAGTTTGCTACAAGCTGAATGCTGAAGGGAAGGATTTCCAGAGGGAGAACTTCAGCTGGCAGTGAAGACAAGCTAGAGAGTTTTAATTGGTAATCATGGCAGTGATTGTTGGTGATAAAGACCAGATGCAATAGCATGGAAAAAAAAAAGTTTTACAGAGAATTAGAAAGCACAAGAAAAATTTGGGGAAATATGTTGCAGTCTGCCTATGATCCATCTATACCCCACTTTCTGTGGAAAAACAATCTCTAAGAAACAAACATGGCTCTATGGAATGAACTCATTTTGGCAATGGTATTAATTGCTTGTGTTTATAATTTTCTAATTGCATTATGTATTTAATAGAATATGAAATTGAAAAAAAATCACTATAACATTTTCCATTTTGGATTAATTTCATACAGTAAACAAATGCTATCTCTGTATTAATAAACCCCTTAAAGTGCTGGATATTAAATATTGAATAAAAATAATTTTGTGATATATAATTGGTCTCTTAGCAAGCAAAAATTCATTTGGCACCTACTGTGTGCTAGGCTCTGTGATGAGTGCTGGAACACACATAAATAAATGGTCCCTAAGCAGAATAAGCAACACTAGTTTAGGTTACTGACAACAACTCGGTCAATGAAATAATACAAATAGGTTTTTCTAGTAACTGAAGAGTGTTGCAATTTATGTTTATTTACTTTATCCCCCGCTGAAATCTGAAAAAATATTTTTACATTGATTTATTAATATTGAATCTCCCTTGATGTGCTTATTTTCATTGTACAAATACATTTTCAAATTGCCAGTCAGAATATTTACATTTTATTAAGCTTACAGAGGTGACCAAATTTATCATGTAAGTATTTCAACATATTCATTTATTGGAAGGAAAGGGATAAAAACTTTGGAAGATTTAAAAATGTCAATAAGCTACTGTTTCCTCATCTACAAAATAAAAAAGGTGGTGGGTGACAGAATTCTGACATTACTTCCTGTGAGAAAGTTTTACAGTGTGAAACTGACCGTGCATAAACCCAAATGCCATCAATTTCCAGAGAGTTTGGATTTTCCTTGTAAAAGTAAAAATGACAGCAATAGTCACACACAAAGTTCACTGTCATAATTTCTTCTCAGAGCAGAATTTGTTAAAGGTGATGGCTCTAACCAAAATAATGGTCCTTTAACTTGTTCCTACATCCCTTTCCTTCCCCCACTTCTCTAGGGACTTTGCTTTGTAACTTCATCATTTTTCTCCCACAAGTGACTAAATGTTCAAATTCTATTTAATGTTAAGTGTTTAAAGTCGGGATAAATAATGGTGATTACTTGTGTTGGGGGGGGTGAATGGGACTGAGAAGACGGGAGAGAAGAGTGACTTGGCTGTTTTGAGGACAGAGATGGGACAGAGACTTACCACTATATATCTTAAAAAAAATTTTTTTTTTTGGGGGGGAGGGGGAGAGTGCAAGCAGGGCAGAGGCAGACAGGGGGGACGGAAGATCTGAAGCCAGCCCTGCGCTGACACAGGCTGACAGTGGAGAGCTAGATGTGGGGCTAGAACTCACAAACCATGTGATCATGACCTGAGCTAAGTCAGAGGCGCAACCGAACGAGCCCTCCAGGAGCCCTCTCACTACATATCTTTGAATGCTTTTTGGTGTTTGAAGCACATAATTGTAGCCCCTTAACCTGACAACAGCCGCGGTAACAACATTACTAGACAGAACAAAAGCATCCTTCAATTTCAAACGGAGCTCTTTAGAGTAGGACTTTGTAGGAGTTGCAACATGTAACAAACGTTGCTGGTTATGCGTTTATCAATTAGACAAGATACTGGAACTACTTTTTTTTTTTTTTTTTGGAACATCTTTAGCTGACGCACTTAAACATTTCTGGTTATTGTGTTTTAAACTATTTACTTATTTGCCACATTAATAGCATTAGCCATCCTTCCCTACACCAACTTCTCCGACCATACTGCTATCGCGACAGTTGCATAGAAAGCACCAACACAGTTTCTCAAGGCTTGAACTAAGGTTCTATGCTGCATTGCATACTTAACTGGGGTCCGGACGCAGGCGCCGGCCTGAGTGAAGACAGCAGCGCTCAGGACATCGGCCAGGTAGGGACCCCGACTAGCCGGAGCAAACCACGGATCAGGCTCTTGGGACCAGAGGGCACGTGGACATGTGTCTATGGCTACAGGTGACTGATGGGCTCTAGTAAGACGTCTGCAAGGGCGTGGAGGCCACCCACTACATAACGCAGGTGACTACTTGGGACGGCCTGCCCCTCTCAACCATCATCCCGGCCTAGGCCACACCAGGACTGGGTCCCCTCTCCCGGATCTGCCGTTAGGCGGCATATTGGGGGAGCTTGCTGTCTTCCCGTTTTGGGAGCCCAGCACGAGCCACCAGGAGGTGGCTGTCCCCGTCCAACACAGCTACCAGGAGCGGTGCCACACGGAGTTCGCAGTCGCCGAGCTGACGCGGCCGCTCCCAGCCGGCCCGAGGGAGCCGCGGCCTTGGCGGAGGGCGGGACTCCGCGCGGCGTGCGCACGTGGTGCTTCCGCTTCCCGTGCGGCCGGCGCCATCTTGGCTGGCTCTTCCCGCGTCGCCGCGGGCGCCCGCCGCCTCCGCCTTCACGGCTGGAGGCCCGGGGCTCGCAGTCCTCCTAGTCGCCTTTCCCCCATTTTCCTTCTCTGGAAGGCAGAGCCCGTCTCGGCCCGCTGCGCTTGCTAGCTGTGTGCTCTGAGTGGAGAAGGGCCGCCCAGAGAGCATGCTGAAGAGCAGGGGCGCAGGTGCCTCCTCCAAGAACACCCCGCGCTTGCCCCTTGGCTGCGGGACTCCCGACGCAGGTGGCAGAGGGGATGGATGCCCGAGCGAAGGCCCGGGTGGCAGCTGGCCAGGCCCAGCGCTTGGACGCCTGGAAATTGCCTGAACCCTCCTGCGCGGCCAGAATGCTTCTTAGGTCAAAAGACGCCGAGGGGAGCCTACCCTGTGATCCTGTGTGAAGGTACTTTCAGATGTTTTTTTTCTTTTCTTTTTTTTTTTTTTTTTTTGCACGCGGTTGCACATGAGAGGAAAGACGGACGTGGGTCTGAGCTTGGCCCCTTCCCCCAGCTGCGGCCACCCGGAGTTGAAGGTGCCGGTTGGGCCAGGAGGTCCCGCAAGCTCCTCTCGCCTCTGTGCCCCTGGCGGGCTCACTTTCTTGGCACCCTCCAGTCTCAGGCTGCACCGCGTTCCAAAAACCCCACCCTAAATGGGGCAAAGTCCCTGCAGGCCAAAGTGTTCAAAGTCAAAAGCGTCCACACATCACTCAATGTGATTTTACATGTGATAATTCTCAAAAATAAACATTTTCCAGGTGTTTTCTATTTTGAAAGAAAGTCCCATGGGGGCCTCAGTGCCTTATTTGGTTAAATGTGGGACTTTGGGCTCAGGTCATGATCTCATGTTTGGGGAGTTTGAGCTTGGCATTGGGCCCTGTGCTGACAGCGTAGAGCCTGCTTGGGATTCCCTCTCCCTCTCTGCTCCTCCCCCACTTGCGTGCACCTGGGTGTGGCCTCTCTCAAAATAAACCTTAAATAAAAATTAACAAATAATAAAAAAATAAAAACTTCTCTTTCAGTGATTTCTTAAAGAGTGGAGGAGTCTTTCTCATCCTATTACCTATTATTTGTCTAGTAAAGGTAACAGTTTGAGAACTTTTGGCTTTCCTGGGACCAAAGTGCCTGATTAAAAAC
This sequence comes from Proteles cristata cristata, assembly GCA_017311185.1. NCBI lineage: Eukaryota > Metazoa > Chordata > Mammalia > Carnivora > Hyaenidae > Proteles > Proteles cristata. Next base: position 1,426,018 of record JAESUZ010000193.1, on the reverse strand, counting down.
AAACAAACAAAAAAAACACTGGGTTATCGTGCCCACTATACTGCCTTACTTCTCTAGAGTCTTCCATAGGAAACCTTAGATAACTTCACATTTACAGTGCTGTAGTACCATCTTTATTTTTTGCATAGAGAAACAAAGGCTGAAGACTAAGGGACTATCCATGATCCCAGATCATGGGATTCTAGTAAGAAGGTAAATTCTCCTGAGTGAGTGGTCCCTCAGTCATTCTGTTGGTACCATCTGATCACAGGGTAGAGAAAATGGCTTGTGCAAATTTGACAACGAAGTTAATCAATGGTCTTATTTACGAGGTTTTCTGACTCAAAGATACATTTTCTTAGAGCAGCCAAGGCTGGTGGGCATATCCTCCTTAGTCATTATTTGTCATGAGGTACCACAGGAGCAGTGCTTAGAGACTATGAGTCTTCCAAAAGTCTAAGAAAATGTTGGAGAAAGGGGACAATATACTGCACTAAATATATGGGAAAATCACAAAATTATTAACAAACCTTTAATTCACTGTCTGAAAAATGTAGCATTACAGTATCTTGGCAAATAGGGTTCAACTCATGATGATGCGTTAGTTATAAAGTACACTTTAATATCTGATGAGTACATTTTAAACATGTTTGATGTGACATTACGCATTTCAAAGAATGCCTAGAGCTTAGGAAGGACCTCTTTCCTAGGGCTACCTGGGGACCACTATTCATCTGTCAAATGCCAGCTCAAGTGCCACTTCCTCTGAGAGCTGCTTATTATTCTGCAATTCTGCTTCCTCTAGGCTGAAGAGGTAAGCACTTATTTCTTTGTGTCCTGATGATAATTTGTTCTGACTACTATTGTAATAGTTTATTGTAGGTTTTGATTGCTTGTTGGTTGGTATGTTTTAACACTGCCTGGATCCTTGGTTTATCAAGGGGAGGGACTGCATATTACTCATCTCTGTATTCCTGGTATTGAGAACAGTGCTAGTAATATGATAGCTTCCCCACGGCTATTTAATGATTTAAATTCCTTTTCTGTGCAGATACCAGACTATATGGAAATATACCAGTACAATGATACTTTTTGGAGAACCCACATATATTTATAAAATGTACATGATTTTGAGACTTATATTGGATTGTTTTCCCTGGATCTGTTTGCACCCCTAATAGATTTTCCTACGACTACCTGGGTAGACAAAGAATGTTAGAGTTATGTTTGATCGTTTAACTTTGGACCAGCAGCCTGAAACTTCCCCAAAGTGCCTCTTTCCTACATTCTCTTATTCTTTTTCCTTGTTCCACCATTTTTCCCCCTCTTTACTGCTTCCATTTTGGACCAATTTTGGACCAATTTTTGGACCTATAATCAATTCTCCTGAGAGTTATTTATGTATAAGAACTCTGAAGATTCAAGATTTTTGTTCCTATAAACCTTTTATAATTTGCTCATTCTTCCAGGTTTCTTTCTATTGAAGTGAAGGGAAAAATACAAGAGACAGGACATACCCATTCTCTTAATATTTTTGCACTTACCCATTCTTGATTAATTACAATGATACGCTGCAGATGTCCAGGATAAACTGCATCATTTAATGTGTAATTACACCTTTTAGATGAATTCCATGTCTTATTGCTGTTATTTTCCATGAACTGGAGCCGTTGTGTGCCTGAGCAGAATTACGTTTCCATCATCCTGTGTCATAGGATATTACTTCATGGAAGAAGAGAGTGAAATAGAAACTAGCTTGAGGAGAAATTTTTTTTTTATTATAGAAAAAGTTGCACTTTGGGAATGCTTTGAGGTTACTAGATGACACTATTGTCAAATACCTCTATTAATTCATGTAAAAAATAAACTACATTTTACATATAATGAAACTGTGTACATGACAGTGAGTAATATTGCCACTAGAGAAATGGTTTTCAAGAAATATTGTATCATGGACTTGGTAACAAAATAATGTTCATATACTTCAACATTATATATGAGAATACCTATCTTTTAAACCTAAGAAAGAAATTTAGTGTTCAAGTGATAAAAGGGTAAAAACAGTATATAACATAGGTTGTTGTTGGTGGTGGGGTTTGTTTTTTTTGTTTTTTTTTTGGGGGGGTGTTTTTTTTTTTTTTGGTTTTTGTTTTTGCTTCATTTTGAACTTCATTTTTTATGTTGTCATAAAACTAACAAGAAGTGTAATTTTGGGGTGCCTGGGTGCCACAGTTGTTTAAGTCTCCAAGTCTTGATCTTGGCTCAGGTCATGATCTCACAGTTCCTGAGTTCCATCCCAGCATTGGATTCTGTGCTGATGGTGGAGCCTGCTTGAATTCTGTCTCTCCTTCTCTCTGCCCCTCCCCTGCTTGTCCTGGACAGGTTCCTCCTGTCCTGGCACAGGAATGGGACTTCAGGGCAGGCGTGAAGGCTATTGAGTCCTTTAGTTTTATGCCTACATATGTTTCTTCTAGTAGACTAACATCTTTTAAAAGATAAGACTCAATGGTTCTGACAGCCGCAGGACAGAGCATTGTATATAGAAATAGTTGCTAAATAAACAATTGAATTAATAACCTATTTCTGAATACAGTAGAAATACAAAAGACAATGAAAAGCATAGAGTATTTTAATAAGGTCTGGGCATATTTGTACTCAATAATATTATTTAAATATAGAAAGCTTAGGAAGATTTTGTTATTTTCTCCCAGTCTTCCTCCTAAACTGCACATATTGTAATTTTACCATTGACAAAGTAGGAGACTTAAACAAATGCTACTTACTATGAAAAATAAAAGCAAATTATAATTTAGGATATAGAAAGTAAAGAAACTGTCACTCCCAACCTAACAGTGTAAAAATCCAGATGGCCTATAAAACCATGATTTGGGGGGATCTGTTAGAAAGCTGAGGATGTAAGGTAAAGCAAGTTGACTGAATTCCTTAGTTGCCTCTCAAAGGAGAAAAAAGACAAAATAACTGTTTTGTCTTGACAGAATGAAGGTGATAGAGACTTCTCTCTTGCTCCCTGTTCTCAGCTCCGTGAAGCATATATTCTGTTCCACACTACTGCTTTCAAGAACATCAGACACTCTCGGGGCGCCTGGGTGGCTTAGTCGGTTAAGCGTCCGACTTTCGCTTAGGTCATGATCTTGCGGTTCGTGGGTTCGAGCCCCGCCTCGGGCTCTGTGCCGACTGCCAGCTCAGAGCCTGGAGCCTGTTTCAGCCTGTGACTCCCTCTCTCTCTGACCCTCCCCTGCTCATGCTGTCTCTCTCTCTCCTAGAAATAAATAAAACATTAAAAAAAATTTTTTAAAATAAAAAAAAGAGCATCAGACACTCTCCTCTCAGGTCACAGTCAGAGACTCTCTTCTCCGGAGGAGTGGAGCATCATTGTTTCTTATTTCATCCCCTATCTACTTGTTACTGAGGTTGAGTCCTGGGTGAGTGCAGTTGAGAGGTGGATGGGTCCCTTCTTCTACTCAGCCTCCACTCATGGAACAGACTCTTCCTTGGGTCCCACATGCTAAAATTCTGGGGCCTGGTCACTTTTGTCCTGACTTTGGAGCTGGAGGTTTCCCACTAAGAGAGGCAAGTCAAGAGGACCCTGTGATCCTGCTCCCACCTACCAAATGCTGAATTCCTAAAGCACAGTGTCACTCAGAAGACTGCCATTGTCCCCATCCCTAAATCCAGAAATTTTGGCTCAGAAATTTTGCCTTAGGACGAGAAACAGGCCAAGAAAATAGATAGCTACTAATTTCTTCCCAAGGAACTGACTTCATTTGTAATAGAGTGAGGAAATTCCAGGCTAAAGGCAATTTCAAGAATAATGGAGGTTGTGGTGAAGCCATTTGGGAGGAAATTCAAACTATAGGCTAAACTATAGGTCGTATTATTTCAAGGAGAAAAGTAGGGAATAATTTAGGGAGGAGAAGTCCTGGCATCAGAACACAGTAAAATGCTTATCAGAAATTGTCAGAGGATGTCATATTTGATTGGATTAGTTTGTAGAACAAGTTATGCCCTAGGGCCTTATTAAAAATATAGATCAGCTAGCTGGTAATTGATAAAGTTTAACCTTTTGAGATGATTAGGGGAAATAGATGAAAAGAGTCCTACTAGTACTACTGTCATCTCAGTGTGACTGGGCATACCTGAATTTGTACTACTCTGAGGAACAACATCACAGTCTGACACTTAAGGGTAGGGGGAGATTAAGTTCACTAAAATAATCCAGGAAGTCACTAGACTTAACAATCAAATAATAATAACAAGCCTAATGGTAAGGAGTGGGATAATATTCAGAATTGCTACTATATATTTCATAAGATTTCCAGCTTCAAAAAAATGAGAATGTAAAGAAACAGGATTATGTTGGTAAAAAGGTCAATCCATCAGGATAAAATGATTATAAACATATATGCACTCAATAACATGAAGTAAAAACAAGAGAAGTGGGTAATTCAACAATAATAGAGACTTGCTTGAATATCCCATTTTCAGTAATGGGTAGGAAATCTAGACAGAACAGCAAATAAATTTAGAACTTGAACCACACTATAAACCAGCCAGAACTAACAGACATTTTTCGAATACTTCACCCAACAAAAGCAGAATATGCATTTTCTTAAGTGCATATAAAACATTCTCCAGGACAGACCATATGCTAAGTCATAAAATGAATCTCAGTGACTTTAAAAGGATAGAAATAACACAATGTATGTTCTCTGGCCACAATGGAATGCAATTAGAAACTGATAGCTGGAAAAATTTGGGAACTCATAAATATTTGGAAATTAAACAGCATGCTTCTAAATGTCCAGTGGATCAAAGAAGAAATCAAAAAGGAAATAAGACAATACTGTGCAATAAATAAAAATGAAAACATACTAAAATTTATAGGATGAGATTAACATAATGGGGGTAGATTTATAGTAGTAAATGCCTATATTAAGAAAGAAAGATTGCAAATCAGTTACCTAAACTTTCACTTTTGAACACTGAGAAGATACCTAAACCTAAAAATGATCAGGAAAAATAAAATAATAAAGATTAGAGCAGAAATTAAGAAAATAGGAAATAGACAAACAATAGAGAAAAATCAATGAAACTGAAAAGTTGGTTCTTTGAAAAGGTTGTTAAAGTTAATAAATCTTTATCTAGATTGACCAAGAAGAAAAAGATTCAAATTAAAGTAACCAAAATTGAAAGTGGGAGCTTAATTGCTGATCTTGAAAAAGTAAAATGAATTTTGCAAGAATCCTACATAAATATATATTTATGTAAATATGTACTTTGTATGCCAACAAAATAGATAATTGAAATGGGAAAATTCCTAGAAATTCACAGACTAGCAAAACTGACTCTACGGAGTGTGGGAATAGACATTTGGACTTGACTTATGTAACATGTGAAGAGATTAATTTTTAAAAAATCCGCCAAAAAAGCCCAGGTGACTTAACTGCTGAATTCTCCCTAATACTTCAAGAAAATTAAAGGCAATTATTCACAAGCTTTTCTGAAAAATTAGAAGAGGAATACTTCCCAACTCATCTTTGAGGCCAGTATTACTGTGATATCAAAATCAGAGATACATCACAAGACAAGGAAAACATAAATATCCCTTATGAATACAGACAAAATCCTCAAAATATTAACAAACCAAACCCAGGGGAAAAAAAAAGGAAAAACACACCATTATCAATGGAATTTATCCTGAGGATATAAAGCAGTCTCAACATTTGAAAATAAATGAATATTATACATTACAGTAATATAGTAAACAAAAATTACATAGTTCTCTCAATAGATGTACAAAAGACATTTGACAATCCAGTATCTTTTGATAGAAAAAGCACTCAACATACTAGGAATAGAAGGGGGTATCCCTAACTTGCCAAAGGGCATCTATTGAAAAAACACAACTAATGAGACATTTAATGATGAAAAACTGGATATGTTTCCCTTAACATCAGAAAAACATAAGGATGTTGTCTAACGTGGCTTTTATTCAACATTGCACTGGAGGTTTCAGGTCAGTGAGACAAGCAAACGAAATAAAAGATATCCAGATTGGAAAGGACGAAGTAAGATTATCTCTATTTGCAGAAGACATTATCTAATATATAGAAAATCCTAAAAATTGCACTAAAATGAATTAGATAATAAATAACAAGATAAACAATTGAACTAAAATAATTAGAACTAATAAAACAAGTTCAGTTAAGTTTGTAGTTTACATGACCTATATACAAACATCATTTGTACCTCTGTCTACTTGGAAATAGTACTCCAAAAATTAAATTAAGAATCTATTTGTGATAGTGTAGGAAATAACAAATTATTTAAGAATGAATTTTACAAAGTAATTATTTAAGAATGAATTTTACAAAACTTATAAATGGGGGGAAACTAAAGAAGATGTAATAATTGGAAAAATCCCATCCTCATGGATCAAAACTTAATATTTTCTTGTGATGGCTCTACTCCTAAAGTGAATCCACAGATGCAACACAATCCACATCAAAGTTTCAGCTGATTTATTTATAGAAAGTAACAATTTGATTTTATAATGCACATGGGAATTCAGGATCCCAAGAATATTAAAAATAAATTTGAAATAATTGCAGTTAGAGGACTCCACATTTCCCTATTTTGAAATTAACTTCAAACCTTAAGTAACCAAGACCGTGTCATACTGGTACAAGGATATACAGATGAGTGGAATAGAACATCTGAATATCTGTGGTCAGTTGGTTTGCAACAAGCGTGCCAAGACCATTCAGTGGGAAACAAGAATCTTTTCAACAAAAATGGCTGATACAACTGGCTATGCAAAGAATATTCCCCCTTCTCACACCATATACAGCAATTTACTCAATATGCATCAATACCTAAGTGCAAGAACTACAGCTATGAAACTATGAGAAGAAACAAAAAATAAATGAATTTCATTGAAAATAAACATTTCATTTAAATTTCAGTATAATTCATGTACAGTATTCTTTGAGTTTCAGGTGTAATTCATTAGTTTTATACATTATTCAGGGCTCATCGTAAGTGTATTCTTTTTTAAAATTTTGATTCCAGTGTAGCTAATGTTGCATTATATTAAAGCGTACAATACAGTGATTCATCAGTTCTGTACACTAATTTGGTATTCATTATGTTAAGTGATCACTTTCACCTATTTCACCAGTCCCCCATCCACCTTCAGTATGGTAACAACAGTTTATTCTCTGTGTTTAAGAGTATTTTTTTTATTTCTTAAATTCTACTTGAACAAAATCTTATGGTATTTGTCTTTCTCTTACGGACTTAACACTTTGCATTATACTCTTTAGATGCGTCCATGTTGTTGAAAGTGGCAAGATTTGCTGAGGAATGTTCCTTTGTGTATATGCCATTTTTTAAATCCATTCATTGATTGATGGACATTTAGGTTGGTTCCATAATTTTGCTATTGTAAATAATGCTGCGATAAACATAGGGATGCATATATACTTTCAAATTAGTGTTTTAATGTTCTTTGGGTAAATTCCCAGTACTACAATTACTGAGTTGTAGGGTAGTTCTATTTTTAAATTTTCAAGCAACTTACACACTATTTTCCACAGTGTCTGACTCACTTTGCATTTTCAGCAACAGCGCAAGAGGATTCCTTTTTCACCACATCCTCACCAATACTTGTTATTTCACGTGTGTTTGATTTTAGCCATTTTGACAGGTGGAGAGTGATATGTTAGTTTTACTTATTTCCCTAATGATTTGTGATATGAGCATCTTCTGTGTTTGATGGCCATCTGTATGTCCTCTTCTAGGAAAATATCTCTGTTCATGTCTTCTGCCCATTTTTTATTTGTATTATTTGCTTTTTTGGTGTTGTGTAAGTTTTTTTTAATATACATTTTAGATACCAACACCTTATCAAATATGTCATAGGCAAATATCTTTGCCCATTCAGTAGATTATCTTTTAGTTTTCTTGATTATTTCCTTTGCTCTGCAGAAGCTTTTTATTTTAATCTCATCCCAGTAGTTTATTTTGATTTCAGTTCCCTCCCCTGAGGAGATACATCTAGAAAAATGTTGCTATGGCTGATGTTAGAGACATTGCTGCCTGTGCTCTCTTCTGGGATTTTTATGATTTCAGGTCTCTCATTTAGGACTTAGTCATTTTGAGTTTATGTTTGTGTATGGTATAACAAGTGGTTCAGTTTCAGTCTTTTGCTTTTATTGTTCAGTTTTCCCAATACCATTTGCTGAAGAGAGTATCTTTTTTTCCCATTTCATATCTTTGCCTTCTTTGTCATAGATTAATTGACCATATAATTATGGGTTTATTCTGGGCTCTCTAATCTGTCCCACTGATCTGTGTATCTATTTTTGTGCCAGTACCATACTGTCTTGATAACTATAGCTTTCTGTAGTGTATCTTGACATCTGAGATTATGATGATTAGTATAGCTTTGTAGTATATCTTCAAATCTGGGATCGTTATACTTCCAGTTTTATTTTTCTTTCTCAACATTGCTTTATTTGGGGTTTGTGGTTCCATACAAATTTTAGGATTCTTTCTTTTAGTTCTGTGAAAAATGCTGTTGGTATTTTGATAGGAATTGCATTAAATATTTAGATGGGTTTGGATAGTATTAACATTTTAACAATACTTGTTCTCCCAATCCATGGGCATGGAATATCTTTCCATGTGTTTGTGTCATTTCCAATTTCTTTCATCAATGTTACATAGTTTTCCTTCCTTAAATTTACCTTTAGGTATTTTATGATTTTTGGCAGTTGTCCATGGAATTGTTTACCTAATTTCTCTTTCTGCTGCTTCCTTATTAGGTTGTAGAAATGAACATATTTCTATATGTTGATTTTGTGTACTGCTACCTTACTGAATTCATTCATCAATTCTAGTAGTTTTTTTGGTGGAGTCCTTAGGAGTTTTATAGATAGTATCATGTGATCAGCCAGTAGTGAAAGTTTTACTTTTTTACAAGTTTGGATGGATTTAATTTTTTTCTTATCTGATTGCTGTGGCTAGGACTCTCAGTACTGTGTTGAATAACGCCTTGTGGAATTCTGACCTACATAGAGGTAAAAAGAATAACAAACACATCCTATAAGATGAAGAGGGAGGAAATGAAAGGATACTGTTTTAAGATTCTTAGTGTATATGAAATGATAATTGAAGGTAGACTATGATACATTAATTATGTATATTGTAAACTCTATGGTAGTCACTTAACAAAATAATATAACAATATTTCTATCTAACATAGAAAAATCTGTGTTGGAAAAATTGCTATAGTCTAAAAACAAGGTGTTACATAATGAAGACTAGATTGCTTCTTAAAATGCATTGTTGTACATTGAAAATACAGGTGCATTTTTTTTAAATTTTTTTTTATTTTTAATATAGTTTATTGTCAAATTGGTTTCCGTATAACACCCAGTGCTCATCCCAACAAGTGCCCTTCCCCATGCCAACAGCTCCCTTCCCCTCCCCGCCATCAGTCCTCAGTTTGTTCTCCGTATTCAAGAGTCTCTCATAGTTTGCCTCCCTCCCTCTCCCCCAACTGTTTTTCCCCCTTCCCCTCCCCTATGGTCCTGTTCCACATGAGTGAAAACATAGTATCTTTCTCTGCCTGACATATTTCACTTAGGATAATACCCTTGAGTTCCATCCATGTTGCTACAAATGGCAGATTTCATTCTTTTTCATTGCCATGTAGTATCCCATTGTATATATAAACTGCATTTTCTTGATCCATTCATCAGTTGGACACTTAGGCTCTTTCCATATTTGGCTATTAGCACATTCTTATCGATGTTTGTGATTGTCTTATGTATTTGGGTGTTTCTGAATTCAGTGCATAGACATTTATACTTGTTAGCTCTTCCTGATGGATAGACCCTGAAATTATTACATAATGCCCTTCTTTGCCTTTAAAATAAAAAATAAAGTCCAGTTTGTCTGATATAAATATGGCTACTCCAGCTTTCTTTTTGATGTCCAGTAGCATGATAGATGTTTTCCCATCTCCTCACTTTCAATCTGCATGTATCCTCAGGTCTAAAATGGGTCTCTTGTAAACAGCAAATAGATGGATCTAATTTTTTTTAATCCATTCTGCTTCTCTGTCTTTTGATTGGAGCATTTAGTCCATTTACATTCAGTGTTATTATTGAAAAATACAGGTTTAGAGTTATTGTGTTCTCTGTTAGATTCATGCTTGTAGTGGTGTCTCTGGGACTTTGTGTTCCTTGCAACATTTCCCTCATAGGATTTCTTGTAGGGCTGGTTTAGTGATGATGAATTCCTCCATTTTTTGTTGGGGTAAACCTTGATCTCTCCTTCAATTCTGAATTATAGGCTTGCTGGATAAAGGCTTCTTGGCTGTATATTTTTCCTGTTCATCACACTGAAGATTTCCTGCCATTCCTTTCTGGCCTTCCAAGTGTCAGTAGATAGGTCTGCTACTACCCTGATATGTCTCCCTTTGTATGTTGGGGCCCTTTTATCCCTAACTGCTTTCAGGATTCTCTCTTTGTTCTTATATTTTGCCAGTTTCACTGTATGTCGTGCAGATCGATTCAGTTTATGTCTGTGGGGAGTTCTCTGTGCCTCTTGGATTTCAATATCTGTTTCCTTTCCCAGGTTGGGGAAGTTCTCAGGTATTATTTGTTCAAGTACACCTTCTGCTCCTTTCTCTCTCTCTCCTTCTGGAATTCCTGTGATATGGATATTCTTCCGTTTGATTGTATCACTCAGCTTTCGAACTCTCCTTTCATGTTCCTAGACCAATTTCTCTCTCTTTTTCTCGGCTTCCTCTTTCTCTATAATTGTATCTTCTAATTCACGTATTTTTTCTGCCTTTTCAATCCGTGCAATAGCCAACGCCTCCGTTTTATTTTGTGTTGAATTTTTTAGTTCATCAGTATTTGCAACAATAATGGCTCAGATGTCATCCAAGCCCTTTTGAAGCCCAATGAGTAATTTTATGAGTATTATTCTAAATTCTTGTTCAGTTATGTTGCTTAGATCGGTTTTGAGCAGTTCTCTAGCTGTTATTTCTCCCTCGAATTTCTTTAGAGGAGAGTTCTTCCGTTTTGTCATTTTGGCTAGCTTTCTTTCTCGTTAGTTTTAAAAGCTTGTGATGTGTTCTGCCCCTGTGAGTGCTGCTATATTAATAGTAAAGGAGGCTCATACACTGTCCAGGGCCTGGCCGATCAGGAAGTCTTCTTTGAAGGGTGTCCCTTGGTCTCTCTTGTAACTTTGGTTTTATTTCTCTACTCGTAGTGATGTTTTGAACTCTCCACGATGTGCACTTTAGGTTTGTTCCTTGAAGTAGCCCTGCTTCTCCGCAAGTGCAGATGGGAAAGGCCCAATACAGGTGCATTTTAATGAAGTCTTTAATCCCCAAATCAGCAAACTTTCCCTGAAAGAATTTAGTGGAAAAGATGGCCACCATTTTGTTTTCTTCATCCTTGGTGGAAGTTTAGAAATATTTTGTTCTAAACAGCAAGCAGTAAGATGAAGTGTTTCCATTCCTTACTATGGTAGAAAAAAATAGTGAACTTGCATGATGAAATCACCTTTCAGGGCATCATGTTTCAAAATACAACATCAAAAATCTATAGACCATGTGAAGAGCCCCAGGCAATAAGAGGAATGTTAAATGTACAACTTTCCATGTGAAGAAATAACACTGGTCATTTTTTACTAACATTTTTTATTTTATTTTGACTTACACTGCTATTTTGGATCCAGAAGACATTGTGGAAATAGAATATTGTTCTTTTCAGTTGTCATACAACACATTTAGTTTCAATAGAACAAAACAAGTTGAGTTTTTAACCCTAGTATAAATTTTCCTGTTTTACAATCTTTCCCATTATAGTTATTGCTGTAATATGATTGATAAAATCACATCAAACACATTTTTTAATATTAATTGAACTACATTTATTTTCATCTTTGGCCTGATGATGTTTTTATGTTCTATGGGGGAATAAGTGGTGACTGGTTTTCTGTTATCTCTTTCCATCCCCCTTTGCAGTTCTGTCTCTAGATGCTGCAGTAGATCAAAGCTTTTCAGAAGCATCATCGTGCTTATTGTCTTTCGAGTCATGGTACGATAGAGAGTGACAAAGAGAAACAAGAATGTTTGGAACAGCTATAATAGTGTCTATTATGCATCAATCATAGAAGGACGAGCTGAATTGTGTGGGATTGATATGTGCCTATTGTCAAAGCTTTTTCTGCAACATCAGATAGAAATAATCATTCTGAGGCAGGCTTTCCTGGGAAAGATATCCTGTCTTCTGGACGTGCATTTTCAGTGTGGTAGGTGGTTCTGCAATTAATGTAAGGCACAGCAAATGAGTAATTCAATTCCAAAGAATTGGTTTTAATTACTGTGGCAATACTAAATGATCAAGCATTGAAATGTATAATATTAAGCAATGAACTGGCAGACCTCTGAATTAGAAATTGTCTATTTTCATATATATATTTTTTTATCTGGCAAGTAGCTTATGTGTGGAGAAATCCAAATGCTTCAGGGAACTGCAAGTTGGTATCTGCCAAGTAGGTATCCATTAAGAATAAAGTATCTGAAGATCTTGAGAATCTTGAAAATTTTTTTTCAGAAATCTCCACGTCACAAAGTCCTACTTGACACATGTGTAATTTGTCTTGTACACATACTTAGGGCACAGGTTACTTTGCACCATTTTCTTACTTTCGCATTTATAATTAAATGAAAATTAAATATTAAAAAAAAATTTAACGTCTTATTTATTTCTGAGAGAGAGAGAGACGGTGTGAAGGGGAAGGTCAGAGAGAGAGGGAGACACAGAATCTGAAGCAGGCTCCAGGCTCTGAGCTGGCTATCAGCACAGAACCTGACGCAGGCCTCGAACCCACAAACTGTGAGATCATGACCTGAGCCAAAGTCGGCCGCCCAACTGACTGAGCCACCCAGGCGCCCCCAAAATTAAATATTTTATTCTATTTAATTTTATGTAAAGTATCTCTGATTATGGTATACGTCATCAGATGTTCTTCAAAAAGTAAAATCCCAAAGTCTTTTTCTAACAGTTTTTCACGGATTCATTTTGTAGGAAGATATACAAATTTATTAAAAACCATCTATTATTATAGCTTTATAGGTACTACAAAAAGTATACTTTTCCAGTAGAGAAATTATTATTATTTTTAATGTATGTGTGCATGTGTGTGTACGTGTGCTGTTATTAGTTCACAGTTAATAGATAGGGGGAATATATTAAGAATTGACTGAAAACATAATAGAATAAGAAAGTAAAGTTCAAATTCTGGTTTAGAGAATGAACTGTGATTACAGATCAAGGATGGATTAGGATATTTATCCCTTTAGGTTTCTAACAACTCCTTCAGTCTTCTTTACAGATAAATCCTGCACGCTGTCTACTATTATGTATTAATTGTATTAATTAAAAGCTAATTTTTTAAAAAATCATTAAAGTAATACAAAGTATCTTTATAGAGTATCAGAAAGTTTTCTGTGATATGAAAACAACACGTAAGAGCAAGACAGATAGAAACAACTTTCTTTGGAAACTACTTTCAAAATAAAAACTCACTGGTGCAGGTAAATTAACAATGAATTAGTGAAGTTCTTAAAACTGCTTTAAACAATGAAGAATCACAATATTTATTTGCTAGATATTTATAGATTTAATTTAGTAGAGCATACTTCCATTTAACTTTGCCATTGTGTTCGTTCCCAACAAATACAATTCCACTTAACATTTACTTTCTAATAAACATTCTGTGGTGGAGGTTTGGAAATAAGTTATTCCTCAGAAACCAATTTATAGGGTCTTGCTTTTGTTTTAGGTGCAAATATGTGAATTATTGAACTATATTAAAGTTGGAAACCAAATAAATGAAATAAAGGGCATAGGAGCATCTGGGTGCCTCAGTCAGTTGAGTATCTGACTTGATTCTCGTTCAGGTCATGATCCCAGGGCTGTGGGATCAAGCTCTCTGATGGGCTCCATGCTGAGCATGAAGGCTACTTGCAGTTCTCTCTCCCTCTACCCTCTTTGCCCCTCACTGCTCGTGTTTGCATGCTCTCCCAAATTAAAAAAAAAAAGGCCTCAGTATTAATCTGTACATGACAATAATTTTTAAGAAATGAAGGGATAAGTTCAGTGGCAAGTTAACATAATAAAAAAACGATAATTTATGTGTGTCTCCAACTTAGTGAAGATTTACCAGCTTCAGTTAGCAGGAATTGCATTCATTTAAGTGCAATTAATTCTGTCTAGGTAGGTAAGTAGCACACTTAATCCAATTAATTCTGTGCTATGTTTATATTCAGGTACTACATTATATAGAAAGGAAAAGTCCTTATGTCCAGACAATGTTTGATTCAATAAAGAGATTCGTAGTGATGGTACATACTACTGATACAAGTCTAGGGCTATCAAGAACAAGAAGGATATAAATGCAGGTGTAATTATTAATAAGGGTATTTACATTTGTCTGTGCCCATTGGTGTATATAGATCTGTGTGTAGGCAGGTAGGTTAGTAAGTAAATAGATCTAGAGAGAGAAAGAGTTCATATGCTGGTTTGTGTCTGATCTTGAGATTCAGGCCTGAATCCTTTCTTTTGATACCTCTCTTTAGTCTATCCAAATCTAATTAAGACAGCTTTATCATGGCATCAAGAACGAAGTCACCTCTCCATACCTGCCTACCTGAGCCAAGACAGAAAGTGTTCTTGGTGGTTAAATTCTTTTATCAGTCACCTCCTCTATGTTTGCACAGTTGTTGTGTTTAAGAGCTCTGCTGCTTAATAAGGACCAGTTGTGACAGTCTAGAGGTAGATCTTTCCTCTACACATATTGTAGGGGAAAATATTGAAGAATTTATAGAGAAGTTTAAGAGCAACTTTTTATAGATTTTTCCCTTTTTATCTAAAAATTGGTCGATTTACATTTAATAATGTGTCTCTTGGAAAATTATGTTTTTGTGTAGTACCTATAAAATTATTTTTTAAAACCCTCTAGTTTTGGCCTATAGTTTTTTTTTTTGTTTGTTTGTTTTGTTTTTATCAATGTCTTTAACTGGTCTTGGTTATCAGGGTAATGCTGGCCTTGTCCAGTGAATTTGGAGTCTCCATCTTCTATTTTTTGGAATCATTTGAGAAGAATAGGTACTAGTTCTTTAAATGTTTGGTAGAGTTCACCTTTGAAACCATCTGGTCCTGAACTTTTATTTATTAGGAGTTTTTTGATTTTTGATTCAATTTCATTGGTAGTAATTGGTCTGTTCAAATTTTGTATCTCTTCCTGATTTGAATTGAAGGTTATATGTTCCTAGGAATTTATCCATTTCTTCTAGGTTGTCCACTTTGTTGGCATATAATTTTTCATAAGCTCTATAATCCTTTGTATTTCTGTGGTTTCTGTTATTTCTCCTATGCATATCTGATTTTATATAATGAGTCTTCTCTCTTATTGAGTGAGTCTAGATAAAGATGTATCAGTTTTGTTGGTTATTAAAAAGAAAACTACCTGATTTCATTGATCTGTTCTCTTTTTTTCTCAGTCTCTATAGTTGTTCTATAGTTGTTCTAATAGTTGTTATTTTTGTTCCTTCAACTGACTTTGGGCTTTGAGTCTCTTTTTCTCCTTCTTATTTGAGAGTTTTCTTCTGGAGGTGGACCTGCATTCCTATAAACTTTCCTTTCAGAACAGCCTTTGCTGTTTCCCGAAGATTTTGGACTGTTGGGTTTCATTTCCTTCTGTTTCAGTGTATTTGTTGATTTTTCTTTGATTCATTGGCTGATCCAGTCACTGTTTAGTAGAATATTGTTTAGCCTCCATGGATTTGTGTTCTTTCCAGATTTTTTTTTGTGATAAATTTATACATTCATACTACTGTGGTCAGAGAAGAGGCATGATCTTTCAGTCCTTTCGACTTTGTTGAGACTTGTTTTGTGGCCTTACATGATTTATTCTGGAGTATGTCCCATATGACCTTGAAAACAATGTGTATTCTGTTGTTTGGGGATGTAATATTCTAACTATATCTATTAGATTTATCTAGTCCATTGTGTCACTATTGATTTTCTTTCTGGATGATTTAGCCATTGATGTAAGCGGAGTATATAAGTCCCCTTCTATTATTTTTTTACTGTCAATTTCTTCCTTAATGTCTCTTAATAGTTTTTTTCTGTATTAGATGCTACCATTTAGGGTGCATAAATTTTTGTAATTGTTATATTCTCTTGTTAGATTGTTCCCTTTAACAGTTGATAATGTCTTGTTACAGTCTTTGTTTAAGGTCTATTCTTTCTTATATTAATTACTGTTATCTAGCTTTCTTTTCACTTCCATTTACATGGTAAATGTTTTTTCATCCCTCTGCTTTTAAGCTGCATGTATCTTTAGGTCTGAAGTCTCTTGTAGGTAGCATATACGTAGGCCTTGCATCCCCGTCCCCCCCCCTCCCCCCCCGCCATGAGAGATCATGTGGGGCAGAAGGGGTTTGGTGAGAGAGAAAGAGAGAGGGAGAATATCTTAAGTAGGCTCCATGCTGGGTGTTGAGCCTGTTGTTGGACTCAGTCTTAAGACCATGAGATCATGATGTAAGCCAAAATAAAGAGTTGGATGTTTAGCCACTTAACTGAGCTATGCAGGTTCCCCCTGGTCTTGCTTTTTTCTTTCTTTTTTTTAATTAAAAAATTTTTTTGAATGTTTATTTACTTTTGAGAGAGAGACCAAGAGTATTCTTGGTTGCATTTGTTTATTTATTTATTTATTTATTTATTTATTACTTTAAGCACTTTAAATTTGTCATGCCACTTTCTTCTGGCCTGCAAATTTTCTGCTGAAAAATCAGATATAGTTTTATGAGGTTTCCCTTGTATGTAACTATTTTTTCATGGTGTTTTTCAAATTCTTTATTACTACTTTTTGTCATTTTAATTACTGTGTATCTTGGTGTAGACATCCTTGGGTTGATTTTATTGGAGGCTCTCTGTGCCTCTTGGATCTGGGCATCTTCCTTACCAGATTGTGGTCATTTTCAGCTATTATTTCTTAAAATAAATATTTTGCCCCATTTCTGTTTCTTCTCCTTCTGAGCTGTCTATAATGGAAATGTTCTTTTGTTTGATGTTGCTGAATTCCCTTACTCTATTCTCATTTTTTACTTTTTTCTTTTTGCTGTTTTTTACTTAAACAGTTTGTTGTCAAGTTGGTTTCCATATAACACTCAGTGCTCATCCCAACAACTGCCCTCCTCCATGCCCATCACCCCCCTTTCCCTCCCCTCATATGCCCTCAGTTTATTCTCAGCATTCAAGAGTCTCTCATGGTTTGCCTCCATCCTTCTCCCCAACTATTTTTCCCCTTCTCCTCTCCCGTGGTCCTCCATTAAGTTCCTCCTAATCCTCCTATACATGCAAACATGTGGTATCTGTTCTTTTCTGCCTGACTTATTTTGTTCAGCATAACACCCTCAAGTTCCATCCATCATGCTACACATGACCAGGTTTCTTTCTCATCGCATTCCGTTGTATAGACAAACCACCTCTTCTTAATCCATTTGTCAGTTGATGGGCATTTAGGCTCTTTCCATGTGTTGGCTCTTGTTGAGAGTCCTGCTATGATCATTGGGGTACATGTGCCTCTATGCATCAGCACTCCAATATCCTTTGGGTAAGTTCCTAGCATTGCTGTTGCTGAGTCCTAGTGGAGTTCAGTTGTTAATTTTTTGAGGAATCTCCACACTGTTTTCCAGAGGGGCTGCAATAGTTTACATTCCCACCAATAGTGTAAGAGGGTGCCCATTTCTCCACATCCTCGCCAGCATCTATAGTCTTCTGATTTGTTCATTTCAGCCACTATGACCGGCGTGAGGTGGTATCTCAGTGTGGTTTTGATTTGTATTTCCCTGATGATGAGGGTCACTAAGCATCGTTTCTTGTGTCTGTTGGCCCTCTGGATGGCCTCTTTGGGGAAGTGTCTGTTCATGTCTTCTGCCCATTTCTTCACTGGATTATTTGTTTTTCAGGTGTGGAGTCTGGTGAGTTCCTTATAGATTTTGGATACTAGCCCTTTATCTGCTGTGTCATTTGCAACTATCTTTTCCCATTCCGTCAGTTGCCTGTTAGTTTTATGGATAGTTTCCTTTGCCATGCAGAAGATTTTTATCCTGAATGAGGTCAAAATAGTTCATTTTTGCTCTTGATTCCCTTGCCTTTGGGGATGTGTCAGGTAAGAAATTGCTGCAGTTGAGGTCAAGGAAGTTGTTTCCTGCTTTCTTCTCTAAGGTTTTGACGGTTTCCTGTCTCACATTCAAGTCCTTTATCCATTTTGAGTTTATTTTTGTATATGGTGTGAGAAAATATCTAGTTTCCTTCTTATACATGTTGCTGTCCAGTTATCCCAGTACCTTCTGTTAAAGAGGCTGTCTTTTTTCGATTGGATACTCTTTCCTGCTTTGTCAAATATTAGCTGGCCATGCATTTGTGGGTCCAATTCTGAGTTCTCTATTCTATTCCATTGGTCTATGTGTCTGTTTTTGTGCCAATACCATACTGTCTTGATGATGACAGCTTTGTAGTAGAGGCTAAAGTGTGGGATGGTGATGCCTCCCGTTTTGGTTTTCTTCTTTAATATTACTTTGGCTATTCAGGGCCTTTTGTGGTTCCATACAAATTTTAGGATAGTTTATTCTAGCTTTGAGAAGAATGCTGGTGCAATTTTGATTGGGATCGCATTGAAGGTGTAGATTGCTTTGGATAATAATTACATTTGACAATATTTTTTCTTCCGATACATGAGCATGAAATGTTTTTCCATTTCTTTGTATCTTTTTCAATTTCCTTCATAAGTTTTCATCATAGAGATCTCCTGTATCATTGGTCAGGTTTATTCCTAGGTATTTTATGGGTCTTTTTGTGCAGTTGTGAATGGGATCAGTTTCTTGATTTCTCTTTTTGTTGCTTCAATATTGGTGTATTAAAAATGCAACCAATTTTTGTATGTTGATTTTGTACCCTGTGAATTTGCAGAATTCATGAATCAGATCTAGTAGGCTTCTGGTTGAGTCTGTTGGGTTTTCCATGTAGAGTATCATGTAATCTGCAAAAAGTGAAAGTTTGACTTATTTGCCAATTCTGATGCTTTTTATTCCCTTTTGTAGTCTGATTGCTGATGCTAGGACATCCAGCACTATGTTAAACAGCAGTGGTGAGAGTCGATATCCCTGTCGTTTTCTGATTTCAAGGGTATAGCTCTCAGTTTTTCCCCATAGAGGATGATGTTAGCTGAGGGCTTCGCATAGATGGCTTTTATGATGTTTAAGTAAGTTCCTTCTATCCTGAATTTCTCGAGGGTCTTTATTAAGAAGGGATGATGTATTTTGTTAAATGCTTTTCCTGCATCTGTCGACAGGATCATATAGTTTTTATTTTTTATTTTTTTTTGTTAATGTGCGGTATCACATTGAGTAATTTGTGAATATTTAGCGAGCCCTGTAACCCAGGAATGAATCCCACTTGATCATGGTGGATAATTCTTTTTATATGCTGTTGAATTCAATTTGCAAGTGTGTTGTTGAGGATTTTTGCACCTGTATTCATCAAGGATATTGGCCTATAGTTTTCTTGTTTTGCTGAGTCTGTCTGGATTGGGAATCAAAATGATGCTGGCTTTATAAAATGAGCCTGGAAATTTTCCTTCGATTTTTATATTTTGGAATAGCCTGAGAAGAATGGGTATTCACTCTGATTTAAATGTCTGGTAGAGTTCTCCAGGTAAGCCATATGGCCCAGGGCTTTTATTTGTTTGGAGATTTTTGATAAATTGATTCAATATCTTCACTAGTTATGGGTCTGTTCAGATTTTCTATCTCTTCCCATGTGAATTTTGGTAGTGAGTGTGTGTTTAGGAATTTGTCCATTTCCTCTAAGGTGTCCAATTTGTTGGCATATAGTTTTTCATAATATTCCCTTATAATTGCATTGCTGAGGGGTTGGTTGTAATAAGTCCTTTTTAATTCATGATCTTGTCTATTTGGGTGCTCTCTTTTTTCTTTTTGAGAAGTCTGGCTAGAGATTTGTCAGTTTTGTTTCTTTTTCCAAAAACCTATTCTTGGTTTCATTGATCTGTTCAACTCTCTTTGTTTGTTAGTTTTTTGTTTTGTTTTGTTCTGTTTTTTTGATTTTATATCATTATTTCTGCCTCGATTTTTGTTATTTCTCTTCTCTTACTGGGTTTGGGGTGCTCATTTTGCTCTGCTTCTATTTCCTTTAGGAGCGTTGTTAGATTTTGTACCTGCGATTTTTCTAATTTCTTGAAATAAGCCTGGAGTGCAGTGTACTTTTCTCTTAGGACTGCCTTTGCCACATCCCATAGAGTTCGGATTGTTGTATTTTCATTTTCATTTGTTTCCATATATTTTTTTTTTAATTTGTTCTCTAATTGCCTGATTGTCCCATTCATTCTTTAGTACGGTGTTCTTTAACCTCTATGTTTTTAGAGGTCTTCCAGACTTCTTCCTGTGGTTAACTTAGAGTTTCATAGCATTGTGATCTGAAAGTTTGCATGGTATGATCTCAATTATTTTATATTTACTGAGGGCTTCTTAATGTCCCAGTATGTAATCTATCTTGGAGAATGTGCCATGCACACTTGAGAAGAAAGTGAATTCCATGTCCTCAGGATGTAGAGTTCTAAATATATCTGTCAGATCCTCTGGTCCAATGTGTCATTCAAGTCCATTGTTTCTTTAGTGATTTTCTCTAGTTGATCTATCCATTGCTGTAAGTGGAGTATTAAAGTCCCCTGGTATTGGCACATTCTTATCCTTAAGATTGTTTCTGTTTGTGATTGTTTTATATATTTGGGTGCTCACATATTCGGTGCGTAGACATTTATAATTGTTAGCTCTTCCTAATGCATAGACCCTGTAATTATCATATAATGCCCTCCTTCAACCCTTGTTACTGCCTTTACTTAAAAGTCTAGTTTGGTTGATATAAGTATGGCTACTCTGGCTTTCTTTTGACTTCCAGTAGCATGATAGATATTTCTCCATCCCCTTTCTTTTTAAAAAAAAAAAATTAAGTTTATTTTTATTTTTTGAGACAGAGAGAGACAGAGCATGAATTGAGGAGGGACAGAGATAGAGAAATGCACAGAATCTGAAACAGGCTCCAGGCTCTGAGCTGTTAGCACAGAGCCTGATTCAGGGCTTGAACCCACGAACCGTGAGATCTGACCTAAGCCTAAGTTGTACACTTAACCGACTGAGTCACCCAGGTGCCCCTATCCCCTTACTTTCAATCTGAAGGTGTCCTCAGGTTTAAAATGAGTGAGTCTCTTGTGGACAGCAAATAGATGGCTTTTATTCTTTTTTTTTTTTTTTTAATCCATTCTGATACCCTGTGTCTTTTGATTGGAACATTTAGTCCATTTACATTCAGTGTTATTATTGAACAATATGAGTTTAGAGTCATTGTTTTTCTGTAGGATTCATGCTTCTGGTGTGTCTCTGGTACCTTACGTTCCTTGCAACATTTCCCTCATAGAATCCCCCACAGAATTTCTTGTAGGGCTGGTTTAGTGGTGACAGATTCTTTCAGTCTTCATTTATTTGGGAAGACTTTTATCTCTCCTATTCTGAATGACAGGCTTGCTGGATAGAGGATTCTTGGTTGCATATTTTTTCTGTTCATCACATTGAAGATCTGCCATTCCTTTCTGGCCTGCCAAGTTTCAGTAGGTAGGTCTATAACCACTCTGATAAGTTTACCTTTGGATATTACGGTCCTTTTATCCCTAGCTGCTTTCAGAGTTCTATCTTTTCTGTTATATTTTGCCAGTTTCACTATGATATGTCGTGCAGAACATCGATTCTAGTTACATCTGAGTGGTGTTCTCTGTGCCTCTTGGATTTCAATGTCTGTTTCCTTCCTCAGATTGGGGAAGTCCTCACTGTAATTTGTTCAAGTTCCCCTTTAGTGCCTTTCACTCTTTCTTCATCTTCTGGAATTCCTATGATATGGATATTGTTCTGTTTGATTGTATCGCTGAGCTCTCGAACTCTCTTTTTGTGTTCCAGGATCAGTTTATCTCTCTTTTTCTCGCCTTCCTCTTTTTCTATAATTGTGTCTTCTAACTCACCTATTCTCCTCTCTGCCACTTCACTCTGTGCATTGGATGCCTCCTTTATATTATGCATCTCATTTATATCATTTTTTAATTCATCACAACTATTTTTAAGCTCTACATAGTCTTTGTGGCAATAGTTTCTCTGATGTCTTCTATGCGTTTTTCAAGCCCAATGATTAATTTTGTGTCTATTGTTTTAAATTCTTGTACAGTTATATTGCTTATATTTGTTTTGAGCAGTTTTTTAACTGTCATTTCTTCCTGGAGTTTCTTTAGAGGAAAGTTCTTCCGTTTCATCATTCATTTTGGCTAGCTTTCTGTCTCTTGTTAGTTTTAAAAGCTTGTTATGCATTTTGCACCTGAGAGTACTGCTGTATTAAAGAAGTCTCTTTGACTGTCCAGGGCCTGTCCTTCAGGCAGTGTTCTTTGAATTGTGTCTTTTGGTCTCTCCTGTTGAGAATTTGGTTATTTTATTTCCCTACTCATAGTGGTATTTGGGACTCTAGACCATGTGCACTTTGGCTTGTTTCTTTTCTTTTTTTTTTTTAATGTTTTATTTATTTCTGAGAGAGAGAAGCGTGAGTAGGGGAGGGTCAGAGAGAGAGGGAGATACAGAATCCGAAGTAGGCTCCAGGCTCTGAGCAGCTGTCAGCACAGAGCCCAACTCAGGGCTCGAACCCATGAACCATGAGATCATGACCTGAACCGAAGTCAGATGCTTAACCAACTGAGCCACCCAGGTGCCCCTGGCTTGTTTCTTGAGGTAACCTCTTTTGGGTCCAATCTCCCTGTGCCACAGGAATAGCCAAGGTGGGCCATACTCTATGTCCCAAGCCATGATCTTCGTTTCCAGATCTTAGTCTGAGCGCCCCTTTGATACTGCCCAAAATATACCCGCAGACTGAGTCCCTCTGAGCAGTTTCAAGCCTGTCGCCTCCCCACTGGGTCTCTTTTTTGCTATTAGACTTGATCTGTATTACTCTGTCTTCAGTTCTCTGATCCATTCTTATTTCTCCTCTAATCTGTTGATTTTCTTTAATGTATTTTTAATCTGTCTTATTGAGTTCTTCATCTGTGATTGGTTCTTTTTTGTATTCTCTTTGTTGAATGTTTCACTGAGATCTTCCACTCTTTTCTCTAGTCCAGTTTTATGACCATTACTTTGAGTTGTCTATCAGGTATATTGCTTTTCTCTGTTTCTCTTAGTTCTTTTGCTGTTATTTCATCTTGTTCTTTCATTTGGAACATATTCCTTGGTCTCATTTTGTCTAACTCGGTGTGTTACTGTGTATTAGGAAAGCCAGTTATATCTTGTGGTCTTAAAGTGGTAACCTTATAAAGCAGAGATCCTATGGTGCTTTTGTAGCTAACTGTGCCCTGTTCTTCAGAAGTAGGTGCCTCAGGGGTCTCTCCTATGTGAGTTGTATGTGCCCTACTGTGGTGGCTGACCCTTGTTTGCTTTCAGTCCACGGGGCTGCAGTGACCCACTTTGCCTATTTTGGGCAGGGTTTGGTTCTTGTGCTATTAACAGGCTACTCTGGGGCCACTATGGGCTTGTACTTAGGCAGTGTCAGCAGTCAGACCAGCGCTCTTCCCCTGTCTATCTGTTTTGGCTGCAATAGCACTGAGTGGCATGGTGCTCTCCCTGCCTTATCCACTGAGAGCCATTTGTTGGTGGATGGAGCCGGCACTTAAGCCAAATGCTGCCTGGGCTGCAGGTGCACTGACGGTCAGGGCACTCTCTTTCTATTGTCAGTTACAAGGTTTGGGTGTCAGGACTTCCAGGGTACTGGTATGTGGGGTTACCTTTCCCTCTCCTCAGGGCAAGAATCCCTTTGAGTGGTGCTGTCTCTGATGGGGGTGTTTGCAGTAACGGGATGTGGCAGGAGCTGCTTTGGGAGAACTGCTGAGTAGGCTGATTGAATGGGGCAAATCTGTAGGAAGTTGGGAGAGAGGGGCAAGGACCCACGCTGTTAGCAAGTTAGGTAAAGAGTGTTACTATTATTTCCTGTGGTGTCTGCTTGTCTAAGCTGGGAGTGAGGGGCAAAAATGGCATTTGTGAGCTCTTTTGTTCTTGGAAAAGGCTCCTCCAGCCTGAGTTCTGATATTTGTAAGTAAATCTACTTCTGTATACCCTAAGTGCTTTTCATACTGCTGTTTCTATGCTCTGTCTTGGCAGGGTTGTTCATTATGCTTTCTTTCTCTAAGGGCTGGAACTCTGTTAACTGTCACCATCCAGTTCTCCCAGAGTAAGCCTGCTCATTTTTTAAAGTACCCAGATTTAAGCACATTTGGTTAAGAAACTTGCAAAGTTAAGCCCCACTGGTTTTCAAAGCCAAATGTTAATGGGAATTGTCTTTCCAGTGCAGATCCTTTGTATCTGGGATGCCTACTGTTAGATCTGCTCCTCTCCCTTTTTTGTGCTGTGGTAACCTTCCAGTTCATAGTTTGTCTTTTAGGAGTTTGGTTCCTGACTGCATCTCTGCCCTTGTTACCCTTTTTGGTGTGTCCTCCTCTCTAGGATTAACTGTGGAAAGTCTGTTCTGCCAGTCCTTCGGTCATTTTTCGGATTGGATGCACTGATAATGGCTATTATCTAAGTAGGTCTCTAGAGGTAGGTAAGTTTAGAGTCTTTCTACCGTGTCATCTTTTCAGAAGTAGAATTCTGTATCTTTTGGCCCACCTTTACCTATTTTCTGCCACCCTCAAATTTACAACACCCCACTTCTGGCAAACAACAATCTGCTTTTTTTGTTTGTTTCTGTGAGCTTTTTCTTTGACTGGTTCGTTGATTGGTTTTATATATATATATATATACATATATATATATATATATGTATATGTAAATAAATATAAATGAATATATATGTGAGATCCATATATAAGTGAGATCATTTAGTGTTGTTTTTATGTTTTTGGGTGGGTTTTTTGTTTGTTTTTTCTCTCCTATCTGGCTTATTTCACTTAGCATAAACCCTCAAGGTCTATCCATGTTGTTGCAAATGGCAAGATTTTCTGGTTTCTCATGGTTAAATTATAGTCCATTGTATATACAAAGCACATTTCCTTTATTGTTTATCCTTTGATGAACACTTAGGTTTCCATGACTTGGCTATTATAAATAATCCTTCAGTGAACATGGGGATGCAGATAATTCTTTGAGATAGTGACTTTGTTTCTTTGGGTATATATCCAACAGTGGAATTATTGGATCTTATGGTACTTCTGCTTTTAATTTTTTGAGGAACCTCCATACTGTTTTTCATATGACTGCATCAGTTTCCATTCCCACCTATAGTGCACAAGAATTCCCTTTTCTCCACATTCTCACCAACACTTGTTATCTCATCTTTTTTATTACAGTCATTATAACAGGGATGAAGTGATAGCTCATTGTTTTAATTTTTATCTCTCTGTTGGTTATTGATGTGAAATACCTGTTCATATATCTGTTGGCTACTAGTATATCTTCTTGAAAAAAAAAATGTCTAGTTACTTCCTCTGCTCATTTTTTAATTTGCTTGTTCATTTGTTATTGAGTTGTATCAGTTCTTTATATATTTTAGATATTAACCCCTTACCAGATACATGATTTATAAATATTTTCTCTCAGTCTGTAGATTACCTTTTCTTATGGCTGATTGCTTCCTTTGCTGTGCAATAGCTTTTTAGTTTGATACAGTTCCTCTACCTCTCAAATTTCAAAATCTGCCCAGTATTTGTGAAAGTTTTCTCTTTCTCATTCTTTTTTTCATACATATTTTCTTTATTTCATTAGACTAATTAGTGGCTTATTTCTTTTATTATGTTGATGTAGTGCATAATTTTTGGTCAGTTATATATATGTGTTATAACACTTTTTAAATTGTGGATTTAGTCTCTATGAGACACTTAGAGAATTCATTGGTTCAGTTTGTACTTCTGACAATTCAAATTGACTATATAAGTAAATTTATATTTATTGGTAAAGAATAATTAAAGTACAAAATTCCATGTGCACACAGCTTTGGTGATATGCAAAGTTTTATCATTGTATGTGTATTTGTGTGTGTTTTTTTTCCTTCTCCTTATATTACACAGTTGAATAGTTATTTTTCCTCTTTTAACCTGGTTTTGGATAGTGAGACAATTCCACACATCTGTACTACATGTCATATGACCCTCCCACAGTGCTGTTCTGTGGGATAAATGAAACACTGGAGAGCTGGCACCTTTGTCTTTTGTCTCTTGACTGCACTGATTCAGTAAGTGAATAAAGATTTGTTGGTATTTTTAGTTGGGCTTGTTATCCTGATTGACCATCTGGACACCTGACAGCTTGGCATTAAGGTTCAAAATGTATTTTGACTTTATCCAGAGGTCCCATTTTTTTCCACAAATTTATGAGGAATATAATGAAGAAAAAAGCATAATACAAAAAACACAGTCAATAAAGATTCCATATGAAGAAGCTTAGATAGATGTTGGAGTTATTAGACAAAGACAAAATAATTTAAACTGTGCTGGAGAACTAAAGAAATTATGTGTAAATAACTAAAGGAACTTATGAGAATGATATCTCACCAAATAGTGTCAATAAAAAGATACAAATTATAAAATGGAACCAAATCGAAATTAGAGAAATGAAAACTACAGTAACTGAAATGAAAATTTACTATCAAGGCTCACCAGCAGGTTCAAGCATGCAGAAGAAAGTTGTACTGCACTTTAAGATAGGAGAAGTTTCCACTATAAGAAACAAGAAGAAAAATGAAAACCTCACAGTCCTGTGGGATACCATTAGGTATGCAAACACATACATGTGGCAGGTAAAGAAGGAGAGAAAACAGAGTAAAGGGACAGAAAGATTATCTGAAGAAATATGGGCACATTATTGAACACATTTGTAAAGCTCAGGAAAGTATATAACTCTTAGAAGAAAACATAGATATAAATCTTCTTGACCTTTCACTTAGCAAGGGTTTCTTAGATATTGCACATAAAGCATAAAGGAAAAATAGATAAGTCTGGTTTCAGCACAATTAGAAAATGTACATCAAAGGGCACTATTAAGAAAGTGAAAGACAGCCCAAACAATGGCAGAAAATGTTTGCAAATCATTTATCTGATTATACTTTATTATTCAGAACATATGAAAAATTCCTACAATTCCACAGTAAAAAAAATCTATTAAAAATGGACAAAATACTTGAAATATAGAAAGAAAATACACAAATGTCCAAAAAACATATTAAAAGATGCTCAACATTTTAAATTATCAAGGAAACCCAAGTTAAAATCAGAAGTACCACTGGGGTTGCTGTAATAAAATATATGCACAAAACAAATATTTGTGAGGATGTTTCTTGGTACTTGAAAGAGTCAACATAGAGGTACTGCATGATCCAGCAGCTTTGCCCTCTTTGATACATATACAAAAGAACTAAATGCATATGTTCACAAAAACTTGTAGATAAATGTTTATAGCATTTCTGTTCTGTATCATCCAGAAAATAGAAGCAGTCCTGATGCCCAGCAACTGATGAATGGATAAACAGGTGTGTTATATGCATACAATGGAATTTCGTTCAACTAGAAGCAGTGAAGTACTGATAAATGCTATATAATGGATAATCTTGAAAATATTTCCCTAAGTGAAAGAGCCTGACATAAAAAATCACATATGTATTCATTTATGTTAAGAGTCTAGAATTGACAAATAGGTAGAGACAGAAAGATTAGTGATTGCCAAATAATGTAAATATACTAAAAATCCTTGAGTTTTGCAATTTTAAATAGAGAATTTTCATCATGGCTTCGACTTGTATTTCCCTGATGATGAGTGAGACCACCTCACACCTGTCAGTATGGCTAAAATTAACAGAGGAAACAACAGTTGTTGGTGAGGATGTGGAGAAAGGAGAACCTCTTACACGTTTCCAGCCACTCTGGAAAACAGTATGAAGGTTCCTCAAAGTAAAAAATTAGAACTACCTATGACCCAACAATTGAACTAGTAGGTATATAACCAAAGGATACGAAAATACATATTCAAAAGGGCACATACACCCCAGTGTTTATAGCAGCATTATCAACAATAGGCAAACTATAGAAAGAGCCCAAATGTTCACTGCAGATGAATTGATAAAGGTGTACATATACACAGGGAATATTGCTCAGCCACCAAAAAGAATGAAATCTTGCCTTTTGTAATGATATGAATGGAGCTAATGAAATAAATCAGAGAAAGACAAATACCATATGATTTCACTCATGTGGAATTTAAGAAACGAAACAGATGAACCTAGGGTAAGGAAAAAAAAAGTGAGAGGGAAGCAAACAATAAGAGACTCTTATTAATTATTTAGAACAAACAGGGTTCATGGAGGGAGGTGGGTGGAGGAGGGGGTGATGAGGTATACAGGAGGGCAATTATCGTGATGAGCATTGGGTGTTATATGTAAGTAATGAGTCATTAATTTCTACACCTGAAATCAATTTTACCATATATGTTAAATTTAAATAAAATTTGAAAAGAAATTAATAAAATAATGAATTTTATGGTATATGAATCATATCTCAACCAAAAACATTTAAAAATGCATAGTTTATTAATTATCACAATGATACTACTTATGTAACATTTAAGGCAAAAAAAGTAAGGCATTGTCAATATTGCATATCTCCTTTTGGGACACCTGGGTGGCTGAGTTGTTTAAGCATCTCAGGTCATGATCTTGCAGCTTGTGAGTTCAAGACCCCATGCCAGGCTCTATGCTGACAGCTCAGAGCCTGGAGCTTGTTTCAGATTCTCTCTCTCCCTCCCTCCTTCTTGCTCTCTCCCTCCCTCCCTCCCACTCTCTCCCTCCTCCCCCCTCTGCCCCTCCTTGTGCTCTTTCTCTCAAAAATAAAATAAAACATTAAAAATAAATTATTGCATATCTTTAATTTTTTTCAAGGTTTCAAAATCTACATTTGCACACCTAAGTACTATATTACTAATATATATGATATTTTTGCCTATCCCTATTACTCAAAATTATGCATGTGAGATTCATCAGAGTTGTTTCAAGTAGCTATAGTTTGTTTACTTTCATTGCAATATATTTTTTCTATTTTATTACTATGCAACATTTGATTTAATATACACATATTCTATTGACAGAATTTGGAGTTTTTTGCATTACAAATAATGCAGTAATCATTCTTGTATGTGTTTTTTGATGCACATATGCATGCAGTTTTGTTGATTGCATGTTTTCTTGGGTGTGTACATGAATGCAATTCCTAAGGGGGTAAATTGCTGGATTATAGGACATTCATATGCTCAGCTGTAGGAGATAATGACAGGGAGATTTATACCATCACCAGCAGGTATGAAGGATCCAGTTGCTTTATTTCCTTAGTGTTGTCAACACTTTGTGTATGCCGCATACTTGGTATTTGCTTACTGTTTCAGTCAGCTCTTGCTACCATATCATAGAGCAGGTGGCTTAAACAAATTTCCTACAAGTCTGGAGGCTGAAGTCCATGGTTAAAGTGCTGGAAATTTAGGTTTCATACTGAAGCCTCTTTTCTTGCAGGCAGCCACCATCTCACTGTATGCTTACATGGTCTCCTCTTGGTGTGTTTATGATAGGAGAGAGAGAAGGTTTTCTGGTGTCCCTTCTGAAAAGGATGGTAATTCCATAATGAGGGACCCACACTCACACCTAAGGATCTCCCAAAGGTCTTATCTCAAAATACCATTATATTGCACATTGAAGATTCAAAGTATGGATGAGGGGAGAGGGACACAAATATTTCAGTTATAGCAGTAACATTTAGTTATAAATAAACATTTTTTATTTAGCTATTCTGACATGGTAGTACATGTTAACCTAATATTTACTGATAAATAGTATACATTTAATTTAGATTTGCCTGATGACTTACAAGGTTGAAGATTTATTCATATGAGTATTGACTCATTTTCTTTTGTGAATTTTATATTCAAATGGCTTGCCAACATTTTGGTTGTTTTTTTTTTTTTTCATTTTCATTTTTTTTAGTATGGTTACTAGAAATGTCCTTTTTAATTTTTTTAAATTCCAGTACAACTAACATTCAGTGTTCTGTTAATTTCATGTGTACAATAGTGATTCAGCAACCCTATACATTACTCAGTGCTCCTCAAAATAAGTGTTCTCTTAATCCCCTTTACCTGTTTCACCCATTCCCCCCATCTACCTCCCCTCTGGTAGCCATCAGTCTGTTCTTTGTATGTTAAATGTTTGTTTACTGGTTTGTCTCCTTTTTTCTTTGTTTTGTTTCTTAAATTCCACACATAGTGAAATCATGGGGGCTTTGTCTTTCTCAACTGACCTATTTCACTTAGCATTTTA
Organism: Proteles cristata cristata; assembly: GCA_017311185.1. Lineage (NCBI taxonomy): Eukaryota > Metazoa > Chordata > Mammalia > Carnivora > Hyaenidae > Proteles > Proteles cristata. The sequence continues at coordinate 1,395,485 of JAESUZ010000193.1, read as the reverse complement.
TACCTTCTAGGTCAGTCCATATTGTTGCAAATTGCAAGATTTCTTTCTTTTTAAGGCTGAGTAATATTCCATTTGTGTGTGTGTGTGTGTGTGTGTGTGTGTGTGTGTGTGTGTACACACCATATTTTCTTTATTCATTCATCTGTAGATCGACATTCGGGTTGCTTCCATTATTTGCCTATTATAAATAATGCTGCACTAAATATTGAACTGCATATATCTTTTTGAATTAGTGTTTTCATATTCTTTGAGTAAATACATATGGTAACTTTATTTTTATTTTTTGAGGAACTTCCATACTGTTATCTACAGTGGCTGCATTAGTTTGTATTCCCACCAACAGTGGAAGAGGGTTCCTTTCTCTCCACAACCTTGCCAACACTTGTTTCCTGTGTTTTTGATTTTAGCCATTCTGACAGGTATGAGGTGATACCTTGTTGTGGTTTTGATTTACATTTCCCAGATTATTAGTGACGTTTAGCATCTTTCTTTTGTCTGTTGGCCATCTGTATGTCTTTAGAGAAATATCTGTTCATGTTTTCTGCTTTTTATTATTATTTCGGTTATTTGGTGTTGTACAAGTTTTTATATTTTTTAGATACTGACCCCTTATCAGATATTTTATTTCCAAATATCTTCTCTCATTCACTTGATTGTCTTATAGCTCTCTTGTTCAGCTCTTTATTGAAATACTTTTATGTGCTGCTCTGTAGGGCCACATGGTAGATCAGGTACCCATATATATGTGCATCTGTTTCTGGGATCTCTAGTCCACTTCATTGTTCTACATGTCTATTTTTATGCCAGTACCACATGCGCTAATTATTTTAACCTTGTATATGATATCAAGTAAAGAAATCCTCATACCATATTCTTTCACAGTTTCTTGGCTATGTTTGCCTACTGCATTTCCATACAAAATGTAGAATCAGCTTCTCAGGTCATAAGTATAAGTAGAAACTTAATGGGAATTTTATTGACATTACAGATAAATTTGGGAAAAAACTGAATATTGTATCTCCATATGTCTACTTTAGTGTCTCAGTATTTCATATCATATATGTCTTTTGCAAGATTTATTCCAGTGTTTTTATTTTTAAATTTATTATAGTTTCACTTAAATATTTAGTTTATTCAAGATATAGAGATATTCAGTTGGACATTATGTATTAATCTTATATCTGACAAACTTGTTAAAGTCAGTAATTAATGTCAGTTAACATGAGGATTATTCTAAATTTTCTATGTATATATCATGTGATCTGTAAATGCTGAAAGTGTTTTTCTTTTCAATAACTCATTTAAATTTTATTTATGTCTTGTTTTCTCACTCTGATTAACAGTAAACAGTGCAAATACTTTAAAAGATGTAATAGTGACCATTTGTGGTTCGTTCCTAATATCAAATTGAAATTAACATTCTGCCATTAAGTAGTGAGTTTTTGTAGCTGCTGTTTGTCACATTAGGAAATGTTTTCTATGATACTTCTTAGTTTTCTAAGATAGTTTTATAATAAACAAATTGTATTAACATAATATTTTTATATTTATTATTTATTAACATAATAGATATGCATCTATTAAAATGATCCCATGCTTTTCTCTCATTCTTTTTAAGACTGATTTTTAAAGTTAAACTTACATTAATGGAATAAATATGAAAGTGGTAATATATTCATTGCATGTATTATTTGTTTTTAGTACTTCGCAATTGTATTTGTCAGTAACATTGACCTAAAAATTTTCTTTATTTTGATATCTCTGTGGAGGTTTGTATCAAAATTATCCTTTCCTTATAAAATGTGTTAAGAAGTACTACCCCTTGTCCTGTTCTTTTTGAAATACTTGTATAAATCTGGTATTAAAGATATTATATCTGCTAGTAAATCTTAGGCACCTAGAATTTTGTTTGAAGGAAGGTTTTTTTTTTTAAACTTTTTAAAAATATTTTTTATTTATTTCTAGGAGAGAGAGAGAGAGAGACAGCGTGAGCAGGGGAGGGTCAGAGAGAGAGGGAGTCACAGACTGAAACAGGCTCCAGGCTCTGAGCTGGCAGTCAGCACAGAGCCTGATGCGGGTCTCGAACCCACGAACTGTGAGATCATGACCTAAGCGAAAGTCGGACGCTTAACCGACTAAGCCATCCAGGCGCCCCTAATTTCTTATATACTTAAAGATACGTGTTAGCCCTGGAATGCTAACAGGGTAGAGGAAAGTTATGAATTCCCCAACTAAGGCAGGCTAGAAGTCCCAGACCAGTAGAGGCCACATTATATATTGTGTTTGTTCACTCTTTTCCCATTCTCACTGTCTTCTTTCAGTATTTGTTGAACAAATTAATGGCAAGTATAGTTACCCCACAGTGACATTCTTCTGTTTAACCATTAGTTTATGGTTAGCAGTAGATTAAATGGTTACTTAATACCTGTTGTGGGGGGAGGGAAAAAGTAGGTAGAGAAACTAGGTTTGCTATTCTTGATCTCTCATGCTGGCATTTCTTTTATTGGCTCCAAATTATATTATACTGCTTGCAGAAAATTATGCTAATTTCCTGAGCTGATTTATTAGTAACCAACTCTGGAGAAATATAAAACTTCAAGGAAGTTGTCTTGATAGAAGCCAGAGCTAGACCTAAGGAAATAAATGTATAAAAACTTAGAAAAATAAAAAGCTCTTTATTATCACTTTCAGTCTGGAGACAAAAATGTTCTCTTTAGAGCACTTCACTCTCTCAGAATGTTTAATGACGTGAATCAGTGTCAATTTTTAAGTGGATCTTTAATTTATTTATTTGTTTGTTTTTGAGACTGCTTTAGCTGATTCATAGTTAAAGATTTCTTTAATTCAACTATTGTGGGTGTCTAGTTTCACTGAAATTTCACCAGATGCTTATAGAAGTGTGTTGCCTTTCTACTTACAATAATTAAAGAGCAGGATCTTGAGTTTGGTGATAACTTTAGATATTAACCCTTGCATTAGTTTTCTAGATACATTAGCAGTAAAATAGCATTTTACAAGTTGATACAAAGAAAAGTAGAATAACATTAAGTCTCAAAAAGATGTCATTGGTTTGACAGTGAAATATATACTTGAAATCTTATTTTTAAAAGGCATTTGAGAAAAAAAAAATCTCAGTCTTTTGTATTTTCTCTGGTTTTTATTTTTAAGAATAAAATTTAAGATTACCCATTGCAAAAACTATTGCCATGAACATAGTTGTTGGTTTAGCTGAAACACATGCCCTTAACATGCTAAGTACAAGGCAATTATAATTTAAAGGATTCATGAATTTTCAGTTTTTAGTGTGATACATGTGAAAAATGATTGATGGTCAAGAAGATTAATAGAAAAGCAAATTCTTACACAGTTTCTTCAAGGTACCATCTCATGTAGAAAAAGGAATAGGCAAAAATAAAATGGTATGATAGAGTGACGTATGACATATGTCAAGAGAACAGTGTTAACATGTAGTTGTTTATCATATATTTGCTAGTTTGCTTACAGATAAATATGCCATGTCTTATTTGTAATTTAGTATTCTAGAAATTTGTCAGTTCTAGTTAAAATACATATACTGGGCAAAATTTTTAGCGGTTATTAGGTTGATAGAGGTTACTGGTGTGCTATTTATAGCAAAATATTTCAATATTGTTCTAAACCAGTGTTCTCTGAGAGAGCTCTATGAGATGAAAATATTCTTCGTGTTTTCTGTGATAGTTATTGCTGGCAACATGGGGCTATTGAGCACTTGGAATGTGGCTAGTGCAACTGAGGAAATGCATTGTTAAAATTTAATTTTAGTTAATGTAAATTTCACATTAAATGTCCCCATGTGACTGGCATAGTCTTCAGCATGATGTTTACATTTATCTGAGTTAAAATATGTTAAAATACTTAGAACAGTATTTTTTAGATAATCAGTACTTATCACTTGTTGCTATTGTTATTAACATTATCATCTGCTTATAGTATATTTAGGGAAATAGGTTGGTCACATGAATCCAGTTGACAAGATATTGTCTTAAATATTTGTGCAATAAAAGTTCTAAGAATCTGTGAGCAATACTTTTTGGGATCCATTCTCCTGACATCCATTAGCTTAAAAAAAATGCTTTCAGTGGATTCTCTGTCTGGTGTGAAATATGAGATCTTTTCATGATTTAAAGCTAAATTATATAATTTGTGAACTCTCTGTACTTGTTCTTCCTTTCTCTATTTTTTGTATTTCTTTTATATTTTTAAAATCTCAAGGGGGCAGATTTAGACTTATACCAAAAATTTGTCAGAGGAAGAACAATGCAAATAAAAAGTTTTTTATTTCTGAATCTCACATTAAATGATGAAAACAACATATGCATATACCTCTTCTACCTACTGGATAAGAAAAATCAGTTTCATTCTTTTAGTTTCATAAAATTGCAATATTTAGTTATAAATGTTTATTTACTTTGAGAGAGACATTGTGAGCGAGCAGGGGGAGGGGCAGAGAGATGGAGAGAGAGAATCCCAAGTAGGTCCCTACTGTTAGCACACAGCCCATGCAGGGCTTGAACTCCCATCAGTCAGAGATCATGACCTGAGCTGAGATCAAGAATTGGACACTGGACTGACTGAGACACTCAGGTGCCCCTACCATATGTATTTATAAGACCTCATAAAATGTGTGATTCAAACATTTTAAGGGGTACATAACTTGCACCTGAAGATAATTTTAATTTAGAATACCCTAATTTCTAGTCTGTTGATTTTGTTATTATCCTCAATTTGTAGCTACTTATATGTCATGAATTCCCTCAATATTCCTTTGAAACAAGCAAACTTAACTTGAATAATCATTGCTATTATATTTTTTAATTGAAATTTACCGACATTTTTCATGTAATAGTCTTGAGGTCTTTTACTAAGACCATATTTGAATTTTAACCTGCTGCTGTTCTCTAAGCTTATAGGCAGAGATCCTGAATGTATCTCGCTGATAGTTTTAAGCTAAAATAAATGCAACTTCCCAAAATGCTTATGTCCCGCAATGCCAGAGGCCAGACTTCAACAACACAGATAACTGATCCTCTTTTGTATGAATTTTTCTAAGATCAGAAATTTTGATGTCAATAGGAAGGCAGCAGTTAGGAAAAGATAATTCATAGAGAGCACAACTAGAACGTAATTAATAGGCTTCAAAAATTCACTGGGATAAAATTTGACATTATTTCAAGGTTGATCAACAATATGTTTTTTTTCCAGTCTGTATTCTCACGAAAGGTACTAATGTTGGTAGTGAAACACTGAATACAACTGACCTTATTTAGAACAGATACTGATGGTTGCTTATTTCTGGGCTATGTCCCCTTGTTGATCCTAACGGTTCTCTAATTTTGTTCAAATATCTACCCTCATATACTTGTCAGCGAGCTTCACCGGTCGATTCCCAGCTTAGAAGATATCGTGAAGGGTGTCAGCTAGCCATGTTGCCTCATTACCTTTGAAGTGTTTGGCCGGGCATAGGCTCCATGTCTCTCCTGGCCAATAAGAGTGCTGCTGCTGGGAGTGCATCCTGGGAAAGGTTTTCTTGTTATAAAAAAGATATAAGGAAAAAAATGGGCCCTTTTCTGCCTCTGAACTTCACTGGGAATACAACACTGCTGCAGCTTGATTAGCTATCATCTGATCTGTCGGGGAGCTAACCTGAGAACATTGCCTAGGAACTGAAACTTGTAAATAACCAGAATCCTTGCTGAAGGCATGAGTTTATGCTATAACCAGTAAAAAGAGGTGCTTTCTCAATTTGCTGATTTTAGGTATAATAATTGCTACATTATTTTGCTACATTATTTTGACCGTAGGAGTAGGGATTTTCTGTTTCTTGTAATCTAAAGGTTTATAACTCATCTATTTCAGTATTATTTTTATGTTTATATGAAGATAGGTGTTAAATAGTTATTTGAATAAAGGCAAGTTTAGGATGATAATTTCACATTTTTTCAAGATGCAGAAATATCTCTTATTCATGGTTATGTGTATTAGGATTACTGTGATTTGTCCATTCTTGCTAGCTTATATGCTAAATTAGTTCACTTTTTTGTTTCTAAGTTCTCTCTCATATAAATAACAATCTTAAAACCTATTTAATATGCAGGATATAAAACGATTTGATTTGTTTTTTTAAATGATCATGATGAAATCAAAGAATATCAAGTAGAACATTTTATTAACATATTCAGATATATAATGAAGATAAGGTTCTGATTCAGATTCCATGAAAACATTTAATCAGTAAGAACATTTATTTGTAAAATTACACTAGTATCCTAAATCCCTTCTATTTTTACTATTGCATGAGACAAGTTTCCATCAGATTTTGCAGACTAGAATTTTCTATAAACCACATACCCTAGATAATAGTTGATCATGATGGTACTATTTCAGATGATTAGATATAGTCTCCCGGCATCCTGATGTTGTGCCATATAATGGGTTTGAGAAGGAATATACAGAACTCTAAAGAAAAACACATTGAAAAGGTTAGGATTTTAGGCGTTAAAATAACAGACTTCTTTCTAGATCATGCAGAATGCAGTGAGCATTCCTGACTCTCCCCCTAGTACCTTTAGTCTACACTGCCTGCACTGTTGACAGGCCTAACATTGGTGTGTGTCTAAGACCATTGGGGCATAGGAGTCACTGCCTTATCCTCACATCTGGTGAGATAGGGGAGGGCAGTGGCCAGAATCTTGAGTGCCTCTTTCTATGGTGCTGGTTTCTCTAAGTCTTCTGTATTGATCAGAGTTGAGTTAAAACAAACAAACAAAAAACACCCCCCCACCACCAACAAAAACCCAAGCTTTTAGTTGAGAGAGTTATAGTTTACAGAATATATTAGGAAATCTAAAATGTGGAAAGTTTTTTAGGATAGACACCTTGATTTCTTCAACAAATCACAAAGAAGACAGAGAGAAAATGGAATCTAGAGGTTAAGAGTCTTAGGAAACATGTTTGTCAATTTGGATGTATATACCATATATTCTGATTTTAAAAATACAGCAACAACAGTTGAACACTGAATGGATATTTGTTGATATCAAGGATTATTATTAAATTTGTAGGTATGATACTGTGGTCAAAATTTTTAGAAGTTTTTATCCCTTAATGTACAACTGAAGTCTTTACATGTGAAATTAAATGATATCTGGGATTTGCTTAAAAAATACTCTGGTTGACACCAAGTGAACCCTAATGTAAATTATGGACTCTGAATAATATGTAGAGACAGAATTGTCAATGTAATCAATGTACCATCCCTGGTGCAGGATGTTGGTAATGGGGAAGGCCATGTGTGTGGGGGGAAGGGATATATGAGAAATCTGTGTACCCTCTGCTCAATTTTGCTATGAACCTAAAGCAGCTCTAAACCAACAAAAAAAAAGTCTTAAGAAATAAAAGAAAAACCACCATCACCACTCTGGTGTGTAGTGGGAATGGGTGGCAGTAGAGCTGAAACAAGGATGACCATGAGATGACAATTATTGAAGTTGGGTGATAGTTATACAGAAGTTCATTATACTGTTCTCTATCAGCATATGAGAATTTTCTCTGACTTTTTACAAGAGTATTTTGGAGAAGTCAATTTCATTGTTACACATTCAGGGAAGGTACATTTGGTTTAAAATAACATTATTGTTTCTGAAACAACAGAAATCAAAGCGGCAACAAAGTTCAAGAACTGTAACAGCATTTCTTCTTCAGCCATTCTTAATAGAAAGGAAAAAATGTGAAAGAGGAATTATTTTTTTATTAGGATAGAAAAAAGCAATTGTTTAGAAGGTTCTCAAGAGTCACTGATTACAATGTCATATGCATACACAATAGAAAAAGTCTTGAAAGCACCTTGAAAGGTGGGTATTTGACACAAACCCCTACTCGTGTGCCAGAGAAGCCATTTCTAAGTAGAAAGAAAAAGATGTAATAACCTTCCTAGCAGGTTTTTAATTAGTATAAATTTATAAGATACTAATATTAAAATGCTAAATTTAAAGACTACCATTTTATTTCTTACCTCATTTATATCTTTCAGATACTAAATGTTAAAGATTTTTTAAAAAAATTTTCCTTCCTTTACTAAAAATGAAGTAGGTTTATGTTATATCTATCTACTTTGCCAGGAAGATAAATTACATTAGGCTTCTTAACTATCTGTTTATTTATTGATTGCATGAGGCTACCTTTTAATTTTTACTGTGTCTTGATTGATTTGACTTATCATTCAAATTAATTTTCTCTGTGCTCTGGGAAATATCTTCTCATTTTCATTCCTTCCAAAACAATACTAAAAGTATGTATGACATCATTATTCAGTAAAACACACAAAAAAAGTCAGCCATATCAACCAAGTCTCCAAAACTACTTACGAAACTGTCTGATCTGGCACCTTGTTACTCATTTCAGTAACGGTAACAACTGTTCATGGCCTATTTTCATTTAAAAATTATAGGGGGGAATTCACACTTTAGTGTTTTGTATATGTTCACTTTGACAAGAGAATGAATAAGATTTCTAAAATAGGATGTAAGGAGTTTTTCATAGATTAAGAAGTGATATGTCAGGCTAATCCTATTTTATACCCAAATGAATGCTCATATTATCTACTTAAAAATATGAGAAGGATTTTACTTCCCATTTTCTCTCTAGACTACTTCTTATTTCACTAAATAAGAAATGGCCCTAAAAAGATCCAAGAAAGATGTAATACACTTTAATTTCCCCTTTCGTCTTCTGAGTTATCAGGTAATAGCCTTTTACTGCTCCACCTAAAGTTAAAGAGAGCACAGAATGCTGTCCTCCCTTTTGTCTTTGGGAATAGAATACAAACAGCAGTCAATGAAGAGTTACTATGGGTAGCTAATAGTCCGGGTTAAACTGATATTTTCCAGATTTGTCAGCTCTCGTTGAGTATGAACAGTGACCACAAAGCCACTTAACAGTGAACTAACTTTACAAACAGATTGAATCTGTCCTGGAATGGAAAAGTCTCATTGCACATTTAGAGAGACTGAAAGTCCTTTCCATTCCCAATGAAATGACTGCTAAAACATTCCTCTTAGCCATGCTGTGGGAATGTCCAAATGACACTCTGTGTGTGTGTGTGTGTGTGTGTGTGTGTGTGTGTGTGTGTGTGTGTGTGTGTTTCTGCATCTGAAACAATATAGTTTACCATTACCGCTTACCTCCGTTTTTTCTGGGTTCCTCCAGTTCCCATAAACCGGATTAACAAATGCTGGGTTAACACTTCCTTTAGTTTTCCTTAAAGCACAAAGGGCCATTTAAAAAAAAAAAAAAAAGTCAGTATTAAGCACAGTTTTTTTTCAGGTTATTACCTGGTAGACATCTTTGAGAGACACATTGTCTAGCCAGCATACTTATTTTTATGAATGTATTACCATACGTAAAGTTCTTTTTTTCTTTTTTCAGGTCACCAAGGCAACCACATTCTTGAAAGCAAATATAATTTGAACTCTAGATATTTAGATCCAAATAAACACAGGCAAATAAAAAGTGGCAAAAATTGGTCTTAAAGTTTATTTCTTAAAATGCTATTCAAGTGGGGTGCCTGGGTGGCTCAGTCGGTTAAGCATCCAACTTCGGCTCAGGTCATGATCTTGCGGTTTGTGGGTTCGAGCCCCGTGTTGGGTTCTGTGCTGACAGCTCAGAACCTGGAGCCTGTTTCAGATTCTGTGTCTCCCTCTCTCTCTACCCCTCCCCCACGTGTGCTCTGTCTTAAAAATAAACTATAAAAATTTTTAAAAAAAATTTTTAAAACATGCTGAATTAATACAAAGGATACATTAAAAAAAAAACTGCCTATAGACAAAGGCCACTTCAGACTTAAAAAGTACCAAACCCCTAAATCCTGAGGACTATTTTTCATGAGAATGTCTCACAAAGATCTATAGCAAAGAATCAGTCTTTGACATTTTAAACAGCAAATTGACATATGAGTGTTTAAAAAAAAATTTTTTTAATGTTTATTCATTTTTGAGAGGCAGAGAGATAGAATACCAAGGAAGGGGCAGAGAGAGAGGGAGACACAGAATCTGAAGCAGGCTCCAGGCTCTCAGGTATCAGCACACCTGTGGCTTGAACTCACGAACGATGAGATCATGAGCTGAATTTAGGATCCTCAACTGGATGAGCTACCTAGGGTCCCTGAAAGATGGGTGTTTTGATGAGTATTTATTGTTAGTGATTTCTTTAATGAATCATAGAAGTGTCCAAGACGGGAACAAAAAAAATATAACCAAGTAACTAAATATACTCCATTAAAGATTTCTAGAAAGATTCCATACTTGGCATACACACACACACACACACAAATATAATGGAGAACGGAAGACCAATTGTGGGATAATTGCCAGTGTCTTGAAGGCAGCCAGGAGAGGAAAAAAATAACACATACATATATATGGCTATTTTACTGTATATATGAAGTTATTGTATACAATTGTATTATATTTATATGATATTGTATATTGTATAATATATTAATATATTGTATAATATATAATGTGTATTACATATGTGAATATTTTTGCCTAATTAGGATATAATGACAAGAAATCTGTCAATATATCTGTAAATCCTAAGGGAAAAGGTTATAGAGAAGAAACTCATACTCATTTGTTTTTTTAAAAGAAATTATCAGAGTTATAGCCTCTTATTGTCATTTATCAAACCGTATAATCCTCTTCTAAGAAATAACAATATGAGTGAGTCTAGCAGTCTAGTCTGGGTAATAGTGTTTCACAGGCAATACATTCTTCGTGTGGATTCAGTTCTCAGAGCTTTGTAATATCCACTGTTTCTATACAATCCGCTTAAATATTCAGTAGCTTAACCAGTTCACACTCATTGAGTCTGTGGGTATCAGTGCATAGGGATATATATATTTATACATATAAATATATATATATATATATTTGTGGGTTATATAATTTGAAAAATAATATATAAAAATATAACACAAATATAGCTGCTATATATTTGTGGATTATTATTTGAAAAAAAAATCATAGATACAGGTTTAAATAATGAGGCAACAAGTTAATTCCTTAACTATATTAAGAGAATACTTATGAGCTGCTACAGTTAGGTTGAAAAAGTGGTATTTGATTCTTTGCCTTTCCTTCCTCTAAGACTAGTCAGTTTAAAGTTCTCAGAACAGTAAGCTCAGTCAGTGATGTAGTTAGGCAGAGGCCTCGGCAGGGCTGCTGTAGTTTAGACTGGCTAGGGAGTTGAAGTTTCAAAACACAAAAACAAAGCCTGGCACAGTAGAGAGAGAACATAGACCTAGGGAGTAACTAAACAAAATGGAAATTAAGAACTAGATAAAGATCGGACAATTGCAGACACAGCTCAGAAAAATTAATCTCAGCTGAAACCAGGCATGGAATCAGGAAGCAAGAGGAAAATCTAAACCATAGGGCTAGACAGGACAGGTGGTCCAAAGGCCCGGCAGACAGCCAGGAATGGAAGGGATAGGCTTGGCAGTCAATTGGATAGAAGTGAGGTGCAAGCAACAGAAAAGATCTTGATGTGAGACCATTATTTTTTGGCTTTGCTGGGACCCCCGATGACCTAGACTAAGGTTGGCAGGGAGAAGGCAGGTAAATTGATCAATCTTCCAGTCCTGTTAAATTCAGCTGTGGGAGCTACTTTTCTTCTGAGAGGATTTTAAGTCTTAACTAATTTTCTCTTAAAATGACAAATGCAAAACTATCTGTGGCTAGCCTCTGGGGATAGGGTGACCACAGAGAAAAGTGGGTGGTACATAAGGATGTGAAGCCGTAGTAAAGGAGAAAAGAGTCACAGTACGAGTAGTATGTGAGCAATGGTAAATTCTTCCTACTTTATGTTTATTAGCAATCACAAACTACTATTTATCTCACACCAAAGCTGTGTCTCCCAATATTAGGAACCTCTGAATTGTTAGGCTTAATTCTTAATGTCTTTCTTGTTCTTAGGGTAAAAAAAACTACCCATCATCCGTAGATAGTTCCATTGAGTAAATTTCTAGTGTCAACTCCATACATTTGCTATTTCAAGTACTCTAATTTTCCATCTGTATCAATTATATATGTTTGATAGTCAACATAATTTTACTTAAAATGATAGATCCTTATATTAGGAAAATAAAATGATTATGAAGTTTTCTGCCATTTCTAACACTGTATGGTATATTGAGAAACCCGTATTAGGCTAAAATATGCTACATTAAACTTCTTGTATTTGTCAATAGGCAACTTTCTGAAAAAGTTGAGGTTTCAAAGAATCTCATTACCTTCAGAAATCAGCATGGAATTGACTTAGAAAGTTCAGAATAGAGAGAAAAGTTAGCATGGATCACATGGTTTTCCATTTATTACTTAATCTTTTATTCACTTAAATTAGGCTTCTGCTGTATCTAGTGTGTTACAGACATTGTATAAGGTGGCATTTTGAATGGGCTTAAAGAGAGAGATGTAGTGCAGAACTAGGATAATTCTGCTGGAAATTTCCAGTTTAAATTTAGCGAGCGTATGTATAACTCTAAAGGAATTCACTTCATGGCTCATTAACTAACAAAATTGTTTTCATGTTAACTAAAAACACGGAAGTATTGGGGCACCTGGGTGGCTCAGTTAATTAAGCATCTGACTTCAGCTCAGGTCACGCAGTTCGTGGGTTCAAGCCCCACATTGGGCTTTGTGTTCACAGCTCAGAGCCTGGAGCCTGCTTCAGATTCGTTCTCCCTCTTTCACTGCCCTGCCTCCGCTCACTTTCTCTGTCCAAAATAAGAATAAACATTAAAAAAGTAAAAACGGGGTGCCTGGGTGGCTCAGTCGGTTGGGCGGCCGACTTTGGCTCAGGTCATGATCTCACAGTTTGTGGGTTCGAGCCCCGCGTAAGGCTCTGTGCTGGCAGCTCGCTCAGAGCCTAAAGCCTGTTTCAGATTCTATGTCTCCCTCTCTCTCTGACCCTACCCTTCTCATGCTGTCTCTCTCAGAAATCAACAAAACGTAGGGGCGCCTGGGTGGCTTAGTCAGTTGAGCGTCCGACTTTCGTTTAGGTCATGATTTCGCGGTTCGTGGGTTCGAGCCCCGCGTCAGGCTCTGTGCTGACTGCCAGCTCAGAGCCTGGAGCCTGCTAGAGATTCTGTGTCTCCCTCTCTCTCTGACCCTTCCCTGCTCACACTGTCTCTCTTTCTCTCCTAGAAATAAATTAAAAAAAAACATTAAAAAAAAAGAAATCAACAAAATGTTAAAAAAAATAACACCGAAGTGTTTATAAGAGGTATCTGAAATTATTGTAAATGGGCAATGAAGAAAAACTAAAATCAAAATTTCATCTATGTTATATCCATTAAACATGACTTTGAGGTAAATGTTTATTATATGTGTATATTAACAGTTTTATTGAATTATAATTCACATACCATAAAATTTAGCCATTTAAATATATAACTAAATGTTATTAATATCTTAAATAGTTTTAAATACGGTGGTATAAGTGTATGTGTATATATATAACAAAATTTGACATTTTAACCATTTTTAGTGTATAATTCAGTGGAATTGATTATATTAGAGTGTTATACAATCATCACTTCTACTTACAAAATGTTTTCATCACCAGAAATAGAAATTCTGTATCCATTAAACCATAACTTTCCATTCTCCTTTTTCTCCAGCCTCATTTCCTTCTTTACCCCAATTTACTTTCTGTCTCTATGAATTTGCCTATTGTAGATACTTTGCATAAGTAGAATCATACAACAGTTATCTTTTTGTATCTGACTTATTTCACTTAGTATAATGTTTTCAAGATTCACCCATATTGTAGCATGTATATTCTTTCATTGTGTGCATCTATTGTACTTTGTTTACTCAGTCATCTGAGGATAGACACTTGACTTGTTTTCACCTTTTGGTTATCGTGAATAAAGTTACAAATGTTAGCAAAAAAGAGTCCCCATTTAAGTTATATATCTTTTCATGTGCATATTTGCCATTTATATATCTTCACTGAAGAAATATCTATAAGTCTTCTTTTAATCAGGTTGTTTTTCTCTGTTGAGTTTTAGAAGTTTATATATATTCTGCATATTAAACTCTTATCAGATGTGATTTCAAATATTGTCTTCTGTAAACATTGTCCGTTGACTTTCTGGATAATGTCCTTTGATATGCAAAAGCTTATGGTGAAGTCCAGTTTATCTTTTTTTGTTTGTTTGTTGGAGTTTTGGTGTCATACCTAAGAATGCATTGCTATCATTTCATGTGTCTGTTGGTCATCTGTATGTCTTCTTAGAAAAAATGTCTATTCATGTCCTCTGCCCATTTTTTAATTGGATTGATTTTTGGATGTTGAGTTGTAGAAGTTCTTTATGTATTTTGGATATTAACCCCTTGTCAGATTATATCATTTGCAAACATCTTCCCCATTCAGTAGGTTTTTTGTTTTGTTGATGGTTTCCTTCACGATGCAAAAAAGTTTTTTTTTTTTTATTTTGGCGTAGGCTCAACAGCTTAATTTTGTTTTTTTTTCCCTTGCCAGATGAGCCATACCTATAAAAATGTTTCCATGACTAATGTCAAAGAAATTACTGCCTGTGTTTTCTCTGGGACTTTTATAGTTTCAGGTCTCTCTCACATAATCAGGGAAATGCAAATTAAAACCAGAATGAGATAATACCTCACACTTGTCAGGATAGCTAACATTAAAAAACAAAACAAAACAACAACACAAGAAATAGCAATCATAGGAAAGGATGTAGAGAAAAAGGTAACTTAGTGCACTCTTTATGAGAATGAAGATTGGTATAGCCACTGTGGGAAAACATTATGGATGTTCCTGAACACTAAAAAAAAAAAATATGAAATTACTATATGAGCCAGTAATTGCACTACTGGATATTTACCCAAAGAAAACAAAACACTAATTCAAAAAGATGCATGCACCCTATGTTTATTGCAACATAATTTACAATAGCCAAGATACGGAAGCTACACAGGTGTCCATCCATAGATGAATAGATAAGGAAGAGATGTTTGTGTTACACACACACACACATTGGAATGACTCATCCATAAAAAAATGGAATCCTTTTTTAAGGATGAAATCTTGCTATTTGCAACATGTGAGACCAAATATCATAAGGCTAAGTGAAATAAGTTAGACAAAGAGATATACCATTGATTTTACTCATATGTGGAATTTGAAAGTAAAAAAAAACCAAACAAATGGAAAAAAAAGACCAACCCCCCAAAAAAAAAAAAGAGACTCTTAAATACAGAGAAAATACTGGTAGTTACCAGAGGGGAAGTGGATAAGGGATTAGATAGATAAAAGGGGAATAAGAGTATGCTTATCTTGGTGAACACTGAGAAATGCATAGAAGTGTTGAATCATTATGTTGTACACTTGAAACTAATATAGCACTGTGTTCACATACCTGAATGAATGAATTAATAAATAAAGAACACTGCTAAATAGCAGGTCTTGAAGATTCATTCCTACAGAGTCTTCTAGATATTTTATGGTTTTAGCCTTATGTTTAGGTCTTATATCCATTTTATGTTAAAATTTTTGTGTGATGTGAGTTAGGGGTTTAACTCCATTCTTTTGCAGGTGGAAATCCAGCTGTCCCAGAACCAATTGTTTAAGAGACTGTTCTTTTATATTGAATGGACTTGGTACTCTTGCCAAAAATCAATTGGTCATAGATATATGGGTTTACATTTGTATTCTCATTTTTAATCCATTGATCTACATGTATATTCATATGCCAATACCACCGTGTTTTGTTTGCTGTAGCTTTGTGGTAAGGTTTGTTTGCTTTGTGGTAAGTTTAGAAATCAGAAAGTGTGAGTTCTCCACCTTTGTCCTTTATCAAGACTGTTCTGGCTCTTTGAAACACTTACAATTCCACATAAATTTGAGGATCAGTTTTCCATTTCCATTTCCAACCTTCTTTGGTTGTTGGAGTTTTAATAGAGATTATGTTGAATCTATATGTCACTTTGGGTAGCTTTGACATCTTGACAGTATTAAGTCTTTCTGTGAACCGGAGATGTCTTTACATTTATTTAGGTTTTCTTTATTTTCTTTTGGTAATGCTTTGCAATTTTAAGTGTAGAAATTTTTCACCTCCCTGGTTAGATTTATTCCCAGGTATTTTATTCTTTTAGATGTCATTGTCAATGTGATTGCTTTCTTAATTTTTTTCCTGCTTTTTCATTGCTGGTTTAGGAGCACAACTAACTCTGTTTTGAATTTGTATCTTGCAAAATTGTTGAGTTAATTTATTTGCTTTAGTAGCTTTCTGTGGATTTTGTAGGATTCTCTATGATCACATCATTTGTAAATAGAGATTGGTATACATTTTCCTTTCCAATTAGTTTCTCTAATTTCTTTAAGTTTCTTGATAAATATATTTATCTCTAGCTTCTTGCTATAAAACCTTTAATAATATAAAACTAAATTGTAATTGTACTGTATAAGGAAAATTATTATGGCAGTGTTTGGGTAGTTTTAGGGTAGAGTGTGACTGTCACTTAATGTGACCATTTTTAGACTAGATGAGTAAATAGGTTTATATAGGTTGAAAGAAAAGGTCACTGTGAGTGTAAGTATCTTTCTGGATGTTGAAGAAGGGGTGTCAGGAAAATGATAGGAAAGAATAACAAGACAGTGTCTAAGTCATTTCTGTTGAGAAGTCTGTATTTCAAAATGAACATGTGTTTACACATGTCGGAAGTTTATTAATTAGTAATTGTAATTCACTTTTATAATTAGATTTATAGGGAGTGTCTTATTTTATTTACTAAATTAATTGCTGTTCTTCACTGTCAGTGGTTTTATTTCTTTTTGTTAACAGCAGACATGTTTTTTTCCTCTAAGCTACTAGTTTGTGTGTCTGACAAACTAGTCAGCCTTCCTAGTCACTTCCCCCAAACACCTTGGTCCCCACTACTATCTCATGCAAACAAGCTGTCATGGTTTTGTTTTGTTTTTCTCATTTAAAAAAAGGCTTATAAAATGGACAGAGGAAATGAGCTCAAACCTTCAGTACAAATTATGAAAGTAAAAGGAAATATCATTTGAGAGGGCAATGCATGATGATTCCTGTTACATATAGATGAACTGTATTATAAAACTCTGCTGTACAAACCTCTGTGCTGCAGAGTAAGGAGAACTATAGTCTCTGAAATTGAGGTAATCAGTGCAGCTAATCAAGGTGATTTGAAGGAATAAACATAATTTATTTACCAAAAAATATTGTTTGTGTGTGTGTGTGTGTGTGTGTAGAAATCTGTCTTCATACTTCCACTAATGAAATGATTATTATATATATTTTTTAAATGTTGAAGAATATTCTAAAGTACAAAAAGTGATTGTTCTGAGTTAAGTGCCTGAAGGTGATGCTCTACAAAGTGATGACTCATTTCTTAAATTGTTAGAATGATAGAATGTTCATGATGTTGTTTATCTTTATATTTATTTAACTGTGCCCAATAATTCTAGGACACATACTATGTACTAAAACATTGTGTTAGTTTCTGGACTTACAAAATATGGTTCCCGCCTCTAGAACTTCTTTTGCAGTGTGGCGGCAGCTGCTGGACTTCTATCTCTGGGATGAAATTACATGTCTGTACAATGCCTACCACGGGTAGGTGCCCAGTAATAGTTGAATGCTATTCTCTTTACCTTCTTTTCCTATTTTTTCCTCCTTATGTCATCTGTATCTTTCTTTTAGGTTTCCTACTTCTTTCTCCTGACCTCAAAGCTTGGGTTCAATGAAGGGACATTGGGATAAAGAAAAATAAGGAAGTATCAAATTAGAAATAATAATCACTGTAGTACTTTTTAAAAAAATACACATACTAATTTAAGAGCTAGCAAGGACCTTTGCAATCATCTTGTTCATGACTATTTTACAAATAAGGCAAGTGAGACTTTTCTACTAAACTACAAGTCTTCTGGTGGATAAAGACCTTGTCTGATTTACTCTTCTATCACAGTATCTAATGCAGTAGGAACTAACTAAATGTTTATAGAAAAAAATAACTTAATGAATGCATATGGTCCAAAACATTAATGATGGAACAGAATCCACTAGTCTGCTCTCTGTTCTGTTCCTCGTGCCCACTCCCAACAATACCCAGAGAGAAAAGGTAATCATTTTTATTATTGTTATCAGTGAGTCACATTAGTATTTAACTTTCTGTAACACTTAGCCCAAGACTTTAAGTAGGCCAGGAGCCTACTTTTGCCCTCTTTGCATTCATTTTTCAGTGGATTAAGTGCCAGCCCAGATGAGTAGTTTGGGGACTTCACTGAAGATGAGAGGAAAAGAATAGGTGTGGCACTTCTGTCTCTTTGTAGGACACAGGAACTGAAAAAGTCATATGATTAGAAAAAAATTAATTTGGTACAAATAACTCATTTCACAATATCTGAAAAATACAAGTCTGAGTTCCTCCTATGTATCTCTGAGAAATGAGAGGTATGAGACACCCATGTATGAATACAACGATCTTGTAATAAGTTTTCAGACTTGAAGTATTTGATTTGCTACGGCTGGGTAAAAATGTTTTCTAACCATAAAAATACATGTGACTTTTTTTTTTTTTTAAGATCCATCTCAATTATGAAATACAATCGTTTCAGAGGTGGAGATAAAATTCATTTATTCTGGAATCATGCCTATTACATTAAATTTTGTTTAGTCTGATGAATGGTGAATCCGTGGTATCCCAGAGAAGTAAATCTCAATTCTACTCTATCTGTTTCCACCTCTGTCATTTAAATCTCTTTAATTTGGTTTTTCCAACTGTTCTTAGTCTTAAGACTTTCTTAGTATGCCTCAGCCTTTCTGAGTGTGCTAATCTTCGAGATAAATGAAAATATAAAAACTTAATAAAGTATTTCTGGGTTCCCACTTTTATTCATCCATTTTTTTAATGTTTATTGTTTTTGAAAGTGAGAGACAGAATGTGAGTGGGGGAGGGGCAGATAGAGAGGGAGAATCAGAATCTACAGCAGGCTCCAGGCTCCGAGCTGTCAGCACAGAGCCCAGCGTGGGGCCTGAACCCACGAATCACAAGATCATGACCTGAGCCAAAGTTGGATGCCTAACTGACTGAGTCACCCAGGAGCCCCTTATTCATCTGTTTTTAATTTCATTAAACACATTTCTCTCTGTCCAGAAGAGATATTTTTAAAGAAATTCTTGTTTCTTAACACCACTACTCTTTTTCTTTGTCCCATCTTGCAGATTAATGAATGATAATTTTTTTTTTGCTTCTTGATTTTCAATTGATGCATTGTGTTTCCTATGCAGTTGTCAGTGCTGTATGATTCACATATATCGTATTTTATCTCTCTCTCAAAGCCTGTTACAAGTTTTATTTTATACCTGCTGTCCATTTCCAGTCCAAATTTTAGCTTGTTTGCATAAACTGTTTTTAAGGAGAATTATTACAAATTATAAAATTTAGACCTTAATTTGTTCTTTTTGTAGTAAGAACATATTTTCCTTGCAGTTTGCAAAAATAAGTACAATAGAAGAATGTAAAATAAGAAGTACATAGCTTATAAATTGAGTCTCTTAAGTCGATTTTTTAATTAAAAGTATACTTTTATAAAATACTATAATCTGACTACTGCCAAAGAAAAAAAAAAATCATGAGGTTGGCAAATGGGAATATTCAGCTATATAATCATCTATATCTAGCAAGATACTGACCTTTTTTTTAATTTTAAGAAGACAAACTAGGAGGGAAAAAAGGAAAAAGAAGAACCAAGCCAATTTTAAAAAGCAGGGATAAATTAGGGGAGAATGTCTGTGACCTCAGGATTTCATTTCCAAGTCTTTAAGGAACAAGCTGAACCAAATGTTTGGGTGAAAAAGTTCAGAAAGAATTGGGTTTGCAAACATAACCAGAAATACCACAAAAAGGAGAGGAAAGGATTAATCATCTGGGGTCACAAAACCAAACAACTGGGACAATGAATTTTGCGAAACTCATTCACGTGATACAGCAGCTGCCATATTTTTCTCCTCTTTTTAGGCAGGAAATAAATATCACTCACTACAAAACCTGTCACTGCTTAATGCGATCTTGCTGTGGCAGAGTGCGTAAATGGGAACATGCCCAGGAATACGGACACAATTAGTATGAATAAGCCGACCCGGGTTCCTGTAGCTTAACCTTAAGGAGACCCCATGCTGCCAATGTGAGATAATCTCAACGTGGCTTCTCCTCATCTGAGTGCACTGTTAGCACATTCACAGATGCCTAACGTGAACCAGATGCAGAGCTGGGGTTCCTGTGGAAATGTGTTTGGTAGTGCACTCTGAAAATCTTTCTTGACCTGGGAAAACTACTAGGAGTCAATCTTTAAGACATAATTAGAGAGTAAGACAAAGATTTATACGGAAAGAGGCTCATCACAAATTATTGGTAATAATGAAAAATTAGATACAACTTAAATGTCTAATCGGAAAATGTTTAAATGATGACGCATATACTTGAGAGAACTTTAAATAGCTCTTTCAGATGTTTTAAAGAATAGTGGTTTAAGGGCAATGTTTCTCCAGGTGTGGTCTGTGGACTACTAGAGGTCCTAGGCCCTCTTGCAGAGGTGTACAAATTGAAAATAATAATAGTCATCATCATAATAATACCATTGGTAAAAGATTCATTGAGTGTGAACTAGATCAATGAATTTTTATTTTTACAGACTTTTTCACTGTGTTGATATTTGCACTGATGGTGTAAATGCAGTGATGGGTAAAACTGTCAGTGCCTTGGCAGGAAGCAAGGCAATGGTCCCCAACTGTCCACTGCATTCTTCAACACCGTATATTCAGAGTAAACTTCTTGAAAAGTCCGTTTCATTTCAGATGACCTTAGTGAAGCATCAAAAATTGATTACATTCAATCTCAACTTGTTCATGTAAGTTTTTTTAATATTCTGAGAAGTATACATAAAGTACTTTTAGGCCATATTAAAGTGCATGTTATCTTATGGAAAAGCACTGCAAGATTCAATTATATGCTAAACTACTTTTTTCATGGAATAACTCTTTTATTTAAAAGAATGACTTACAGCCTTTGGTTATTCAGACTAGAGCATTTGGCGTTTTGTTAAAAATGAACAAGAAAGGCTGATAATATCAGAGAAAATGCCCGACAACAATCTCTTGATAATAATGAAATCTGAACTTTCAAACAAAAATTAGAATTTTGAAAAACTTACATTTTCTATCATGAGCACAATAGCTTCCCATTATTTTTAAGACTTGTCTGATGAGATTTTTTTCTTAAGTTGCATAATGAAATGTTTCAACTTTTGACAAGCTACATAACTCACTTAACAGATAATTTTCTAAATGAAAAATGTGTGATGCTACAAAATCATACATGGGTAAATGATCTATTCAGAGTGCCAGATAGATGAATGAATTTTTAATGTAACTTGCAAAAACTTTATTGATAGGATTTCATATTCCACTTTACAACTAACTTCAAGAAACTACCACAATGTCAAGTTTTGGTATAGTAAAAACCATCCATGATTACCTAAAAAGCTAGGAAAATATTCCTCCCTTTTAAAGCATATTTTCATAGCTTTTTAGGTAGTCATGAATCTATACATATGTATGATTGAATTTTATTTACATACTTTGATCAAAACAATATATTACAGTGCTTTTAATGCAGACGTAGATGTAAAAGTTTAGTGCCAGTTCTCACTAATTTTCTTTTAGTTTGAGTACCTCTGTTCTGCTAAGCACTCTGGCTTCAAAGACAAGCAAATACTCATTTACCTAGGTAACACATACTTTTCTTTCAATAAGATTTTGCTATATCTTCTAAAAATATTTCCTTTTCCTTTATCCTATAAATGTGATGCCATGAAATCCTACAGTTGATAAGGTCCTACAGTTGATTTTTTTTCATAAAATGCTGGGTATATGTCTATAACATACTATATATATATAATTGTTTTCAAATATGTGTTTTTTCTTAACATGTAGTGGATTTATTTTAAAATGAATTAATACATATAATTTTTAATTCTTTTTATTTTTTTAAATTTACATCCAAGTTCGTATATAGTGCAACGATTTCAAGAGTAGATTCTCATGCCCCTTACCCATTTACTCATCCCGTCTCCCACAACCCTCCAGTAACCAACCCTCTGTTTGTTCTCAGTATTTAAGAGTCTCTTATGTTTTTATCCCTCTCCCTGTTTTTATATTATTTTTGCTTCCCTTGCCTTATGTTAATCTGTGTTTAATACATATAATTTAAAATACTTCTCAAGTTTAATTTTTAATATAAACTTTGATAGCTATAAAACACATAAAATATTTGGGATTCTCAATAATTTTTAAAGATGTAAAAGTACCTTGAGAGTAAAATATTTGAGAATCATCAGCATAGGGAAAAAAGAAAAAAAAATGCAGACAACAACTCTAATTCCAAGATGTGTGTGTGTGTACATGTATTTATGTGTGTGCATGCTGATAAAATTTTGGAAGAAGATCCATCAAAATGGTAACCGTATGTATCTCTTGATGTGACTTTAAAAGAATTTCTTTTCTGGCACTTTGTTGTATTTCCCAATTTATCTTCATTAAGTTATTATTTATTAGAATCTTGGTAGGGGAGGGTGAGATGGTTTTACAATTTGGAAGATACCAAGAAGCATTTCTCCTGCTTGAGCTTCATGCCACCCTGGCCCAACCCCTGGTAATTTGCCTAAAGGTAAAACCTGCCTTCCTCACCAGTTTTTCCTGACTACTCTCATTTAGCATTTCTTCTCAACGTTTACTGGTCAGCCTTGCTGTACTGTTTAAAGTTTTGGGAGGGCTATGCTTTTTCATAAATCCTGCTTTTGCTCTTAAGTGCTCTCTTCATTGGTCAGAGCCTTTGCTTGTTCCAGAGCTTACCGATAAACTTCTCTTCTTTGTATTCCACTGTGTGTGGTATGTTTTACTGTCAGGACATATAGTACTTTTTAATTGGAATGAAATATTTTTCCATGTAAATTGCTCTATATGAAAACTGTCTCTAATTTCTTTATTGAATTCTCTTAGACACATAATCTCTTTGATTGAAACTGATTGCAGTGTTGAAGTTAATTATCAGTCTTCATGATTTCCCTTAGCAATCACCTAGCAACTTACTGCCTTTTAAATCTTTTTAGACAATTTAAAATTTACAACACTATATGGAAATCTGTCTAGAAAAACTGGACTTATTTTACTATGACTCATCAGTTTCCACAAATTTTTTAAAAAAATATATTCTATTTTGGGGATGCCTGTGTGGCTCAGTCAGTTAAGTGTCTGACTCTAGGTTTTGGCTCAGGTCTTGATCTCACAGCTTGTGGGTTTGAGCCCTGTGTAGGGCTCTGGGCTGACAGTGCAGAGCTTGCTTGGGATTCTTTGTCTCCCTCTCTCTCTGCTCCTCCCCTGCTGTCTCTCTCTCTCTCAAAATGAATGTGTGTGTGTGTGTGTGTATATATATATATATATATATATATATATATATATATATATATATATATGTATGTATGTATGTATACATAAATTCCATTTGGATGTATTAATATATACAGTTAAAGTTCTTTTGGATCTATGAAAAAATTTAGCTTATACTTTAAAAAATAGGAAAAAAAAAGTGTATTTTCGTGTTTATTTTTAAACAACCTATTTTAAAAACATAATTAGAAATTATAAGCACCCAAGCATACAAATTAGCATTCTATATAGATTTCTAAAAAATAATCATTCCCTGTTGATTCCCAATTAATTTCTCACCATTTTTTCTTACATTAACTATGTTTTGTTCACACTAACCATGCTGTCCACTGTCACAGCTTGTGCCTTTACACAAGTTGTTCTGTCTTTGTGATGTCCTTCCTTTACATCTGGTGGATTTCAGTCCATGAATTCAGACATGACAAATACAACACCCCCCTCACAGAATCCTTCAATCTCTACACCATCATACTCTCACCTCTGAGGCAAAGTGAGCCTCTTTTTTACCTGTGTTTCTCCATTGCTGTGCAGGAAGTGACTGTATGTGCTTAATATATGCTTCTTAAAGAATTGGTATTATTTGCTTTTCTATATTCCTTCTTTACTAGAGTATAAATTATTATTTGTTTTTGTATTCCCATCTTTAGCATAGTGCCTACCACAAAATAGGTGCTTAATAAATGTTTGCCAACAAACACATGAATGGATTGCTAAGAGTTTATGATTTATGGGTTTCTTTTTTTTATAAAGATGAATATAAGTTGGTCTTTTACATTCTGTTGTCATTCTGTCATTTGATTCATTAGTGAGCTAGAAATTTTAACACAGTGTACAGATTGTTGAACTTGTAAAACTATCCCTAAGGATGCTTTAAGGAGAAATTGTGTGAAATATAGTTTGAAAGCAGAAAAGAATCTCTCAAGAGGATAGCAAAGCAGTTATTGAAGAAAAAATTATGAAACTGATCTCATACTCCCCATCTCAAATCCCTCCCTTTAGTAAACTCTAATGAAAAAAAAAAATGGGCATTCTGATTCTCCAGAGGTACTAAATGTGTTTGCTGCATGCCATGGTAGAGCTATATGACTTACTAATAATACACCCCCTCACTTACCTTTACTACCTTCCTATCCTTTCTCATTTCAGTTGGTTACCTCTTTCAGGGAGCAACTCTGATTTTCCTACAACACTTTCATCTACTCTTATTTCTTGTAGATAAGGTAACAAATGAAACATGTCTTCTTGCTGTGTAGCACCTGGGTGGCTCAGTCGGTTAAGCATCTGACTTCGGCTCAGGTCATGATCTCACAGTTTGTGAGTTCAAGCCCCGGGTTGGGCTCTGTGCTGACAGCTAGTTCAGAGCCTGGAGCCTGTTTCAGATTCTGTGTCTACCTCTTTCTCTGACTCTCCCCTGCTCATGTTGTCTCTATCTCTCTCTCAAAAATAAATAAAACATTAAAAAAAAAATTATAGTAAACAGGGACAAGATATTGAAAAGTTAACTTGAATCCTGCCCTGGGGACTATTTCTACCAAACCTGTATTAATATGGCAAAATGCCTGTCTTCTGGTCAGATAATTAGAACATGGGACTGTTACACAGTAGAGTGCTCTTTATAAGTTTTACACAGATTTTATTAGACTACTTGGAGTCTGTGTCCAATGACCAAAGATATGAAATAATTTAGGATAATTAGCAACAGCAATATATACGGTTATACCAATGAAGCTTGCATTATTCAAGACTTGTATTACTCATACATTGCATATAAACTGATTTTGTTTAGTCAATATCTTAAATGATCAGGGAATTATTTAAAGAATGACTTGTTGGGATGAGCACTGGGTGTTATATGTAAACCAACTATAAAAAAAGAATTCTGAAAAAAAATAAAATTTTAAAAACATTTAAAAAAGAATGACTATTTAGTAAAAATAGCAAATGTATTATAAATTCAAAGGAAATTTCTAATTTTGCTCCTGTATGAAATATGGTTACTTTCTAGAAAAGATTTCATCTATACACTCATTTGGAAATGATTTCTCTAAGAAAATAGAGAGTAATAATATAAATAAAATTGTTAATTAGATTACCAATGAGGTTGATAAGATTAGGTGTCAGATAGGAGGCAATGTTTTCAGAAACTTCAGGGCAAAGTCTGTCATATGGATGGGCATCTAAATGAAATGGTCTAGTATGAGGACATGATTGAGAGCAGACACAGTACTCTTTTAACTAAGTTCAATTTCCTGAAATTCCCAGGCTTTTGGATGCTCATCTTCCTCCATAGGTTTTAAAGGCTTATACTTGTAGGTTTTTGGTATCCTCTAATGTTTGTCATTAATATTCTAGGATTTAAGCATATGATTATGGACTGATTTTGTAACCCTTACTGGGTCTCATTAATGAGCCTTTCAAGGGTAATACATGTAGGTATCATTTACTATTCTTTTATTTCCTTTCAGCTTCCACAGAATATGATACAGTTCAGTCAAGCTGGATGGAAATCTCTTTGGGAATACCCAACAATGATATCCCAATGTTTAGAGTCTTCTGTGAAGATCCTACTACAAATAAATTCTGGAGCATTAAGGCAAGTGAAATATTACTTTGGAACATAAAATGTTCATTTGGGTTCCAACATCCTATTGTAAATAGTTTGAAAAATTCAATCCAATGAAATCATTACTGAGATGAATTCCTAATTGCTACTTGTTGAATTTAGGAATATAAACATGAATAGAACAAGGGTCCTGTAATCAAGAGGCTCAAAATCTGTTATGAGACATCAACCCAAAAGTCAATATGAGTGAAAAACAAGGCTGAGAACAAAGTGCTTTGAAAACTTAGGAATGGTTACTTTTGCCCACAGTGATTGGGGAAGATTCACAGAGGTTGCCACTCTTTTGATTAGCCTTTGAAAGTCTCTCCTTTTATATTTTATTTCTATGGTGAAGGAAGAAGTAAACCTAGCATTTTTGAAACTTGCCCTATATCTCTTTGATCAGTAAGTTCTTGGCCATTATAGTCTGGAAAGATGGAAGTTGGAATCACTCATTCTATGTGTTGGGCATATTTAGTCCATAGAACGTCAGTCCGAAGACTCTCATATATTATTGCAAACCTTTAGATCCCAGCCAGCTGGTTTTCATCTGCCCTACATGTTATTTATGAAGTGCATAGTTTGTGTTTAGCAGGGTACAGGATAAGCAAACAATGATGTTCCTGCTTTCCAGAGATTTATCTATAAGTAGACTTATGAGTGAGTTCCAGAAGTTGTTTTCAGTTGTTGTTTGGTCAAGATCACCATACAGATAGATTTTTCAACTGTCGAGACTAATAGTTGAATTATAATTAGGAACTTTTTTTTTTTAATAAGACTTAACAGTCTCTGGGTACCTGGGTGGCTCAGTCGGTTGAGCATCCAACTTCAGCTCAGGTCATGATCTCACAGCTCATAAATTCAGTCCCCATGTTGGGTTCTGTGCTGAAAATTCAAGGCTGTAGCCTGCTTCAGATTCTGTGACACCATCTCTCTCCGCCCCTACCTTGTCTGTGCTCTCTCTCTCCAAAATAAATAAACATTTAAAAAAATTAAGCATTAACTGTCTCAGGGAATTATAGTACAAATATAAAGGTAGGATGCTGTTCAGTCAGATTAAAGACACCATAACATCTGAAGGTGTAATGCCGTTAAATTACAACCAGAGAATACTCAGGTCCTAAATAACCAAATTCAATATTCTATTTGAATCATGCAGTTTTGGATATGGGAGAAAACTTTAAAATAATTTATTATTTCCCATTATGTAGAAGGTATAATGTGGGTTATCAGGATTTTAAGCCATGTAAACATTTTAACTTTATAGTTACATTTTATATTAAAGGTGGGACAAATACATGAATGACACATCAAAACCATGCTTTCATGAATAGTGTTTCTTAGGAGAGGGCCAAGTACAAACAAAGAAGTCTATCTAGAAATAAATATATGACTAAAAGTAAACATAATACATAGGCCCTAAATTGTGGGGGCAGCCTGTAAATGATTAAAGTTTGGGGAAGACTGAGTTTTATATATAAGAAAGTGCAGAATATAAAAGTAGTTTTCTTCCAATTGCCCAAATCCGTCTTTTGTTCCAAGTTTTGGATCTCTGTTAGTGGCGTTACTAATCATGCCTCCACCTAGGTACAAAACCCTCAAATCTACTTTGACAATTGCTTTTTTCTCATCTCCTATATTAAGGCATTCACCACTGTTCAGGTTCAAATATTCATCATCTCTCATCTAAACCTCTTGAATATCAAGGCTTATGTCCCAAAAGATTAGATCTTTTTCTAATCTATTCTCAATGCTCTGCATTTTTTTTAAACACAGATATGAACTTGTCATTCTTCTTAAAACACTTTCCTAGCTTGTATCAGTTAAGCCCTAGCAGGAAATAGATGACATACTCAAATTGGAAAATTGAGTATTTGATAAAGTGGAAGTTCACAAAGATATGGCCAGGATGTAGAGAAACAATAAGAGATGGCACAGTAGCCTGGGCCAGTCATCAGGTCTGTTATCAGTGTAGGGTAGAAGGAGGAGGAAGAGAAATACTAGAGAGGGTAGCTGCAGTTTGCATAGGGGCTTTTGACAGCCCTGCCACAGTAAGCTCACTGCAGGAAGCAGCCAGGGTTATGAAAACCCAGCTCTTCTCTTTTCCCTCCCTAAAGGTACCTCACTTTGGCCAAACATAATGCAACTTCAGATGACAAGGAAGCCCATAAATGCAATCCATGAAGGCCAAGTCTCCAGATGGTCCTTCTACCTTTTTCTCTCTCTACCTTTTTAATGGAAAAGAGTTGGAGAACATTGACCTGAAGGGAAAGACAGAAAATGGTCAGCACTCACCTCTGTTTCTTTTCTTAAGTGAATTGAAAACCCTAATCACCTCTCTACAGCACACTTTACTATGTGTAATTTTATTGTTTCCCCTCCCATATTCTATACTTACATGAGCCATTTTTGAAACCATGAGTTTCTGCATTTTCTTTGTTTTAACCCCCTTTCCACATCTCCACCTGGTTTATCTTTCAAGTCCCCATACAAATTCCGTGTAGCCCTCTTCATCTATCCATCTGAAATGCTAGGTCCCTAGAATATGCTGCCTCCATGACTTTCCCCGTGTACCACTCACCCCACTCACATGAGAGGAGCTCTGGCTTCAGGAAATCCCTGGTCACAGGGTAGGAAGTGGGGCTCATACAAGAGGAGTAGAAATGTGACAGTCTTGGGACAAGTAGTTTTTCCTCTAATACTCTATAGCTCTCTTTTACCATTTCAGGAAAGAAAACAGAGATTAGTGGAAAAGTATCAGGGAAACAGGTGGCATAGGCTTCTCTTTAAAATAGAGAAAGAAGAGAGAGAAGAGGAGAAATCACAGGTGACCCAATACCATTTTAAGGGGAGGATTTTGTGTTGATTCATTGATTCATTTGTAAGACAGAAAGAGAGCAGAGGAGAGAGGCAGAGGGAGACAGAAAGAAAATCTCAAGTAGGCTCCATGCTCCCTATGGAGAAGGAGAGGATTTTGAAATCCTGTTCTCACTTTCCCTTTTCTAGCCCAAAGCAAACATTTAAGAAGATTGGCAGAACATGGCTATGATATACACAGGGACTGAGGTTGGGGAGTTAGGTCCTAGATCTTAACAGCAGTGTTTCTTGTGGGCAAATGCACACATGGAAAGAGAAAAGGTTTGCAAGCATTATGAAATGACCTTGGTTGTTGCCTCTAGGCCAAGTACTCATTTCTGGGACCAGGGACGGCTTACTAGTGACAGTGTAGCTACAAAAGCAACTGAGTTCCTTGAGGCATAAAGTAAGTGGGGTGTTGATTTTTGTTAAGGATAAATATTCATGGCTGGGCCTATGTTAGGCCTGTCCAGGGATTTTGCACTAGTAGAACAGCTAAAACCTCTGCCTCCAAAGGTACACATTATCAACGTGGTATTTGCACTGGCAAAGGGTAGAGAGAATATAATATTATAGGGAAGATTCCTTATTTGGGGGCCCGAGCCACTCATTCAGGCATCTCAAACAGTAAGAACATCTGTGTCTCCCATGGGGTTATAGGCAGATGATTCAGCTTTTGGCATCCTAATCACCTTCTTTCTTATCAGAATACAAACAACAGCCATTCTCTTGATTATTCTTTCCTTCCATTTTACTCCCAAAATATTTTGGTTTACATTTCTATTACATTCATCACAGTTAAACATATATTAATGAGTCAGAAAGCAGGGATATCATATATCTTGGAGCTTTCTCGAGATTAGCACATAGAAAATCTTATTAAATGGTGGAGTTGAATCATGAGGCATTCCCAAGATCACATTCAGGTCACATTGTTTATTTTAACTTTAATTAGCATGTTTATTAAGTTAACACAATCCTTCATGAGTAACTACTGCAGTGCACAATAATAAACAGCTATATTGCCTTTTTTTCCTCAGGCAAAGAAGATATAATCTAAAATAGAAAAGCAGTGGGTATTGTGTAGCTTCACATAAGTTAAGAATAAATAGCCTACCATTTGTATTCTTTATTCTTTATTTCTAAGTATAAGTTTGATTACTGAAACAACTCTAGAAAGCTGCCATATTTGTTATCTGATGGAGATTGGGACATGGGGAATGGGGTACTAGACACCTTACAGAGACCTTTCATGATGACCTTCATATGGCCCCACACTACGGTGCCTTGTATAGAGTTCTTGCAGTCATGCTTGTAGTATTGACCCCACCTCATATCTCTCCCATAGTTGATTTGACCAGAAATGGGATCTTGACCCCCAAGGGGGCTAATCAGAAGATCTACTGGAATATGTAATGGGGACAAAAAGATAAAGATTTAGTTTCTCCACGTCTGGACATGTAATAGGTACCAATACCTAGTTCTTAGGAAGTACCCTTTAGTTATAAAGACAGAGAATAGAGGAAATAAGTCTTCAGAGAGAGAATCACCAAGCAGAGAAGCAAAAAGAAGCAGAGATGAGAAACAGATAAGAATATTACCGGGTCTAGACCTTCCCAGCCTCATTCATTGCTATCTTTGAGCTCTGGGGAATGTACATTTTTACACCAACTTCTTTGTTTTGATTAATCTAGTTTGAGATTTTTTCTTCCCCTGCAGTCAAAGGGTCCTCACTTATATTTGGTAGCAAGTAGCTAACAGAAGGATCACAGAATGTATAATAAAAAATAGGAAATGTATCCCTAAAAACCACTTTAAGAGGCTTATTGCTGTGTGTAACACTGTCTGAGCATGGCAGTGCGCCATCCTATGCTTTTTAAAAAAATATTAATAAAATTTCTTTCAAGTCATTGAAGGGTTTCTTATGCTATAGATTTTCATAAAATCTAATGAAAAATCTTAAAGTTTATTTACTGAGAGTGATGATTTCCTGCTTACAGTAATTGCTGTGAATCTCAGTTTTGGTATTCTTTTCAGGGAGAATCAACAAACTTACAATTTTGATGCGCAGGGTTTTGTTTTTTTTTTTTTTTTGAATGTAATCAGTAGACACAAGCAGTGTTTTTGGTGATGCCCAGAAGAAATAATGGTCGATAAAGTATAGCTAGTCTTCAGTAGTCCTGTATTGGGCACCAAGTATGCATACAGAGGTAGATACTGGGAACAGAAAGACCGGTTAATATGGAAATGGTTAAGTAATAACACTACATAATAGTGCTTTAATTGTCTTCCTGAGGACACTATTCTGACAGCTCAGTGACTAAACCTGAAGGAATGCCAGGTTGTTGTTGCTTGGTATCAGAAATACATGGGATTTGATAGCTCTGCTAGGCAGAGGGTGTAGAAAGCCACATGTTTTGGGGAAAAGGTGAGACTTTAGCCAACAGTAAGGGGTGGAAGGAAGGGGTGGAAAGTTAAACTTGGTACAGTAGTCTTTGAACATTGTCACTTGAGTTTCCCTGAAGTAACTTAGAAGAAAAAAACTATGCATCTGTTTTTATATGTTGAAGTTAGCATCTAAAATCTTTATTGTGAGTTTAGTAGCTGCAAAGGATATAATTTCTAAAGTATTTTATGTTAATTCTTTAAAATTATTGAATTTGTCTGCCATGAAATCTAAATGACAGAGTCAATCCTGCTCTCTAATCAAATAACACTTGATTTTCAGAAAGAGACGGACTTCATTGTTCAACTCAAATAGATATGTTAAAATGTGTTCCAGAGCAATCATCTCAATTAATTGAGATTTCAGATTCTAAGTGGGAAAGGAGAGAGGAAAGTAACTTGGCAAAAGATTTCTCTTCTCCCTCTTTCAGTACTTCTTAATTCAGATATCTTGCTACACGAATCTCTTTTTGGGAGGCTAAATTCTCATATCATACCTCTGTTTGCCCCTCCTACCTGCCCCCCCTCAGCTGCACAGGTACTCGTCTGTCCTCTCCCTTATAATTTATTTTGATGAGATTAAGGATAGGTGTGAGGTAAAGAGGCCACCTGTGAAAGAAGAAATAAGAGAGGCAAAGTGGCAGGTAGGATGTACCTTTTTCAGTCAGAAGAAAGTAAGCAGTCACCTAGAAACTGCTTGTGGCACGTACCTTTGAGAAGTATCCGAGACCTCTGGGAAGCATCCTCCAGTCACGAGACCCCTGGTAGAGAGAATGGGATCACTCCAGTTGTAGCCTATCGCGTTCCTTTGAGGGGCTCGTCTCCTCAGTCCCACAAGTGACCTCAGGGCATATGTGTAGTGAGCAATTCAGGAGATCATTAACAAGACAGAGCGTACAGTCTTGAGTGATATTTGTCTTAAGCCATAATCGGGAATAAAACCTTTTGAGATTTTGGAAATTAGAAGAGAAGGTAGGAAGCATAAAGTGGACAGGGAGCTAAATCAGAGTGTCACAGACAGAGATACTATCTGGAACATCAAGCATTGGACCTTGCCTGCCTCTTCCAGGAAGGTAGTTTAAAAATATCAAAGTGCTTCTCTTTGTTTGCAGTCATTTATTTCTACCATGTTCTATCAATCATCCTTTGATACTGGTCCAGTTCACATATCTTGGGCAAATTTTATAACTAAAATTTCGTTTTAATGATTAAAACATAGTTCAGTCCACTGGGAATATAAATGATTCTACTTCCACTAGACAGCCTCAGTAAGTTTGATTCTACTTCCACTAGACAGCCTCAGTAAGTTGTATCTGACCCCAATTATTAGTAGTCTTTGAAAGTTATTCAAAATGTTTGGTCTGTAGACCCTCTTATTTGAGGAAAATAGCCACCTTCACTTGATTTCTTGTGAATCTTCTGCAAGAGTGGTTATTATTGTCACCTAAGAGTTTTGGTGTATTCAGACAGGGTGATCAAGGCAATTATATTAAGCTTTTCAGCTTAAATAATGAAGTTACCCATTATATCTGGAAGCTCACAGGTTCCAGAATATGGAAATGACAAACACCACTATCTTATGATGTGTAAATTCAGTGTATCTAGAAAAAAGAAGAAAATAAGTCTATGTGAAGTGTAGGAAATGGTTGACACATAATATGGATCTGGAGCTTGGAACAGAATTTCAGGAAGAGAAAGATGATTTGAAGCCATTAACATATAGATAGCATAAAACCTTGGAAATGAATCTCCCAGGGAGAATGTGTAGAAGAGGAAGGGAATCAGATATAGAGGCAAGTCATGAGGTCATTAATAAGGTTTGGAGAGAAGAAACTAGAAGTTAAAAAGAAAAACAACAACAAAAGGGAAAACAAATAGAAGATGAAGAACAAGGGCAAAGGGGAAAGTATAAAATAGAAGAACAGAAATGGGAAGGAGAAGGAGAAATGGCTGTCAGCCTGTGAGTGCCAATAGCCTTTGCTTGAGAGATCTCTCCATAGCCCCAGTTATACAGACTGTCCAACACACATCTGTAGGAGTGAAATTTAGACTTTTTGAATGTTTTCACGGGTTATGTTAATAATTTGTTCACGTATTGTGATGTTTAATTTTATATGTCAACGTGGCTAGTCTGTAATACCCAGTTGTTTATCCAAACACTGGTCTCGATGTTGCTGTGAAGGTATTTTAGGTATGATTAACATTTTCAATTGGCCAAGTTTAAGTAAAGCAGATTACTTCCATAATGTGGGTGGACTTTGTTCGATCATTTGAAGGCTCTGATAGCAGATTGAGGTTTCCAAAGAAGGAATTCTGCCTTAGGGCTGCCGTGTACAAACCCTACCTTTGTTTCAAGGCTGATAGTTGCCTGGCAGATTTTGGACTCAGGCTAGCACCATCAACTCTTACATGAATTTCCAGCTTTCCAGCCTGCCCTACAAATTTCATGCTTGCCGGCCCCAATGATCACATGAGACAATTCTTGAAAATGAATCTCTGTTTCAGTATATTAGTATTTTGAATTATATTAATATAATTATTTTATCAATAGGTATATTATATATGAGATAATATCTTTTTAATAAAAATGTTTATCTTAAGATATATTAACATCTTAATGTTATATGTTTGTATTTTATACAAATGTTTATAATGTTTGTATTTTATTGTAATATATATGTTAATACATTAAGATATTTAAATATTTAAATATGTGTGTACATATATAAACACAAACAGAAAAAATGCAATATTTATCTAAATATTTCTGTTTTCTGGAGAACCCTAACATGTGCATTCCAGCACAAAATCAGTATTTCATTTAACAGCTTTGTGTATATCTTTCTCACTAGATTACAAATTCCTTTAAGTCCAGACTGTTTCTCATTTATGTTTGTATCCACTTTGGTATATTTTAAGCACATAAGAAATTAAAGAATTAATAGATGAGTAAGATCTTCTTGATAGTAATAGATTGAAAATGTCAGATCTCTTTTTTCTGATGAACACCATAATTCTGTAATAACTGCCTTAATTGATGATGTCAAGATTGGTGCCTACTAATTATCATGATTGCAGGCTGGAGATCTGAGAAGAATTCATCAGGTAGAAGACATAGAAGTTGGCACCAAGGAAAATGCAGTTATTGAGTATTCTGTGACACATCAGTGTTGCTGCAAATCTAATTTCTTAAAATTTCATTAAATCTTATTCTGAGCCCTTATCTTGCTCAGTTCAATCATTTTCATTATCAGGGTAACTTGTATCCCATCTAGAAGAATAGGAAGATGGGTATTGGGTAAAAATTCCCAGGGTCCTCAGTGGCACTGTAGATTGTAAGCTCTTCTTGGTTTTTTGTTTTGTTTTGTTTTTTATTTTGAATTGGAATATGCAGAACATACAGCTTTATATTAAGTTTCAGATATACATTATAATGATTCAAAAAGTTCTACATTTAAGCACATTTCTCAGTGCTTATTAGGATAAGTGTAGGCTTAGTTCATTGTATCCATTTTACCCATTGCCCACCCACCTCCCTGTGACAACCACCAGTTTGTTTTCTGTATGAGACTAATTTTTTTTTGTCTTTTTTCTTTGTTTCATTTATAAAATTCCATACAAGTGAAATCATATGGTATTTGTCTTTATCTGACAGACTTATATAACTTAGAATTATACCCTATAGATCCATCTGTGTTGTTGCAAATAGGAAGATTTACTTCTTCCTTATAGCTGAGAAATATGCCATTGTTTGAACAGATTACTGTCCATCTATGATGGACACGGGTTGCTTTCATAATTTGGTTATTGTAAATAATGCTGCAGTAAACATAAAGAAGCCTATACCTTTACTGGGTAAATAACTCAGCAGTGGAATTACTGGATCAAATGGTAATGCTATTTTCAGTTTTTTTGAGGAACCTCCATATGATAGAGTGGCTGTACCAATATGCATTACTACCTACGTTTATGAGGGTTCCTCATTCTCCTTATCCTTACCAACACTTGTTATTTTTTTGTCTTTTCTTATTTTAGCCATTCTACAGCTGTAAGGTGATATCTCATTGTGGTTTCAATCTGCATTTCTCTTATGAATAGTGATGCTGAACATCTTTTCATGTGACTCTTGGCCATCTGTGTTTCTCCTTTGGTAAAATGTCATGACCTGACACTGAGGACCAGAATGGTCAAATCCTCTGCCCATTATTAAGCAGATTGTTTTTTTGGGTGTTGAATTATATAAGTTATTTATGTATTTTGAATATTAACCCTTCTTCAGATATATCATTTGCAAATATCTTCTATTAAGTAAGTTGCCTTGTTGTCTTGTCAGCTGTTTCCTTTGCAGTGCAGAAGCCTTTTTTATGGTATAGGTGTAATAGTTTAATTTTACTTTTGTTTCCCTTGCCTGAGGAAACCTGTCTAGAAAAAATGTTTCAATGGTTGCCTTTAAAGGTCACTGCCTATGTTTTCCTGTGTGAATTTGATGGTTTCATGTCTCACTTTTAGATTTTCAATTCATTTTGAGGTTGTTTTTTCTTTCTGTTTTTTGTTATTTTGGTATCATCCATTTCTTTCTTTTACATAGAACTGTCCACTTTTCCCAGCACCATTTACTGAAGGGATTTTTTTTTCCCATTGTATATTCTTGTCTCCTTTGTTGAAGATTAATTGAACTATAAAAATGGGTTTACTTTGGAGCTCTCTATTCTGTTCTGTTGATTTATGTGTCTGTTTTTGTGCTAGTAGCATACTGTTTTGATTACTATAGCTTTGTAGTTCATCCTGATATCTGGGATTGTGATACCTACAGTTTTCTTCGTTTTTCAAGATGGCTTTGGCTATTTGGGGTCTTTGGTAGTACCTGATAAATTTTAGGATTATTTATTCTAATTTGATAGTGATTGCTTTAAAACTATTGCTTTAACACTATCACTACATGCGATCTGTTCTGGAGAATGTCCCATGTGCCCATGAAAACAATATGTATATGTAAATGTCTATTCTTTTGTTTTGAATATATCTGTTAGATCGATCTAGTCCAATGTGTCATTCAAAGCCACTATTTGCATGTTGATATTCTGTCTGGATGATCTATCCATCTATTTACATCTTTTGATGTAAATAGGGTGTTAAAATTCCCTGTTATTTTATTACTGTTCTTTAATATCTTTTATTATTTATTATTTTATTATTTATCAATATTTATTATTATTATTATCATTGCTTTATGTATTAGGTGCTTCTATGCTGGGTACATAAATTTCTACAATTATTTTATTCTCTTGTTTGATTATTCCCTTTAACATTAATTAGGTTACTATTATTGTCTCTTGTTACAGTCTTTGTTTAAGGTCTATTTTATCTGGTATCAGGTACAGTTACCAAACATTTTTATTGCTTCCATTTGCATGGTAAATGTTTTTCTATCCCTTTGCTTTCGGTCTGCATGTGTCTTTAGGTCTGAAGTAAGTCCCTTGTAGGCAGCATATACCTAGGTCTTGCTCTTTAATCTACTCAGTCACTCTGTGTCTTTTGATTGGAGTTGTTATTCCGTTTACATTGAAAGTAATTATCAATAGGTATATATTTGCTGACATTTTGTTACTTGTTTTATGGTTGTTTGTGTAGTTCTTCCCTATTTCTTTGTTTTCTTGCTCTCTTCCCTTGTGGTGTGCTGGCCTTATTTAGTGATATACTTAGCTTCCTTCCTTTTTAATATTCACATATCTGCTATGGGTTTGTGATTTGTGGTTATCATTTGGTTATATGTAACATCTTATGCATACAGTGGTCTACATTAGATTTGTGGTTGCTTAAGTTGGGACCCATTCTAAAAGCACCAAAATTTTACTCCCTTCCACGTTTTATGTATATATTTTACACATCCTTTTTATTTGTGAAGCCCTTAAATGATGTTTATCGATATAATTGATTTTATTTTTTTTCTGTTTTAATCTCTGTACTTGTTTCATATGCTATTAATCTAGTACATTTATTTTAATTTTTAAATTAATTAATCTTTACCCACAGTGTAGAGCTCAAACTCATGAGCCTGAGATCAAGAGTCATATGCTCTTCCCACTGAGCCAGGCAGGTGCCCCAAATCTGGTACTTTTCTTATGTTCTTATTTGCTTATGACAGCTTTTTTTCCCACATTCTTCTTCTGTTATTAGCCTTTTCTTTCCAGTCAGAGTCCATTTTAACATTTCTTGTATGACTGGTTTAGTGGTGATGAATATTTTTAACACGTCTGTGAACTCTTTGTTTCTCCTTGTATTTTGAATGATAGCCTTGCTAGGTAGAATGTTTTTGGTTGCAGGTTTTATTCCTTTCAGCACTCTGAATAGATCATCCCTCTCCTTTCTAGCCTGCAAAGTTTCTGTTAAAAAAAATCAGTTGACAGCCATATGGGTTTCCCTTTTATATAGATGCCTGGTTTCTTTTCTTCTTCTTAATATTCTGTCTTTATCACTACTTTCTTTGCCATTTTAATTATTACATGTTTTGGTGTGAACCTCCTTGGATTGATTTAGTTGGGGTCTCTCTGTACCTCCTACATCTAGATTTCTGTTCCCTTCTCCAGATGAGGGAAATTTTCTGCTATTATTTCTTTGAATACATGTTCTGCTCACTTTTCTTTCTGTCCTCTTTCTAAAACCCCTGTAATGTGAGTGTTACTACACTTGAAAATGTTGCTGAGTTCCTTTATTCTCAATTTTTATTATTTTTCTTACTGCTTTTCATCTGGTTGCTGTCCTCCAGGCTGCTGACCCATTCTTCTGCTTCCTCTGTAGTCTACTATTTATTCCCTGTAGTGTATTTTTAAAATATTTATTTATTTTGAGAGACCTAGAGTGAGTGGGGGAGGGGCAGAGAGGGAGAGAGAGAATCCCAAGCAGGCTCTGTACTGTCAGTGTGGATAACAACGTGGGGCTCTACCCCAGGAACTGTGAGATCTTGACCTGAGCCGAAACCATGAATCTGACACTCAACCTACTGAGCCACCCAGGTGCCCCTCCCTGTAGTGTATTTTTAATTTCAGTTATTTAGTTCTTCATTTCTGATTTTTTTTTTTAATGTTTTCTGGCTCTTTGTTGAAGGTCTCACTGAGATCCTCCACTCTTTTCTCTCGTCCAGTATCTTTATGACCATCACTTTGAGTTCTCTGTCAGGTATATTGCTTATCTCCATTTCTTTTAGCTCTTCTATTGTCATTTTGTCCATTTGTCTCATTTGTGATATATTCCTCAGTCTCCTCATTTTGCCTAAGTCTTTGTGATTGGTACTTTGTAGTAAGAAAGTCAGCTATATTCCTATTTGAAACTGGGGCTACAAAGACAACGTCCTATGGCACTTTGCAGAGCACTATCTCCTGTTCACCAGAACCAGTGACTGCAGAGGTGACATATATATTGAATATGCCCACAGCTGTGGCTGAGCTTCAGTTGCCTTCTGCCCAGTCTTCTGCAATGGCCCCCTTTCTCTGTTCTGGGTAGGGTTTGGTCCTTGGGCTAATCTGAGGTTGCCCTGTCTAACTTGGATTAGACCAAATGCCTGCCATCAGCCCATTTGCTGGGGCTGTGGAAGCATGAAACTGCAGGACACTCTCCCTACACTGTCTCCTAAGAGGGTTTCATTGGTGAGTGGGGTCTTCAGTGAGACAAAATCTCTGTCCCCAGTCTGTTGGGGTTGCAGTTACTCTTGAACTACAGGGCTTTTTCCTTGTGATATCCCCTGTGAGGTTTTTGTTGGTGGGTGGTGTTGGCAGTCTGATTAGAATGCTGCCCCTAGGCCCCTGCTGGAGCTGCAGTAGAATTGATGTATGTGGTTATTTTCTCTTCTCCCCAGGGCAGGAGTTACTTTGGAGTGGTGCTGTTCACTGTTATGTTGCTTGCAGGATGATATTCATCAGAAGCTATTGTAGGGCACCTGGGTGGCTCAGTTGGTTAAGCGTCCGACTTAGGCTCAGGTCATGATCTCACGGTTTGTGAGTTTGAGCCCTGCGTCAGGCTTTGTGCTGACAGCCAGCTCAGAGCCTGGAGCCTGTCTTCAGATTCTGTGTCTCCATCTCTCTCTGACCCTCCCCTCTCATGCTGTCTTTATCTCTTTCTCAAAAATAAATAAAGCATTAAAATAAAGAAGCAGCAGCTATGGAGAGATTCCTCCCCAGTGGAGCAGATTGAATGCAGTGAGTCTGCAGTATAACATAGGGCGTGCAGTGTCTGCAAGGTAGGTGGAGAGATGTAGAGAGTTACCGGTTCCGAGCAGGGCTACTTGTAGAATGAGACTTGACAGTCACTGCTTTGGAGTGACTCCTGCCCATTTGGGCAGGTATGATGAGGCAGATCCATAGGAGGACACTGCGGCAGGGTATGTAGTGTTGCAAAGCGAGGTAAAGAGTATTCATACTCATTCTTGAAGATGTCTGAGCTGTCGGGAAGAAAGGTCACCTGCTAGCTTTTATACTATTGGATAATTCTCCTAGAGATCCCCTAAAAATCTCCTTGCAACATCCATTCCAAGATTAGTAAAGAAATCTAGTTTATGCATACCCCAGGTAGTTTTTAAACTGCTGCTTCTACGCTGTATATTTTGGAGGGTTGTTTGTTACACTCTGTCTTTAAGGGTAGAGACTCAGTTTCATATTGGCCTCCAGCTCTTCCTGAGTAGAGCCTCCTAATTTTTAAAGTACCCAGTTTTAAGCTCTGCTGGCTATAAAAACTCTAGTTAAGCCCCACTGTTTTTCAAAGCTAAGTATTATGGGGACTTGTCTTTCCAGTGCAGGACCACCTACTGTGTGGTCTGTTCATCTCCCTGCTTTGTGATTGTGGTATCCTTCCTGTTTGTGGTTAATCTTGCGGGAGTTTGGTTCCTGACTGTTTGTCCTTCCTGCCATTTTCAATGTGACCTCTGCTCTAGACTTCACTGCATGGAGCCACTTCTGCCATTATTTGGTTCATTTTCTGAGCTGTACCGACGTGGCTGTTATGTAAATATATTCATGGGAAAAGGTGAACTTAGGATCCTCCTCCTCTGCTCTCTTCCCAGGCTCTCCCTCCAGTAATCGGGGTCTTCTTAGTTTTGCATTAGTTCCTTTAGGTGTGGCAGCTCTTGGTCTCTGTTCTGTAAATTACCTAGAACATGGGAGTCTTTGTCTGAAATACTGGTGTTACAAGTTGACTGGGAGAGCCAAGAAAATATCTGTTGCACAGTTCCCCAGGCACCACCAGAAAGTGGGACGCTCATGTCTCTTAATCTGTGGAGGATGCTATGCTCCCTTTCTTGTTGTCATCAAAACTGCTTTTAATATAATGTGAAAAGTAAACTTAAGGCTTTTTACTGAAAAATGAAGACTGATTTATTGTTAAGGAGCTCCTAACATCCTGATCACAAAGAAAGAAATCCATAAAATATAGAAACACAAAGTTACCTGCATGTAAAATGGAGTGAAAGAAAAATAGAGCAAATGAAATGTGTCAAAATTGTTCTACCACAGTACATTTTATTCAGTAATCAAAGGCTTACCTGACTGGTCCTTTTCTGTTTGCAAGAAAACACAAGACTGAAAGTGTAATATGAATCATCAGGAAAGCTAATCCAATCCCCAGGAGAGTCCATATATCTGGAATTTCAAACCAATTAAAAAGATATTCATGGTAAACTGTTACAAATTCCAAATTGAAGCAATTATTTAGTCACAATGTCACCTACTATTCTGAGTGTACATGAAATCTGCAGAAGGGTTAACCTTAATGTGGCACCGATTTCCTTTCCATCCTTGTCCACATCTGAAAATAAGATAATAACTTAAGTTTAACAAAAAAAGTGGAAACATATTTTAACAGTACTGTCATGGAACAAAATGATGAATATCAAAAAATAATGGTACAAGGGAATATGGGTAACTTTGAGAAGAAACCAAAAATATTTAACCAAAGCAAAAGCAAAATCTTACTGTTTTCATAATTGTGTTAGATGACTTTTAAAAAACTATGTTACCACCTTCTCGGGGCATCTGGGTGGCTCAGTCAATTAAACGTCTGGCTCTTGATCTCACCTCAGGTCATGATCTCGGGGTTTATGAGACAGAACCCCACATCAGACTCTGTACTGACAGTGTGGAGCCTTCCTGAACCTTTCTCTCTCTCAAAATAAATAAATAAACTT
The DNA here is from genome assembly GCA_017311185.1 of Proteles cristata cristata. Taxonomy (NCBI): domain Eukaryota; kingdom Metazoa; phylum Chordata; class Mammalia; order Carnivora; family Hyaenidae; genus Proteles; species Proteles cristata. The sequence continues at coordinate 1,353,821 of JAESUZ010000193.1, read as the reverse complement.
AAAAAATATATGTATATATATTTATCACCTTCTCGATTTTATTTATAAGATGGGAACTCAGCTTTCCCATTCCCCTTCCTCGTTTTCAAAAGTGACTTGATATTTTGTAATTTGTATCAAAATAACACCAGCATTCTTCACAGAGTGGGAACAAACACTCCCAAAATTTGTATGGAACCAGAAAAGACCCCAAATAGCCAAAGCAATCCTGAAAAAGAAAACCAAAGCTGGTGGCGTCACAATCCCAAATTCAAGATGTGCTACAATGCTGTAATCATCAAGACAGTATGGTACTGCCACAAAAACAGACACTCAGATCAGTGAACAGAATAGAGAAACCAGAAATGGACCCACAAAGATGGCCAAGTAATCTTTGACAAAGCAGGAAAAATTTTTCCCATGGAATAAAGACAATCTCTTCAGCAAATGGTGCTGGGAAACCTGGACAGTGTCATGCAGGGAAATGAACCTGGACCACTTTCTTACACCATACACAAAAATAAACTCAAAATGGATGAAAGACCTAAATGTAAGACAGGAAGCCTTCAAAATTTTAGAGGATAAAGCAGGAAAAAATATCTTTGACCTCGGCCATAGCAACTTCTTACTCAGCACATCTGCAGAGTCCAGGGAAACAAAAGCAGAAACGAACTATTGGGGCCTCATGAAAACAAAAAGCTTCTGCACAGCAAAGGAAAGAATCAGCAAAAGTAAAAGGCAACCAACGGAATGGGAAGAGATATTTGCAAATGATATTCAGACAAAAGGTTAGTATCCAAAATCTATAAAGGACTTATCAAACTCAACACCCAAAACACAAATAATCCATTGAATAAATGAGCAAAAGATATGAATAGACACTTTTCCAAAGAATACATCCAAATGGAAAATAGACACATGAAAAACTGCTCAACATCACTTATCATCACTCAACCACAATGAGATACCACCTCACTCCAATAAGAATGGCTAAAATTAACAATTCAGGCAATGACAAATGTTGACGAGGTTGTGGAGAAAGAGAATCTCTTTGGCACTGCTGGTGGGAATGCAAACTGGTGCAGCCACTCTGGAAAACAATATGGAGGTCCTCAAAAAATTAAAAATAGATCCTATGATCCAGCACATGCACTACTGTGTATTTATTTAAGGGATACAGGGGCACATGCACCCCAATGTTTGTTTATAGCAGCCCTATCGACAATGGCCAGAGTATGGAAAGAGCCCAAGTGTCCATTGATGGCTGAATGAATAAAGACAATGTGATATATATACAATAGAGTATTACTCGGCAGTCAGAAAGAAAGAATGAAATCTTTCCATTTGCAACTACATGGGTAGAACTAGAGGGTATTATGCTAAGCAAAATTAGAGAAAGACAAATATCCTATGACTTCGCTCATGTGAGGAATTTAAGATACAAAACAGATTAACATAAGGGAAAGGAAGCAAAAATAATATAAAAACAGGGAGAGGGACAAAGCATAAGAGACTTTTAAATATAAAGAACAAACTGAGGGTTGCTGGAGGGTTTGTGGGAGGGGGGATGAGCTAAATGGGTAAGGCACATTAAGGAATCTATTCCCGAAATCACTGTTGCACTATATGCTCAATTGTATGTAAATTTTTTAAAAAGTGACAATTTTTACCCGTGTCTAATCCAGTATTACTGTATTGATCATTTGTCTCAAACCTAAAGTTTTTTCAGTAGTGAATAGATTTCTGGTTTTTCAATACTGATGGAAATATTGAAATTGAAGATTTTTTATCCCTACATCAGCATGATCCTCCAAGTACATAGATTTGAAAGCAGGTAAATAATTTTATTAGATATACTTGTAGTACTACTAGGATTTAATTAGCTTTGCTTTATTTAGTGATATCATAATGAATACTCCTAGAACACTGGGAGTATTTCTTTAATGGGTAGCTTTCAGAATGTTCAGAAATGGGATTAGCTTATACCTCAAAGGAAAATAAGGTTGATTCTTAAATAGTAAATATGTCAGTTTTTTTTCCCCCTGGTATAAGATGTTTTTGCATATATATATATATATATATATGAAAGCTTATATACTGATTTTTCCCAGAAATATCAGAATAGAAATTATTTGTATTTATGTTTTGTTGAATTTTCTGCCAAGTTCATGGTACATGCTACAAAATAAGATTAAGAACTAGCTTTTGAATGTGTGTGCTTTGGAGCTGTGTGTTACAAGCAATGCTTCTTCGGTACACAGTTATTGTATTTTTCCTGAATCTTTTTGAATTTGAGAATATTATTCCTTTTTATTTAATATTTGTTTATTTTGAGAGTGAGTGAGTGAGCAGGGGAGGGTCAAAGAGAGAGAGATACAGAGGATCCGAAGCAGGCTGTCAGCACAGAGCCAGATATGGTGCTCAGACTCACAAACCATGAGATCATGAGCTGAGCCGATACCAATAGTTGGACACTTAACCAGTTGAGCCACCCAGGTGCCTCTAAAACTTGAAAGCCTAATGGGAATTCTTCACAAAAGCAGTAGCTTCTTTAAATATAGAGAGCTTACTGATTCAAGAAGGTCCATAAGAATGCCTTCTTTCCTTCACAGAACTAGAACAAATAATACTAAAATTTATATGAAACCACAAGAGACCTTGAATGGCCAAAGCAATCTTAAAAAAAGAACAATGCTGAAGGTAGCACAATCCCAGATTTCCAAATGTACTACAAAGAAGTGGTAATAAAAACAGTATGGTATTGGGAGAAAAAACAACAACAACAAAAACTTAAATCAATGGAGCAGAGAGCCCAGAAATAAATCCATGCTTATATGGTCAATCTTTGAAAAAGGAGGCAAGAATATACGTGGGGAAAAGCCAGTGTTTTCAATAAATGGTATTGGGAAGACTGGACACTTAACAAGAGGAAACTGGAACACTTTCTTACACCATACACAAAAATAAACTCAAAATGGATTAAAGACCTAGATGTGAGACCTGAAACCATAAAACTCCTTCAGGAAAATATAAACAGTAATTTCTTTGTGTTGGTCATAGCAACATTCTTCTGGATAAATTTCCTCAAGCAAGGGAAACAGAAGCAAAATTAAGCTATTAGGACTCTACTAAAGTTAAAAAGCTTTTGCTCAGCAAAAGAAACCATCAACAGAAAGGCGACTTATACTGAGTGGAAGAAGGTATTTGCAAATGATACATCTGGCAAGGGGTTATATCCAAAATATATAAAGAACTTATAAAACTCAAAACCCAAGAAAAACAATCTGGTTAAGAATGGGCAGAGGACAAGAGCATTTAAGTCTTCAGTGTCAGGTCATGACATTTTTCCAAAGGAGACATAAAGATGGTCAACAAACACATAAAAAGATGCTCAGCATCACTAATCAGGGAAATGCAGACCCAAACCACAATAAGATATCACTTTACACCTGTCAGAATGGCTAGAATCAAAAAGGAAAGAAAGGACTAATGTTGGCCAGGATATGGAGAAAAAGGAGCACTTGTGTGCCATTAGTGAGAATGCAAATTGGTACAGATACTGTGGAAAACTATTGAGTGTCCTCAAAAATGTAAAAATAGAAATAACTTATAATTCAGTAATTCCACTATTGGAAATTGAGGCAAGTACAAAAACACTTTTTTGAAAGATAAATGCACTCTTAAGTTTGTTGCAGCATCATTTGCAATAGCCAGGATATGGAAGCAACCTAAGTGTCCACAATAGATGAATAAAGAAAATGTATCTATATAAAATGGAATATTGCTAAGCCATAAAAAATAAGAGTTACCATTTACAACAATATGGATATACATAGAGGGTATAATTGCTAAGTGAGATTAGTAGACTGGGAAAGCAAATACCAAATGATTTTACATTCATGTGGAGTATTTAAAAAATGAGTTCTCAAATATTAGAATCAGAACTATAAATAGACCAATAATTTCTATATGTGTTGGGAGGAGAAAATAGGCAAAAGGGGTTAAGGAGAGGCAGATACTGGGGGGAAAAAGCTTTTTTCTTACTAAATATTTTTTTAAGGAGAAACGGACAATTTGGTTTGATGTCTGTGAAATACAATTTTTTGGAAATTAGAGTGTTTGTTTTCTTTATTCTCACCACCCATAAGATGTTTTCTTTGTCATTCCTCGATCAACATTGATCTACATGCCAGTCCTTCATATGTGCACACACTGGTGTTGCCTAGAGATAGGGGGCACTTCCTACCTAGATTATTTTGGTTCCTTTAGATTCTGAAGTTCCATTTCACTGGCATCAGATCAGGACTACAGCAGTTTTTAGGCAAATTGAAATTTTAGGGAAATTATAGGTGCTTAAATGTGCCTATTAACATAAATTCCAGTGGGAAGTACCTTGGAACACCAGTTAAAAAAATAACAGGAGGCAGGGCACCTGGGTGCCTCAGTTAAGTGTCCGACTTCAGCTTAGGTCATAACCTCATGGTTCCTGAGTTCTATCCCCATATCAGGCTCTGTGCTGACTGCACAGAGCCTAGAGCTGGCTTCAGATTCTATGTCTCTCTTTCTCTCTCTGCCCCTCCCCCATTCATGCTCTGTCTCTCTCAAAAATAAACATTAAAAAAGTAATAATGGGAGAGACTGCCAGGTATGATGGTAGAGTAGAAAGATCCTAAGCTCATTTCATCCCACAGATGTGTGTAGATAATACCATATCAATATAAATAACCTAGAGAATGACCCAAAGACTGGCAGAACAGACTCTCCACAGCTAAATGTAGAGAAAAGATCATTTAGAATGAGGAAGGGCAGAGATCAGACTGAAAGCCAAAGTGACCCATGAATGTGTGTGGGAGGGGCCGATACAGGTGTGGAGAGGGAGAGGAACACAGTGGACACCCCATACACAGAGGGACCTTCACTGGGAAGAGGAATCCACTTAAAATTTGGCTTTGAAAACCAGAAGGGCTTAACTTCATGAGTTTTTTTACAATCATTGGCACTCAACATCTGAAACTTTAAAAATCAGTGGGTTTTGCGTCACGTGGATGGTTCATTTGGTTAAGTGTCTCTCGGTTTTTGTTCAGGTCATGATCTTACAGTGTTTGAAATCAAGGTCCACATCAGGCTCTGTGTGACAGTGTAGACCCAGCGTGGGATCCTCTCTCTCTCTGTCTCTGCCATTCCCCACTCAATACTTTCTCTCAAAAGTAAATAAATTTAAAATAAATAAATTAGTGGGTTTGGCTTTGGAAGAGCCAGAGGGCTATAGGAAACTGAGTCCCTGCCCTTTAAAGAGATGGCATAACAACCCCCTTGAGATACAGCATAGAAGCAGCAGTTTGAAAAATGCTGGGGTATATGGGAAGGAGATTTATTTACTAATCTCAGAACATGTGCTGGAGGGACAGGGATCTGGGAGACTACTACAAAAACAGAACTGGTGTCACCATTTCCTTGCACCATCCCCAGCCTAGGTAAGGTGATACCTGTAGGAACAGCACCATTTGAACACTCGCCACCTAGTTGGTGGTCCTACCCCCACCCATGCAGCAGGAGTTTTTAAAGGCAGCCACAGGTCCCCTCCCACTGCTGACCAGTGCTAACTTTGATAATACCATTCACCCTGTCCCTAAATTTTTCTGGGGATCCACCTCCCTCCAACCTGATGCTGGCAGGAATTTCCAAAGCAGCTTCAGCTCCCCTCCTACAACTGACTGACTTGTGCAAACCTTGCTAATAATACTAATACCCCCCTCTCCCCCACTGTGTTCTGTGGATCTCTCCTATTCAACATGCACTAGGATGGAGTCCATCCAAAACTGTTCCAAATTGTGGCACTGTGCAGGCAGCGTGGACACAGCACCAAATCAAACTCAGTCCTGTACTGTGAGGAGGGAAAAAGCAAACAAAACATACCAGTTATGTGCTCCAGCAGTAGGCTGGAGGCAGACATCTGCTGTAGATTCAGGCTTTGCCCACTAATGAAAACTGCTCTGGGGACAGCATTGGGGTGATACCAGGGCCCTGGCAAATGCCTGGTCTGACCTAGATGAAGCCCAAGGTGACCCTAGACTGGCCTTTAAAAAGAAGGATCAACTCCTGTCCATAACAAGAAAAGAAAGCCACTGCAGGCAATTGGCTCAGACACAGTAGTAGGGGGCACATAACACACATTGGATATAGTTCTGAAGCATCAGGTTCTCGTGAATGGGGAACATTGTACTGTGAAGCTCTATAGGAGCTCTTTTTCATAAAGCCAGTACTTCAAGAGAAGGAGATGTAGCTGAATTTTCTAACACACAGAAACAGACTCAGAGTGAGTTAGACAAAATGAGACAGAGAAATATGTCCCAAATGAACAAACTGAACAAAATGTCAGCAGGAAAGCTAAATGAAATGGAGATAATATGCTTCATAAGGAATTCAAAATAATGGTCACAAAGATACCAGATTGAGGAAAGAGTGAAGGATCTCCGTGACACCTTCAGCAAAGAGATGGAAAACAAAATAACCAATAAGATTTTAATCAATACGTGAAATTAAAAATACACCCCAGAGAATGAATATTAGACTAGTGGAAGCAAAATAATGGATCAGTGACCTGGAAGACAGTCATAGAAAGCCTTGAAGCTGAAAAAAAAAAAAAAATAGATTAAGGGAATTCAGCAATACCATCACATGTAATAACCTTCACATTATAGAGATCCTAGAAGAAAAAGGAAAAAGGGACCAGAAAATTTATGTAAGTAAGTAATAACTGCAAACTTCCCTAGTCTGGGGAAGGAGACAGAGAAACAAATCCAGGAGGCACAGATACTCTCACAACAAAATCAACCCAAGGAGCTTCACATCATACATAGATACATAAACTAGCAAAAAATAGTGATAAAGAAAAAAATTTAAAGCAGGAAGAGAAAGAAAATAGGTACCTACAAGGGAAATCCCATCAGCTGAGTTTTTAGTATAAATTTTGCCGGCCAGAAGGGACGTGGCATATTCAAAGTACTGAAAGGGAACAGAAAAAGAAAAAAAACCCTAAAACCAAGAATACTTTATCAGGGCTATCACTCAGAAGGGAAGAGAGGAAGTTTTCCAGGCAAACAAATGTTAAAGGAATTAAGGAATTCATCAACATTAAAGCAGTTTTACATGATATATTAAAATCGGACTCTTTGAGTTGAAAAGAAAAACCATAAGCAACAGAAAAGTAGAAAGCACAAAAGTAATAAAATTAAGTATATTAGTGAAGGAATATATAGTGTGACACCATCCACATAAAATGTGGGGAGGGGATGAGTTAAACGTTAGTGCTTTACAATGAGTTCAAACTTAAAGTGACAGCCTTAATACAACAACTTAATACAGCCTGCTATATGCAGTGTTAAATATAAACCTATTGGTTACCACAAATCAGAAACTGGTTATAGATATACGAGTAAAGATAAAGGAATCAAAGTATAGAATTCAAGAAAGCCAGCAAAGCATGAGAGAAGATAGTAAGAGAAGAAAAGAACAAAGAACTGCAAAACAACCTTAAAACAAGTAATAGACTGGCAGTTAGTACTTATCAATATTTAGTTTGAATATAAATGGACTAAATGCTCCAATCAAAACACACAAGGTTAACAGAATGGATAAAGCAAGACCCATCTATATGCAGCCTACAAGAGACTCAGTTCAGACCTAAAGACACATGCACATTCAAAGTGAGGGGATTGGAAAGCATTTGTTACAGAATGGGAGTGAAAATAAAGCTGGGACAGCAATACTTAAAGAAAATAGACTGTAAAATTGGGGCGCCTGAGTGGCTCAGTCGGTTAAGCGTCTGACTTTGGCTCAGGTCGTGATCTCACAGTTCATGGGTTTCGAGCCTGTGTCGGGCTCTGTGCTGACAGCTAGCTCAGAGCCTGGAGCCTGCCTTCAGATTCTGTATCTCCTTCTCTCTTTGACCCTCCCCTCCTTGCTCTCTCTCTCACGCGCTCTCTCTCTCTCCCTCTCAGAAATTAAAAAAAAAAAAAAGACTGTAAAATAAAGACTGCAACAAAACACAAAGATAGTAGGTAAAGGGAAGAATCAAACAAGAAGATAAAATGATTGTAAATATTTATGCACCCAAAATGAAACACCCATATACTTAAGTCAGCTATTAACGAACACAAAGGAAGTAACAGTACAATAATAATAAGGCACTTTAACACCCCACTTAAATCAAGGGACAGATCATCCAGACAGAAAATCAACAAGGAAATGGCTGCTTTTAATGACACATTGAACTAGATGGATCTGACAGATAGTACTCGGAACATCCCATCTTAAAACAGAAGAAAACACATTCTTTCAAGGGTACATGGAACATTCTCCAGAACAGATCACATGTTAAGCCACAAAACAAGTCTCAACAAATTGAAGAAATTGAAGTCACACCGTAAGAATTTTGAACAATTTTAAAGTAGAAATGAACACCAAGAAAAAATCTATGAAGAAGACAAATACATGGGGTTAAAAAACATACTATGAAATAATTAGTGGGCCAACCAAATAAAACAATGAGGAAATAAAAAAATACATGGAGACAAATGAAAATGAAACGCAATGGCCCACAATCTTTGGGGTACAGCAAAAGTTGTTTTCAGAGACAGGCCTACGTCAAGAAGCAACAAGAATCTCAAATAAATAACCTAACCTTATATCTAATGGATCTAGAAAAACAAACAAAACCTACAACTAGTAGAAGTAAGGAAATAATAAATATTAGAACAGAATTTTTTAAAAATAGAAACTAAAAAAAATACAACAGGTCAATGAAATAAGCAGCCGATTTGTCAAAAAGATCAGTAAAATTGATAAACCATTAGCCAATCTAATCAAAAAAGAGGGAGAGCTCAAAATCAGAAGTGAAAAAGGAAAATTAACAACCAACCCAACAGAAGCACTAAAGATTATAAGAATATTTACTGTAAAAAATTATTTGCCAACAAATTGGTCAACCTAGAAGGAATGGATGAAGTCCTAGAAACAAATAACCTTCCCAAAGTGAATCAGGATAGTCCATGACCAGATAGCTTCAAAGGTGAATTCTGTCAAACATTTAAAGTAGTCTTTAGGCACCTGGGTAGCTCAGTCAGTTAAGCATCCAACTTTAGCTCAGGTCATGATCTCACAGTTTGTGGGTTCAAGCCCCACACTGGGCTCTGTGCTGACGTCTCAGAGCCTGGAGCCTGCTTCAAATTCTGTGTCTCCCTTTCTCTCTGCCCCTCCCCTGCTCTTTCCCTGTCTCTCTCTCTCTTAAAAATAAACATGAAAAAATTTAAAAAAAAATAAACTAGCATTAATAACTATTCTTCACAAACTATTCTAAAAATAGAAGAGGAAGGAAACCTTCCATATTAATTCTATATGGCCAGTATTACCCTGATACCAGAAAAAAGATACTACAAATTTAAAGAACTACAGGCCCATATTTCTGATAAACAAAGATGTAAAAATCCTCAACAAAATATTTTCAAAGTGAATACAACAATACATTTTTAAGCAAATCATATACCACAATAAAGTGGGATTTATTTTGGGGATGCAAAGATGATTCAGTATTCACCAATTAGTGTGGTACATCACATCAGTAAAAGTTAAAAACCATATGAACATCTGAACAGAGGCAGAAAAATCATCTGACCAAGTACAACATTCATTCATGATAAAAGCACTCAACAGTGTACATTTAGAGAGAACATACCTCAACATAACATAGGAAGGATCATATGCAAAAATACCCACAGCTAACGTAGGTATTTTCAATGGTGAACAACAGAGCTTTTCTCCCAGCATCAGGAACAAAAGACTCTCATCAGTTTTATTCTACATGGAGGTGGAATTCCTAGCCCAGCAATCAGAAAAGAAAAAGAAATAAAAGGCATTGAGATTGGCAAGGACGAATTAAAATCTTCACCATTTGCAGATGATATTATCTATAGAAAATTCTAAAGATTCCACCAAATACAAAGCAAAACTCCTAGAACTGATAATTGAATTTTATAAGGTCATCGGATACAAAATCAATAAACAGTAATTTGTTGCTTTTTTACACACTAATAATGAAGTAGCAAAAGAGAAATTAAGAATACAATACTGTTTACAGTTGTACCAAAAATAATAAATTATGTAAGAAGAAACTTAACCAAGGAGGTGAAAGATTAGTACTTTGTTGTTGTTGTTTGTTTATAAGTAATCTCTACACCAAACATGGGGCTTGAACTTAACAACCTTGAGACCAAGTGTCACATACTCTATTCTGAGCCAGCCAGATGCCACCTGAAATTTGCAAACTATAAACCTTTGATGAAAGAAACTGAAGATGACACAAATGAAATGCTATTCCATGATCATGGATTGGGAGAACAAATGTTCAGGTGTCCATTCTACCTAAGGCAATCTACAGATTTAATGCAATCCCTGTGAAAATACCAACAGCATTTTTCACACAACTAGAACAAGGAATCCTAAAATTGGTAAGGAACCACAAAAGACCCTAAATAGAGTGATCTTCAAAAAGAAAAAAAACAAAACCAAAAACTTGAGATACCACAATTACAAATTTCAAGTTATACTACAAAGGAGTAGTAATCCAAACAGTATGTTACTGCCACAAAAATAGATACATGGATCAGAGTAACAGAATAGTGGCCCCAGGAATAAACCCACAGTTATATGGTGAATTAATCTATAACAAAGGAGGCAATAATACACAATGAGAAAAAGAAGTCTTTCAACAAATGATGCTGGGAAAACTGGACAGGTAGATGAAAAAGAATGAAACGGGACCACTTTCTTACAGGATACACAAAAATAAGGTCAAAATAGATTAGGGACCTAAATGTTAGACTTGAAACCATAAGATTCAAAAAGAAAACAAGGACAATAATTTCTTTGACACTGGTCATTGAATCTTTTCTAGATAAATCACAGGCAAGGGAAACAAACCAAAAGTAAACTATTGGGATTACATTAAAATAAAAAGCTTCTAAAAAGTAGAGGAAACCCAACAAAACAAAAAGGCAACCTACTGAATAGAAGAGGAAATTTTCACACGATCTGTCTGATACAAGGTTAGTATCCAAAATACATAAATAACTTCTACAACTCAATACCATAAACACAAATGATCCAGTTTAAAAATGGGGAGAAGACATTAACAGACATTCCTTCAAAAACAAAACAGAGAGTCCAGGAACATATGAAAAGATACTCAATATCACTAATCATCAGGGAAGTGCAAATGAAAACCATAATGAGGTATCCCTCCCCACCTGTTAGAATGGCTAAAATATAAAATACAAGAGAGATGTTGGCAAGGATGTGGAGAAAAAGGAACCCTTGTGCACTGTTGGTGGGAATGCAGATTGGTTCAACCACTATGAAAAACAGTATGAAGTTTCTTCAAAAAATTAAAAACATAACTACCAGATGATCCAATAATCTTATTACTGATTATTTTTATCCAAAGAATATTAAAACACTAATTTGAAAAGATACCAGCACCCCTACTTTTATTGCAGCACTATTTATAATAGCAAAATAATGGAAACAACCCAGTTGTCCATCCATAGATGAATAAACACAATACATACACATAAGGAACATTACTTAGCCTTAAGAAAGAATGAAATCTTGCCATTTGCAACATGTATGTACATACCTTAAGAGCATAATGCTAAGTGAAATAAGACAGAGAAAGACAAATAAATATCATTGCATTCATGTGGAATTTAAGAGACAAAACAAAGGAATGAAGGAAAAAAAGAGACAAATCATAAACAGACTCTTAACTAGAGAAGCAACTGATGGTTTTTTACTTGATGGGAAGTGTTTGAGAAGGATACAAAAATAGTTGAAGGGAATTATGAGTGCACTTATGATAGGCATTGAATACTGTATAGAATTATTAAATCATTATATTGTACACCTGAACTAATACAACACTATATATTCATTTTACTGGGAATAACAAAATAATGGGAGAAAACACAAACCACATGGGAAACTAGTATGTATCCTCCCTGTCTACCTGCCTGTCATTCTGTATCTTTTTTATTTAGCTATGCATATGTGTATGCATATATACATATATAACACCTTATGGTGAACAAATGGGAATATTGCATGGCCTTTTCTTTGATGTTTCTTTGAGGAGTTTGTACAGAAAAATTTTTGATGTTATTTTTTTCAGAAAATAGGTGCAGATAACATAAACAGCCAGATATGCCTCCTTCCATTTCTTTCATTTTGTTATAGAACACGCACACCCATTGTATATATATGGGTGTGTGTGTGTGTCTGTTGTAAGAGAAACATCTGCATCTCTATTATTATTTTTAAGGTTTTATTTACTTATTTTAAAGAGAGAGAGCACCTGAAAGAGAGCAGGGAGGAGCTGATAGAAAGAGACAGTGAGAGAATCCTAAACAGCCTCCTCACTTTCAAAAGCACAGGGCCCGATGCAGGGCTCTAACTCTCAGACTGTGAGTGCATGACCTGAGCTGAAACTAAAAGCCGGACATTTAACCAACTGAGCTGCCCAGGTACTCTCTTTACATTTCCAAATGGCGTTTACTTTGAATAATTCTTGGTGGATTATTTTGAGGTCAGATATCTATATAAACAACACATACAGACATGTAACTTTCAGAAATATGCATATCATGTATGCATTTTTAGTTTCATCTTTCTGTTACTCTTCTCCTTCCCTCTTTACCCCAATATATTGGATGAATGAAAAGGAGGAAAAAATAGAAACATAATTGTTGGATTGCAGAAAGTAGCAGGTAAGAATAATTAACATTTTCAATTATTTTTGTCCTAATCCTCTTCTACAGGTAATTCAGTGTTCAAAGGAATTATAGCTGTCCAAACCCTAGACTCTTTAAATCATCCTTGAAAGGGATAGGTCTTCAATCCTTGCAGTGAATCGGTGAGGCCAGCAGTGATGGGATACAAGAATAGCACACCGAAGGGGCACCTGGGTGGCTTAGTCAGTTAAGCGTCCGACTTTCACTTAGGTCATGATCTCGCGGTTCGTGGGTTCGAGCCCCGCATCAGGCTCTGTGCTGACTGCCAGCTCAGAGCCTGGAGTTTGTTTCAGTCTGTGACTCCCTCTCTCCCTGACCCTCCCCTGCTCACACTGTCTGTCTGTCTGTCTCTCTCTCTCTCCTAGAAATAAATTAATATATTAAAAAAAAGAATAGCACACTGAAGTTCCATCTATCCTTTGAGCAACAACAATGGAACTAGTATACACCCTCCATCTCACCTCTTAGGACTATGAGCTGGAAGGGAAAATAGAAAATTTCTATCTGCTCTAACTACAATTTGATGGATTAATTTCCTCCAAAGTCTAAATGTCTAAATTTCTAAATGTCTATTAGAAATCATTAAGGTATTTTCACAGGAAAAGAGTAGTCCTTTTCTCTATTATTTTTCATACGCAGTCTTGGTGGGGAAAGTCAGGTATCTCACTAAACTCTTCATTTTTGCTTGGCAAATGAGCACTATGCAAATAAATGAAAATTAAGAGAATCTGTGATCCTGAAGAAATAATGCAAAAATAGCTCCCTTTAGTACTAGCATATTGAGTGTTTTTAGACTTGTTGAGGGTGAAGGTTCTTGTGAGGAGACATAGGGTAGGGGGAGTACATGAGGTATTAAACAGAACTTGGTGGGCTGTGGTTTGTTAATGCCAACCAGAGACTGTGAGTTGGGTGGGGCATTCTAGAGACTTGTATAGGGAGCTGGTTGGCCATTAGTGTGGGATAAATGTGGAGAGTGCTGCAAATTGTCGAATGCCACCAGTGAGGTACCTAAAAGAATGGGTAATGAGATTCACCTTACTGCTTGACAAGGGCAAGAATTACCTTTTCTAAGTAATATCCTGGCTCTTTAGGACTAAACAAGGATGAATGAAGTTGTGATTTTTACCTCTTATTTAGTCTAAATGGATCCATAATACTTGTGCTAAGACGGAAATGCATCAATCTGAAATAGAATGCTTTTTTGTTTAAATGTCAAGAAGAATGAAAATTAATGCTGGACATGATATAAATATTTTAGAGGGCTGTTATTTTCATTTTGAGTCATTAGAGCCAATTTAATCAATAAAAATAACTGTTAAGTTTGAGAAGAGGGAAGAAAATCACTTGTTAATTCATTCATAAAGCACCCATAAGGAAAAATTATATGAGGAAAGTGATTTACTATAATAGGGCTGTGAATTTTGTCACTTATTTCACATACCTGATGAGTATAAACCGACATTAGCGTATTTCACTTTCATTTTTACAACTATGGAATTTGATAGTACTGCCAAATTATAGTGCATGTTGTGGCTGCCTCAAATTCATTTCACCACCCATGCTCTTTCCTTTCCTTCCACCAAATCATAAGCATTTCATGGTTTGGTTGGGATTGAACCCTGACCTGACCTCTAGGATGATCTCATTCCCATGGTGTAATGTTTTGATTTAGGACCCTGTGCATCACCACATGATATTTCTAGTCAACATGGATTGATTCACTAATATGGCAAGATAGAAAGACCCTGAATTCACCTCCTCTATAGAACATAGCAAATTACAAAAAAAAAAAAAAAAAAAAAGAAAAAAAGAAAAGCCCATAGCTAATTCCATTTTCTTATAAAAGAATTCCTGAAGAAGAATGGAGGGCCAACTAAACATCTTCTGCACCACGAAAGAACGGTGAAAGAGAGAAGAGCAAAAGAGATGAAGACAGGCTAACAAAGGGAACCCCCACCCTAACACTGCAAACTGCAGCAGGGAGGGATATTACTGAGGAGCATAGAGCAGATTCCTCTGTCCTTAGGCACAGGGAAAAAAAAAAAAAAAGGGCTGCAGTTTAAAAGAGCAACTGGTTTGTAAAAGCCAACCATGGAACTGTATGTAATGGAGAAGGTGCTAGAACTCTCTGGGTCAAAGGGACTCGAAAGTGACATAATTTATGCTCCACTCACCCCATGTTGAAAATGCATACTGGAGCAGGGTCAGTATACCCTAACCAGATTGCAGCTCTGGTTGTGTTGAGGCATAGGAAAAAAAAAAAAAAAAGCCAGGGTTAAAAGAATAATTAGCATATAAAAGAGGCAGTCCTAGAACTCTAGTGGAGGAAGCTGCTGAAATTCTCCCCAGGTAGGAGGGGGCTGATGGGCACAGTACCCCTGTACCTTGAAGACATGGACCACTGGACAGTTCAGGTACCCTAACTGGCCTGGCACCTCAGTGACCCCTAGATCCCTGGCTCACGCCAGTCCCAGCTGTCCCACAAGGAGGCCACAGGGCAGCACACAGTGGGATACCCCTGGTTAGTGCTTACTACCAATCCAGCCTTTATGAAAACGTGGCACAGGCACAAAGCACCATGGAACACTCCAGACCCACACCACTTCACTTCAGACAGCTTGCTAGGGCACCCCTGGTTCAAAGTGCTTCACAGCTTCCTGGCTTACATCTCCTTTGGAACCAGCTGCCCTGTCAGGGTGCTCCTGTATAAAGCACCCAAGAACCCCTGGCCCTTGCTTGCCTAGATAGTTTCCCTTCACCTGGCTGGGGAGGTACTTCCTGTGTGGAGCACACTGGAACACTCCCACCCGCACACTTGGCCTCAGCTCCAATCATATGGCTAGGGTACCACCTGTGCTGAGCATTCAGGGACATTCAGCTTTTACCCAGTTCAACTTCAGCTGTCCTGCTAGGGCACCCTCAGAGTAGAGAGCCTGCAGTCACTTTAGCTTCAGCTGTTCAGCCAGGGCAGACTTTGCACAGAGTTCAGAGATCACACTGCCCCATACTCACTTTAGATTTAGCTGTCCTGCCAGGGTGTCCCCCCCTCACAGAGTGCCCCAGCACCCCATGTGCGTACCCTGCCTCAGCTCTGGCCACCTCTCTGTGTGGAGAGTCCTGGATCATGCTGTTTTACACCCACTTCAGCTTCTTATCCTGGCAAGGCTTCCTCTATATGGAGAGCCAGAGGTATCCAGCTCAAATTCAGTTTAGCTTTAGCTATACTGCCAGGGCACCCACTGCATGGAGAGCCCAGGGACTACACTGATCTATGCCCACTTAAGCTTTAGCTGCTGTACTAGGGCACTCAGTATGTGGAGAGCTCCAGGATCCCCAGCCCATGCCAGCTCCTTTCCAGCCAGCCAGGAAATGACCAAGAACACACAGTCTACATAGTGGATGACCATACACAAGACCATTCTTTTAAGTTCAGGAGTAGCTATTCCACTTAATCCATAGAAACACACAAAGTATAGCAAAACAGGAAGACGGGAATATTCTCCAAAAGAAAGAACAACACAAAATCTCAGACAACTAAGTCAAGTGGAAATAAGCACCATGTCTGGTAAAAAAACTTTAAAGTAATTATTCTAAAAATGCTCACTGGGCTGGAGAGAAGAATTGGAGAAGTCAGTGAGACCTTCAATAAAAATTATACACCCACATATACATATATATAAAAACCCATTGGGTGACTGAATGCCGCAATCAGTTAAGCATCTGACTCGATTTTGGCTCAGGTCATGATCTCACAGTTTGTGAGACTGAGATCAGATCAGGCAGTTCAGTCTGCTTGGGATTCTCTCTCTCCCTCTCTGTCCTTCCCTCAGTTTCATGCATGCATGTGTACTCTCAAAATAAATAACATTAAAAAAGAAAACAATCAGAGTAGAAAAATACAATTAACAAAATTCTATGGGGCATCTGGGTGGTTCAGTTGGTAAGTGTTCAACTTCAGCTCAGATCATGATCTCATGGTTCACTGATTTGAGCCCTGTGTTGGGCTTTGTGCTGACATTGTGGAGCCTGCTTCAGATTCTCTGTCTCCCTTTCACTCTTCTGCCCTTCCCCCGCTTTCTCTCTCTCTCAAAAATAAACATTAAAAAAAATCCTCTAGTGGGATTCAGCAGATTAGTGGATGCAGAAGAACCTATCAGTTGTCTAGAAGACAAGTTAATGGAAAGCACTAAAGCTGAACTGCAAAGAGTGATCATTCTAAAACATTAGGAAAGGTTAAAGGATCTCTTGGATGACATCAAATAAACAAACATTTGTATTATAGGGGTCCCAGAACAAGAGAGAAAGAAGCAGAAATTTTATTTGAAGAAGTAAGAACTGACTCGGTCTCACCTGGAGAAAGAAATAGACATGCAGCTTCAAAAAACACGGAGTTCCAAATAGATTAACCCAAGAAATTCCATGGCACAACACATTACCATTAAAACATCAAAGGCTAAAGTCAGAGCATTTTAAAAGCAGCAAGAGAGAAGCAAATAGTTATATACAAGGGAAACCCAGTAAGGTTATCAGCTGATTTTTTAGCAGAAAACCTTTGCAGGCAAGAAATGACATGGTATATTCAAAGACCTGAAAGGAAAAACCTATAACAAAAGACTACTACACCCAGCAAGGTTTAATTCAGATATGAAGGAGAGACAGAGTTTCCCAGACAAAAAAGTTAAAAGAGTTTATCATCCCTAAACAAGCCTTACAAGAAATGTTAAAGGTACTTCTTTAAGTGGAAAAGAATTGGCCATAATTAGACATAAGAAAATTATGAATAAAAATATATAATAGCATATTGTATATATCATATGTGGAGGACAGAGTAAAAACAAAAGGCTTTTTTCATAATGTATTTGAACTTAAATGATATTAAATTTAATAGAGACCGCTATATTTTTGGCGTGTTATATATGGACCTCATGTTAACCACAAACTCTAAAACTATAATAGATACACATGCGCAAAAAAGAACCTGAAAGCTACATATAACACTACAGAAACCTACCAATCACAAAGAAAAGAGAACACATGAAAATAAAGGAACAGAGAACTATAAAGGTCATCAGAAAACAGATTAAAAACTGTCAATAAATACATACTTTTCAATAATTTCTTTAAATGGCCTAAATGTTCTAATAAAAAAAAAAGGTTGGCGGAATGATTATTAAAGAAAAAAAAAGACATCTATATGCTGCTTACAAGAGACTCATCTCAGACCAAAAGACACATGTGGACTGAAAGTGAAGGGATAGAGAAACATTCGTCATGCAAATAGAAGGGGGGAAAAAAGCCAGTATAGCAGTGCTTGTGTCAGGGAAAATAGACTTTGAAACAAAGACTATAACAAGGGACAAAGGCATTACATAATGAAAAAGACTCAATCCAACAAGAAGATATAACATTTGTAAATATCTATGCACCCAACAATGGAGCACCTAAACATAAAGCAAATATTAATGGACACAAAAAGAGAAACTGATTATAATACAATATTAGTAAGGGACTTTAATACTTCATGTACATCAGTAGATAGATTATCCACACAGAAAATCAATATAAGCATCTTATGCTTTAGACCAGATGGACATACCAGATATATACACAGAACATGCCATCCGAAAATAACAGGATTCTTTTCAAGGGCACATGGAACATTCTGCCAAACAGATCACATGTTAGGTCACAAAACAAGACTCAATACATTTAAGAAGACTGAAATAATACCATGCATCTTTGGCATCATGATTGTATGAAAGTAGAAATAAATCACAAGGGGGGAAAACCTAGAAAGAACACCAGCACAAAGAGGCCAAACAACATAATACTAAATAACCAATGACTCTTTGGAGTCAACAAAGAATCCAAGAGGAAATTTAAAAAATACATTAAGAGCAATGTAAATTAAAACACGGTGGCCCAAAATTGTTGGGACACAATGAAAACAGTTCTAAGAAGGAAGTATATAGTAATACAGGCCTACCTCAAGAAACAAGAAAAATCTCAAATAACAATCTAACCTTATACCTAAAGGAACTAAAAAATAAGAAGAAACAAATCCCAAGATGAGTAGAAAGATGCAAATAATGAAGACCAGAGCAAAAATAAATGACACAGAGACTAAAATTTTTTAAAAAAGATAAAACAGCAGCTAGTTTGTTGAAAAGATAAATGAAATTCATAAATTCTTATCTAGCCTTATTAAGAAAAAGAAGAGAAAGGCACCAAATAAAATAGGAAATGAGAAGTAATAACTTACACCACAGAAATACAAAGGATTATAAGAGGATAGCGTGAAAAATTATATGCCAACAAATTAGATAACCTAGAAGAAATGGGTAAATTTCTAGAAAATACAAACTTCCAAAACTAAACCATGAAGAAATAGAAAAGCTGAGCAGACTAATAACTAGTAATGAAATTGGATAATTAATCAAAAACTGTCAACAAGTAAAAGTCTAGGACCAGATGGCTTCACAGATAAATTCTACCAACTATTTAAAGAAGAGTTAAGAAGAGTTAGTATCTAGTCATCTTAAACTATTCCAAAAAATAGAAGAAAGGCTTTCAAATACATTCTGTAAGGCAAACATTGCCCTGATAACCCAAACTGAAAAGGCACTACAAAAATGAAATTACAGGTCAATCTCTCTAATAAACATAAATATAAGAATCCTCAAAAATATTATCAAACCACATTTAAAAATACATTAAAAAGACTATTTGCCACAATCAAGTGGGATTTATCCTTGAATGCAAGGATATTTCAGTACTCACAAATCAGTCAACATGATATATCACATCAGCAACACAATGGATAAACATTTTATCTCAATAGATGCAGAAACAATATTTTATAAAATTCAGTATCCATTCATGATAAAGATTCAACAAAGTGGCACTGGGGAAACATATCTCAACATAATATATGTCGTATATGAAAAACAATAGCTCATATGCTACTCAGCGGTGGAAAACTGAGAGATCGTCTCTAAGATC
Source organism: Proteles cristata cristata (assembly GCA_017311185.1). Lineage (NCBI taxonomy): Eukaryota > Metazoa > Chordata > Mammalia > Carnivora > Hyaenidae > Proteles > Proteles cristata. The sequence goes on along the minus strand of JAESUZ010000193.1, from coordinate 1,333,998 downwards.
AGGAACAAGACAAGGATGTCTATCTACTCTTACCGGTTTTAATCTGCATAGTACTGAAAATCATAGCCATAGAAATCAGACAAGAAAACTAAATGAAAGACATCCAAATTGGTAAAGAAAAAGTAAAACTTTCACTATTTGTAGACGGTATGATACTATTCATAGCTAACTCTAAGGAATCCACCAAAAAATTACTAGAAGTAGGACACTTGGGTGGCTCAGTTGGTTAAGCATCTGACTCTTGGTTTTGGCTCAGGTCATACCTCACAGTTTGTGACACTGAGACCCTCACTGGGCTTTGTGCTGACAGCACAGAGTCTGCTCAGGATTCTCTCTCTCCCTCTCTTGCTCTCTGCCCCTCCTCCACTCATGTTTGTTTTGTCTCTCTAAATGAATAAATATTTTAAAATTTGGTAGAACTAATCAGTGAAATTAAAGTTTCTGAAATAACCAGAAATAAGTAGTTTCTATACACTAACAAAACAGCAGAAAGAAAACAAATTACAATTGTACGAAAATCATTAAAATATCTAGAAATAAACCTAACCAACGAGGTGAAAGACCTATACTCTGAAAACAATAACATAGTCACGAAAAAAACTGAAGATGACACAAACGAATGGAAAAACACTCCATGTTCATGGAGTGGAAGAATTAATTTTGTTAAAATGTCCATACTGTGGAAAGCAATCTACAGATTTAATGCAATCCCTATCAAAATACCAAGAGTATTTTTCATAGAACTAGAACAAAGAATCCTTAAATTTGTATGGAACTACAAAAGGCCCTGAATAGATAGAACAATCTTGAAAAAGAACAAAGCTGGAGGCGTCACAATCCCAGATTTCAAGATATATTACAGAGTTGTGTTAATCAAAACAGTTAGGTACTGGCACAAAAATAGATACTTAGATCAATGGGACAGAATAGGGAGCTGAGAAATAAACCCAAATTTACATGGTCAATTAGTTTATGAAAAAAGAGGCAATGAGAAAATGAGCATCACTTCAATAAATGGTGCTGAGAAAACTGGATGGATACAGGGAAAAGAATGAAACTGGGCCACTTTTTTACAACATACACAAAAAGAAACTCTAAATGGATTAAAGATCTAAATGGAGGAGGACACTTGTGGGGATGAGCACTGAGTGTTATGTGGAAACTAATTTGACAATAAACTATTTGTAAAAAAAAAAAAAAAAAAAAATCTAAATGTGAGACTTGAAGCCCCTAGGAAGATAATATAGGAAGTAATTTTTCTGATACTGACTATAGCAATATTTTTCTAGATACATCTCCTGAGGCAAAAGGAAAGAAAAGCAAAAATGAACTATTGAGACTATGTCAGAGTAGAAGGCTTTTTATACAGCAGAAGAAACAACAAAACAAAAAGGCAGCCTGCTGAATGGGAGAAGATATTTGGAAGTGATATATAGTACATAAGGAGTTAATATCAAAGTATGTAACTTATACAATGAAACACCCAAAAGTCCAATTAAGAAATAAGCAGAGGACCTGAAGAGATTGTCTTCCAAAGAAGACACACAGATGGCCAAAAGACACATGAAAAGATGCTCAACCTCACTATCATCAGGGAAATGCAACTCAAAACCACAATGAAATAGAACTTCACACCTGTCAAAAGTGCTAAAATTAAAAAGACAAGAAATAATAACTGCTGGCAAGGATGTGGGGAAAAAAGGAACCCTGTGCACTGTTGGTAGGAATGTAAGTTGGTGTAGCTAATGTGGGAAACACTGTGGAGGTTTCTTCAAACATTAAAAATAGAATTGCCTTATGATCAAGTAATTTTCGCTACCTCGTATTTACCCAAAGAATATGATAATACCAACTGGAAAAGATATATGCACCTCTTTGTTTATTTCATCCTATTCACAATACTGAAATTACAGAAGCAGTCTAAGTGTCCATTGATAAATGAATAAAAAGGATGTGATGTACACACAACACACATACACACACACACACACACGAATTTCATGCAGCCATATAAAAGGATGAAATCTTCCCATTTGAGACAACATGGATGGGCCTAGGGTGTTTTTTGCTAAGCAAAAAAGACAATTAGCGCATGATTTCACTTACATGTGCAATCTAAAAAAGGAAAACAGTAGAACAAATGGATGGTTGACAGAGGGTAGGAGATGTAGAAGGATGGGCAAAATAGATGAAGGAGAATGAGCAATATAGGCTTCCATTTACGGAATGAATAAGTCACAGGAATAAAAACCATAACACATGGAATATAGTAAATGATACTGTAATTGGATGGTGTAGAGACAGATAGTAGCTGCGCTTGTGGTGAATATAGGATAACATATAGAGAAGTTGAGTCACTGTGTTTACACCTGATACTGATGTACTAATGTAACATTGTGTGATAGCTGTACTAAAAAAAATTAAAATAGGGATTCATTCATAGACACAGACATACATTTTTCCAGGATGAATTTTGTCAGCTATACATTTTGCTGGATAATTGAGGTAAAAAGTATTCTCTTTCCAACTCTCATGTGCAGAAGGAAGCATGTATTCCTGTTAATCTGAGGAAGTACTATTCTTTTAATTTTTGTGCAAAAGCCAGACTGAAGATAAAATAATAGGAAGACAGAGACTGGGAAATCACTGAGAAATGGAGGAACAACGGAACAACCTTAATGACATTGAAACCTCTCAATCAGTTCATCTTTCAAGACTGCTCTACATTTAGACTTTTTTAATGCAAATTAGTAAATGTTTTTTTTTATCATTTATGTAAATTTGAGTTGGGTCTTCTGTTATAAGCAGATATAGAACTTTAATTTTTCTACTCTTCCATTTTGATCTCTTAAATTTTCTTCATTAAATCAATAATTGCTATTGATATTTATTGAATGTCTGCTATGTACAGGATACTGTGTACTAGATATATAAAGCCTGGAGAAGACCTATTTGAGAATTTATAGCAGCATAAATTTAAAGAATAAAATAATTTAAAAATAAGACAAAGTAGAAAATAAAATATGTGACCTATAAGAATACTTTTAAAAAAGTGCTATAGGAGAGAATGAAAGATTAAAGAATATTTTTTCAGACCCAGAAAATTTAAAATGTGCTATCTCAACTAGGCTTTTATAAAATAGGTGATATATTTATTCCAAAAATGAAGTGCTTATATATGTATTATATAACTGTTTCAGAAAAACTGGTTATGCAATATATACATAAGTCATCTATACTCATGGGTTCTGAAGAGATATGCTCAAGTTTTTTTTCAAATTGTTAATGGGATCCTAAACTAACCTATATTTTCCAATTCTTTATTGCAATATATATTTTTTAGCTATACTTACTCTAATGTTAGAGTTTTTAATAATGTAGAAGGAAAATCCCTTAAGCAGCATGCATTTTGGATATATTTCAGATTAGATATATAGCACTAGACTTAAAATATAGCACTATTTTAGATTTAATAGCACTAGACTTTTTTCTTTTTTGAATTGATTAGACATTTCTGCAATAACATGTATATTAATTTCATGTATATATTTTGTTTATAGAAACCTGTTTAATTCTACATTTACATTCTATGTTTCAGAAAACTCTAATATACAAAGCCCAGTAGAAATTATGTATTGAATACCTGCCATGTGGTAAAAAAAATTTCTAAATTCTCTAATATCTTATTTGTAATACGGTAATGTTACTAAGTAGGAGTTATTTCCCCCATTTGATAGTTGAGGAAATAGAGGCACAGAGAGGTTGAGCAGGATGTCACCCAGAGGTATATTCTGAGTTTCATGTTATGTCTCTGGCTTATCAGGAGATGCTCTGTTCACTACATGGCTTTTCTTTCCATTATCTTCCTGAAGTGTATAATGGCAGTTAACATGAGAATTTTTGTCTGCTATACAGATACACTAAGAGAATGTTTTTTGTCTTAATGGTGTGAAAATGTCCATTTATGACATTAAGGCTCACTCTGGAATCATCTCTAGGTGTAGAGGGCACAGATGTAGCTCAGGAAAAGAAAGTAAATAATAGTATCAGGGTGAATGGATTTGAGGCTAGACTCTGCCACTTTGATTTTAGAAGAGTCAGATAATCTCAGTTTCCTATTATAAGCAATAAAAATTACAACTCACCTCATAGAATGTAGATGAAAATTAACACAGTGACATGAATGTATACTGTTAATTATAAAGTGTTATGTATGCCAAGATGTTCAGCACCTAGTCTTTTGCTTTCTAGTATATATCAGGTCATGCCTGTTCCTGGTGATCTTATGCCCACATGCCCTAAACAGATTGGTTCTCCACGTACCTGCCCTATTTCCCATTGTTGTTTGAGCATCAGTTAAGAATTAGGAAGCAGTGAAAAGCCTTTGCCACAGATTCTGTTTTTTGTGGCTTATTATGCCATTATTTTTTTTTATATATGAACATGCCAGAAGGTTCTTTATCCCATATGCATGAAAGGGAAGAAAAACCAGGTGTTGATGATGCTCACTGCCTGCATGCTCATTCATCTCCCCAATACTCCCTGGTGGTTGATTTCTACCTATTAGAGTACTTTGGGCAAGGAGAAAGGAAAGCTGTCTCAACATAGCATGAAAGCATGAGCTCAAAGTGTTTTCTGGTCCATGTGCTGAGCCTGTGTCAGCAGAAGAGAAGTGGGACAATTGAGGTAAGCCCTTAAAAGGAGACCTCCTTATCATCATGGGTGAATACATTTTAATAGAAAACAACAGAAAATAGGAAAAGCCACTAAATAATCTTAGCCACAAAGCATTGAAATTCCACATTGAGCACCAGTGACTGATTTGTTTGGACTAATTTCCTCTTGATTAATTAGTTCCAACATATTCCAAACATTAAGTATTAGGTAGAGTCTACCTGAAGCAGAAAGATAAATGTCCCACTGCATTCATGCATAAGGGCCTGTTTTCTTAACACAAACAGGAGAAAGGGAGAAATAAAATACAATAAGTCTCTTTCAGTCAGAGCCAACACCCTAATCTTTCCTAAATTTGAACAGGTCTTCTGCTATTAATAGGTTTATAACCACAGAGTTATGAAGCAACGTATTTCTCGGTCTGCCTGGTAACACCCATTCATCACTAACACCTGAAAAAACTCTTGCCATCCTTATTGTCGTTTGTGTGCTAGCCCTAGCTTAAATGTCTCATTGCCAGTGAAAATAAATGAGGACCTACACAAATTCTAAGCATGTGTTCATTGAGTAATTTGGTGGGAACTGGCAGAGGTTTTACTTTTTTTTTTTTTTAACTACTTGCATTGTTCTAATAAGTCTAAAGTAATAAAAAGACAAATCACGTGTTAATATAGAGGCACAGTAATTTCATAAAATTGTTGATACTGCATATTCCAATTTAGATGAGATTATAAATATAAATTAGCTGATGTGATCCAGTACTTTTCACTGATTCAGGATAATGGGGAGAATGCATTTTGATTGCATTTTCCTAACAATTATGAAACTAAAGGGGATCTTAATCTGATTCTGAAATAGGACTTTCAAAGTATCAGAGATAAGAATTTTATGCTAAAAATATGTATAAACACAATTTCTGAATTCCCTTTACCATTCCTCCACTTCATCATCTCAGTCACAAAAATTCTATCAAATTACTTCCTACATCTCTAACATATGGCCTCCAGCCCCATCCTGTTCCGACTATGTGGCCAAAGTCACTCATCACACAGGTTCCTAACTGGATGCCTTGCCTTTAGACTGATGTCATGTTGTGTAATTTTCCTAGCCTGAGCTCTTTACCGCTCTCTCATGGTTTTCAGAATCCTGTCCAGATAAAGAAGTTTTACACAGGGACTCATATCTGATATGACCTCTTGATAGCACACCTGGTTTGATTTCAGTTCTCCGTTTGCTCATCAATCTTTTACCCTAGTTTGAAACTCTGTCACCTGAGAGATATGATATTCCACACTTCTAGGACTTGTCATGACATCTATTCTTATTGGCCAAAAGATGGCTTCATTCCTTATCAATCTGGCTAACTTCCATTTACCAATAAGTCCATAGACCAAATGACATTTACCCCTTAAGAGCTTTCTTTTTGCCCTAAGTGTACCATCTTTGGTGCCCTGGTCACCTGCAAACTCCTATGACAGCATTTACCACAGGAGTAAATGGTAAATGGAGTAAATGGACACTGCAGTTGTCCATTTCCTTATAAATACTAAATTATTGAAGGGAAGTACTATACTTATTACACTCGTATAGAGTTAGCACAGTCCTGCTGATAGATATTTGCTGAAAACATTCCTTAGAGTCATAAGAATGGTAGTTAACATGTGGATAATGTGTTACAGAGATCAAAGCACTTTTATTTTTCACATCCATTATCTTATTGCATCATTGGAATAGTTATTTACAACTTGTACATGCATCAAAATTAGCTGGAAGGTTTGTTACAACACAGATTGTTCAGTCAATCCCCAGAGATTCTTATTCAGTAGGTCTGTAGTGACCTAAGAATTTCATTTTTAATAATTTGCAGGTGATGCTGACTCTACAGGGTCACATTTTCAGAACCACTGTCTTAAAACATTCCTGTGGGGTTAAATAGTATTATTCCCAGTTTACAGATGAAATTGAATCTCAGAGAGAAATTACTTTGTAAGTGGTGAATTCAGGTCCTGGGAACTGCTTAGGTTGTGGTAGTTGTCCCATATGAACATTTGTGAAATACTTAGTATATTCCATTTTCTCACAAAAAGCAGTGTATAGAATATTGGATTCTGCCCTTAGGGGACAAAAATTTGAACCCAAATGACATGCTCCTGTGTGGCTTTTATTGCAGTTCCACTTCAAGTGATAGTCAGTGGTAGAGGGTTGCAAATGTAAGAAGGAAGCACATTCAAATTATTAAATATTAAATTATTTCAAATTATTATAGTACCATAGAAAACACTACTTCAGAGTAGAAACCAAGCAGATAATACATGTTCTTTGGTTTTCCTTTTGTTCAGATTAGTGTATGGTGTTGTAGCCAATATAATAATAATAATAATAATAAAACCCTCAAGTTGATGTTTTGAGTTTTCCACTTCTACTGATTTTTTTTTTTCATCTGTTATGAAATATTTCCCTGGAGTTGAATGGAAGGGAGAAAAAAGGAAGAAAATAGCAAGGAAACTAAATAACTCACAATCTTGGGAACTGGAAGTGGGTTACAAATCAATAGAAAGTAGTCTTGTTCTAAGATGAAGAAGGTTAAAGATATTATTTTTGTTTGCTTTTTTCCTGTGGAATATAGTACTAGCAAGAAATAGGTTTTTGAAAATTTTCTCTGTCATCATATGAAGTATGAAATAATTTTTCTTTAAAAAACAGGTTCTAATTTAGGTCCATAAAGATCATCTTCATGGTTTCTCTTCTTCACACTGAAATACACACAAACACACACCAGCACAAATGGTAGGGCTGAAAATTGGAAAGAACAGGGAATGGATTGCTGGGCTCTAGAAAGAACTTCCACTAACCAAAGTATCCTTAAAGGCCAGGTTTAGCTTCCATGAGTGCCTAAGACTCATGGTGACATTTTGGTAAAGTAACAGGCCTTTTATTTGCTCAGTAAAAAACAGAATCTTTTAATGGCTTTCCATGAAACTGAGAGAAAATACTAAACTCTATTCCTTGTTCACTAAGCAGTTATTGAGTATCTTCTGTTTGGTAGGCCATGTTCTAGGTGGATCACTATCTATTAAACTGCATGCTTTCTGACCTCCAAACTCACTCACTTACAACTTAGAAACACACTAAGCCTGTTCCTGTCTCAGAGACTTCATATCTTCTGCTTCTTCTGATAAGTAAGCAGTTTGCCCAAATCATGGACTAGCTTAAATTTTCATGGAATTGTGATCTTGGCTTATATTAAGCCCTTTCAGAAAGGACTTAATCAATAATCTATCTAATATATTAGATAGATTCATTATTCCTACCCCCATGCATTTCCAGTATTCTGCTTACCCTAATTAATTTTCATCATTATATTTATTACTACCTCAATTTTATGCACACACACATGCATCTATATGTATATATATTTAAAATGTTTTTGTAAGTATTAATTTAGAAATATATGTAATCTATATTTCATTCAAAATATCTGTATGAAAAATAAATTCATGTATTATATAGGTACCTACATATATGTTAAATCATATGAACAGAAACTTGAAAATCTCAATGAATGATCTTGTAATGATAATATGTTATAAAATTAATGTTAGCAGTAATTAAGAGTTTGATAACACCTAGAAACACATGATACTGAAAAAGCATTAAAAAGTATTTCAAGATGAAGCCATTTTGCAGTTTTGTTCTTTCAACGTTTCAAGAAAAAGGTAATTCTCATGCTTTATAGGCTGTTTCAGAATATAAAAATTTACCCAAATTACTTCATAGAGGAAATGTTTGCCTGATAACAGAACTTCAAAAACTAATTTGCTCAGAAGAAAAACTAAGAACAATGTCACTTATAAATGTAAAAATCCTAAATAAATTCCCAGAAATCTGAATACACTGTGCTATAGGTTTAATAATAATTGCCTTTTCTCTGGGTTATGCAGTTATAATCCATGATGAAGAGACAAATCAGTCTGTATAGGGAGCAGGAGGCATTGTGGGTTAGTAGTATAAACATAGTAGAAAACTATGTTACCAGGAGATTCCTTCCAAGAATGTTTCCATCTTGAAATCACTTTACTGAATGTTCTCTGGCTGTAAATGAATAAATAATCTTTGCTTTACATAATTTTTTCTAAATATATAAAGTGGGTAATAGCAATAAACGATTTTATTATTAATGAAAAATCCTTTAACATATTTCTTGGGCTTACATCAGTTTATTGGTGAATTCTCTCAAGTTTCTTAATAAACATTTAATTCTCAGATTGTATAAAACCTTCTAAACTTACGAAAAGATGAAGGTTATTTAATTTGTTTCATAAAGCTGCATGTATCTGTTATATACATAACATCTAGCATATCCATAAAATCATAGATCAATCTCAGTCAAAGATGCAAAATACAGGAAAACATTCTCTTAAGGAGTCTAGACAGCAGACTGTGTGTGTGTGTGTCTGTATAATTCCATTGTTTATATGTTAGAGTATATGATGATCTTTTAGAACTATACATTCTTGGAAAAAATGAAGAATGGTGGTCCTTAATGTTCAACCCTGGTGATGATGGAACTTTAAGTGGTCAGCTGGAGTTGGCACAGATGCAGAATCTCTGAATAAAAATTGGGCAGTGTGCCCGACATACAGAAGTCCAGGACCAGATGGCTTCACAGGTGAATTCTACCAAACATTTCAACAGGTAATACCTATTCTTCTCAAAGTATTCCAAAAATAATGACAGCAAATAAATAAATAAAATAACTATAGGCCAGTATCACTGATGAAAATAGATGCAAAAATCTTCTACAAAATACTAGCAAACCAAATCCAACAATACGTTAACAAAATCATTCACCACAATCAAGTGTGATTTATTTCTGTGGTTCACTATACACTAATCAGTCAATGTAATACATCAATAAGAGAAAGGAAAAAAACCATATGATCATGCCAATAGCTGCAGAAAAAGCATCTGACCTAGTACATTATCAATTCATGATAAAAAAAAAACCCTCAACAAAGTAGGTCTAGAGTAAACCTCAACATAAGAGGCCTTATATGAAAAGCCCACAGTTAACATCATACTTATAAGGAAAAACCGAGAACTTTTTCTCTATAGACAAGACAAAGCTGTTCACTCTCACCACTTTTATACCACATACTATTGGAAGTCTTAGCCTGAGCAATTAGACAACAAAAATAAATGAAAATAATAAAAATCTGTACGGAAGAAGTAAAACTTTAACTGTTTTCAGATAACATGATAACATCTATAGAAAATCCTTGGGGCTCCTGGGTGGTTCAGTAGGTTGAGGATCCAAATCTTGGTTTCACCTCAGGTTATGATTTTATAGTTCATGAGTTTGAGACCCACATTGGGCTCTGTGTTGACATCATGGAGCCTCATTGGGATTCATTCTCTCTCTCCCTCTTTCTCTGCCCCTCCCCCACTTGTTCTCTCTCTCAAAATAAATAGACTTGGGGGGAGAAAAAAACAACCATGAAAGACCACCAAAAACTACCAGAACTATTAAGTGAATTCACTAAGGCCATAGGATACAAAATCAATATGCAGAAATCTGTTTCATTTCTATACACTAATTATGAAGCAGCAGAGAAGGAAATTAGGAAAACAACCCCACTTGTAATTGCACCAAAATAATAAAATACCTGCTGAATAAATGCAACCAAAGAGGTGAAAGACCTGTACTCTGAAAACTACAAAACAGTGATGAAAGATACTGAAGATGACACACAAAAACATGGAAAGACATTCCATGCTCATGGATTAGAACAGATATTGTTAAAATGTCTATACTACCCAAAGCAGTCTACAGATTTAATGCAATCCCTATCAGAATACCAAAAGCATTTTTCACAGAACTAGAACAAGCAATTCTAAAATTTGTGAAAAACAAAAGACACCCTGCCCCCCAATACCCAAAGCAATCTTGAGAGAGCATTTGGTATTTTATGTAAGTGATGAATCACTAAATTCTGGTCCTAAAACCAATATTGCACTGTATATAAACTAAATCTAAATTTAAAAATACTGAAACAAAACAAAACAAACCCTACCAGTATCACAATTACAAACTTCAAGTAATATTACAAAGTGGCAGTAATTAAAACAGTATAGTACTGACACAAAATTAGATACATAGATCAGTGGAACAGAATAGAGAATCCAGAAATAAGTCTAATAGTCAATCTTCAACAAAAGAGGCAAGAATATACAATGGAAAAAAGGCTCTTCAACAAATGGTATTGGGAAAACTGGACCACTTTCTTTCACCATACACAAAAATCCAAAATGGACTACGGACCTAAATGTGGGACATGAAAACAAAAATCCTAGGAAAAAGCACAGGCAATAATTTCTCTGACAGCTGCCATAATGGCCTCTTTCTAGAAATATCTCCTAAGGTAAAAAAACAAAAGCAAAAATAAACTATGGGGACTATATCAAAATTAAAAGCTTCTCTGGAGCTCGTGGGTGGCTCAGTTGGTTAGGCATCTGACTCTTGATTTTAGCTGAGATCATGATCTCATGGTTTGTGAGGTTGAGCTCCATGTTGAGCCCCAGGACAGGCTCCACACTGACAGCACAGAGTTTGCTTGGAATTCTCTCTCAAAACAAAACAAAACAAACAAAAAAACCTAAAAAAAACTTAAAAAAACCACCTCTGCACAGCAAAGGAAACCATCGAGAAAACTTAAAGACAACCTACTGAATGGGAGAAGATATTTACAAGTGGCATATCCAATAAAGGGTTAGTATCCATAATATATAAAGAAGTTACAGAACTCAACACTAAACCCACAAATAATCCAGTTAAAAAATGGGCAGAAGACATGAACAGACATTTCTCCAAAGAAGACATACACATGGCCAACAAATATGAAAAGATGCTCTATATCACTCATCATCAGGGAAATGCAAATAAAAACCATAATGTGTTATCAATTCACACCTGTCAGAAAGGCTAAAATCAAAAACAGAAGAAACATCGTGTTGGTCAGGATGTGGAGAAAAAGGAACCCTATTGTACTGTTGGTAGAAATGCAAACAGCTTCAGCCACTGTGGAAAACAGTATGGAGAACCCTCAAAAATTAAAAATAGAAGTACCTTATGATCCAGTAATCACACTATTGGATATTTACCCAAAGAATGTCAGAACACTAATTTGAAGTGATAAATGCACTCCTATGCTTATTGCAATATTATTTATCATAGCCAAATTATGGAAGCAACCCAAGTGTCCATCAATTGAAGAATGGATATAGAAGTGTGTGTGTGTGTCTATGTGTAGGAATATATAGGAATATCTAGCCATAAAAAATATGAAACCGTGCCATTTGCAATGACATGGATAGAACTAGAGAGTATAATGCTAAGCAAAATAAGCCAGAGAAAGACAAATACTATATGATTTCACTCGTATGTAGAACTGAAGAAACAAATGTAATGAACGAAGTATTAAAAAAAAAAAAGACAAACCAAAAAACAGACTCTTAACTATAGAACAAACAGATGGTTAGCAGAGGATAGGTGTGTGTGTTTGGGCGGGGGATGAGTGAGAGGTGAAGGGGATGTACTCTTAATAGTACACTTATATTACACTTATTTTGATGAGCACTGAATAGTACATGGAGCTGTTGAATTAATATATTGTACAGTTGAAACAAATATAATACTGTATTTTACTCTGGAATTAAAGAAATAAGGTGGTGGTTTAGCTAGCAATAGAAGAAAAATGACTTTTATTTTCTGGTGTAAAAATCTCATAAATCTTAATGATATGTCGTTTACCATCTGGCCAGGGATATCCTAGGTGCATAGAGTGAAATTGTAAAAGAGAAACTAAAAAAGAAAAGAAAAAAGAAAAAAAAACAAAAAACAAAAAACAAGAGTAAAGGCAAGAGCCAGCTGACGATGCTGACTGATCTTTATTAGAGACATGTCTTATCTTCTTATGTTTCAGCAGTTTTGTTATAATAAATCCTTCTAATAAATAATTTTACTCCATCTACTGAGCAACAGGTATTTCCTGTTAAATTTTAAATGTTTAGTTTTAATTATTTCTGAGCACTTTACCACTTTTGCAAGGAAACAAATATGCACTAAATTTCAGATTTTTAGGCAATGAGAATTGACATGTAGTTTGTATTAGTTATGTTTATGCTACTAAATATTTAGTTACATTTAGCGTGATATTTTTATCTATGGTATAAATAGAGATTGGTGTATGAAATGTAACATTTTTTGATTCACATTGTGTATTTATATGAAATCAAAGTGTTTTTTAAAACATAGACTTATGCTTTAAAAATTTTAGTCAAGTAACTGTTGCACAAGTTGTTCCATACTGCATACTACACATTATGTATTAAAACATCTTTTTAAAAAAATACTTGAGTTGTTTTGAAATAAGGATCTTATACTTGATTCATTTGTTTAAAAATATTTACTGCAGGCCAGGTACTAAGTCCTAAGTGTTAGGATAGCAAGAAAAAAGACAGTCCTGAATTCATGACCTGTATATTTTATTGAGGAAGAGATGTGTGGAGAAAGGTCCAATCAGAGAGGTTGCAATGCCAATGGAAGGAATGCGCTGGAAACACTGAATATGAACAACTCTTTTGAAAATTTTTATTATGAGATGGAGAAGATGACTGTTGGAAGCTGGAACCAAAAGTGGACACAAGTGAGTGTTGTCTTCCTGCCTGCCTGCCTGCCTTCCTTCCTTCCTTCCTTCCTTCCCTCTCTCCCCCCTTCCCCCCTTTCTCCCTTCCTCCCTGTAAACCTACAAGAGCATGTTTATTGAGTTTATTGATAATTCAGTAAACAAGGAGAGGTTGGTGTCTGATGAGAGAGGTGACATAAGAGAAATTCCTGGGATGAGGAGAAGGAATGGGTTCCAGAGCCCATGGAGGAACAGACTCTTTTCTGAGAGATGACCTGGAACATACAAACGGATCATTTGCTGATGAAACAACTTGGGAGTTCTCTGTTAATGAAGCTTTTAATGAAATTGGAGGGAAAGTAATTGACAGAGAGAGGATACAATGGGCTGGGGACTTCAAAATCAGGGGAGAAAGCATAAAATTGGAGTAATTTCTGATTTTCACAAAGCACTCAATCTAGAAACACAGTGGTATTTTCATGCAGTAGTGAATGCCTATTTGCGGTCAAAACTGTGCGTGTGTGTGTGTGTGTGTGTGTGTGTGTGTGTGTGTGTGCATGCTTGTGAGAAAGAGAGAATAGTGGGCATTTTGCTATATTTAGATTTTCATTAAAGTATTGCATACAAACAGTTCAGAAACTCAAGTTGTACTAAAAGACTTAGGCTCCTAAGACAAATACTTTCAATTTCCTTAAATGTTTCTTCTAGTGTGAACTTCCATTATTATTAATAATATAAATATGTGTTTTTTTTAATTTTTTTATTGTTATAGCTAAAAATTTCACTGTATTATATAACCAGCATCTCCTTACTCTTACTGCCTCTTAGAGACTTCCCTCCACCACTCAATATAATTAAATCCATGTTCAGATTTTTTCATATTATTACTAAATAAATATTGCTGTTCACCACTGAGCCAATAGCATGCAAAGATTAAACATCCTTTTCCTTTTTTTGCTTTCTTTCTGGAGTTAATTATCCAATTTATTTAAATATATTTAGTTTTCGGTGCTTTGTGTTTAATTCTTAAACTCTCTAACCCTCCAACAACTTCTCAATACAATTTTCCACGAGATTAAAATATCAGATAGATTACTAGTACTTTATTTCTTTTGGAAACTTCCAAAACCCCCTCTACTGTTAGGCTAACCTGGACAACTTACCGTCTAGGCTTCTTTTCAAGAACTTCTAGAACTTCTGTTTACCATCAGCCCTGTGTCCTGGATCCCACTTTATCCTGTTCTTTGGTTTCATCCCTCATTTTGCTAAGTTATAGCGTGCATGGGATGTTCATTTTTAAAAATCTGTTGTTTGAAATATTATACTTGTATTTAGTTTTTGGTTTGCCTGGTTTGGGAACTCAGGTTTGAAAATATGTAATCTAATCAGCCTGACGATTTGCTATCTTCTAGCTATTTCCATGGTCTTCTAGTTTTCAAAATTTCTGTTTATTCTCTGCATACAAACTTTTACATTCACATACAGTGTTGTCATCCCAGGTTTTCTGAAGTTTCCCCATGGAGAATCTTAGTATAATATTTTTTGCTTCACTGTATGTGACAACTTCATCAACCTGGGGATTTTTTTTTTTTTGCATTATTTAATTGAAAATTCTCTTTTCTCTGTTCTTTCTGGAATTCTTGTTATTTGGATATTGAACATCTTGACTTGATCCTTAAATTTTCTTACTTTTATCACTTATTTCCTTGGCTTTAAATATCTTTATTTTAGAAGCATCCTCTGATTTTATTTTCTAACATTTGTATTAATGTTTAAATTTTTTAATAATTATATATTATACTTCCTAAAGCTGTTTTTCTCTATTTTTCATAGATATCATGCATAATATATTGCCTTACTCTCTGAGCACAGTGAATAGAATTAAACATTTTATTTAGATCTCCACATTGTATCTGTTTCATATGAGTTCTATTTTTCTATTTGAATCTACTGATTTTATTAGTTCTGTCTTTTATATTACTGTCTTTCCTACACATTGGTTATTTTCCAGCTTTTTATGTGTATTTAAAAGTAAAGTCCTAAAAAAGATGATAGCTCAGTCTCTGGCACTGACTGAACTGGTTCATTGATTGACTAACGTTTAAGGCAACAGGTCTCCTTTTTGTGGCACTTCTCTGTTGTAGAATTTATAGTTCTGTAGGGAGGCGGATGCCAGGAACAGTGCACAGTGGCAAATGGTGAAGCCAGATAGCACAGTTCTCAGGGGTCAGTCTGTTTTCTGTGACAGCAAGGAAGTAAAACAAAACAAAAACCTCGAAGATGTGGCTATGGGAAAGTTTGTTGATCACACTCTGGAGATGGGACAGAAGGAAATGATCTGGGAAGATACAGAGATGTGGGGTTTGATTTCAATTAGCAAATATATTTTTGCAAAATAAGATTGAAAATCCTTGGTCATAATTAATGGAAGACAAAATGTAGAAAAGTTAAAGTTTAAGCTAATGTCCTGAATGAATAAGTTTTGGTAGGGCTCAAATACAAAAAAAAAAAATGTTTATAATAAAATGAAAAATAAAATGGGGCACCTGGCTGGCTCAGTCAGTTGAGTGTCCGACTCCAGCTCAGGACATGGTTTCACAGTTTATGAGTTTGAGCCCCAAATGGGACTCCGCTTTGGGTCCTTTGTCTGCCTCTCTCTCTCTCTACCCTTCCCCTGCTCGTGCAGCCTCTCTCTCTCTCTCTCTCAAAAATAAAACATTAAAAAAAGAAAAAGAAAACATGTTTCAAAAAATAGTACGCAGTATGAGTTTAATTTTAAAAGTAAAGGAACATCAACATATTTATTGGTGCACTTCTGAATTTTACAATTTCCTACAATAAAGGCATTAAAATATTACTTTTTTATAAGAAAGAAAAAAAAAACAGGGAGGGAGATTGTGAAATAGTATGGGGATCATGGCCTTGCTTCACCCCTGTGAACACAGCAAGATCACATCAAATAATTTTGAACACCTAGAAAATTGATCTGAGAATTAAGAGGACAATCTACATAATTTGAGAGAGAGAACCTGGCACTCGTATTTTCACAAACAAATTAAAACAAATGTAGTTAAAGGTCAAACTCCCCACTGCAAGCAAGAAAGAGATCTATAGAGGATTGGCCTGTGGGGAAAAACAGCCAGATCAGAACAGCAGAGTGCACACAGCATGCACCAGCAACACTCCTGAAGTGCCAGGCCCTATACAGTATATGACCCCTTCTTAATATAGCATTACTCTCAGGAGCTTTCATAACATGCAAAAGACAGAAACCTAGACAAAATGACAAGACAGAGGTATTCCCCCCAACAGAACAATCAGGAAGAAACTACAGTCAGGGATTTGCTCAAAACAGATATAAACAATATATCTGAACAAGAATTTAGAGCAACGGTCATAATATTAGCTGGGCTTGAAAAAAGCCTTGCTGGGTTTGAAAAGAGAAACCTTTGTTTCAGAGATTAAAGACCTAAAAGCTAGTCAGGCTGAAATAAAAAATACTATAACTGAGTTGGAAAACCAACTGGATGTAATCATGAAAAGAAGCAGAGGAATGAATAGGTGATATTGAAGATACATTTATGGAAAATAATGAAGCTGAAAAGAAGAAGGGAAGAAAACTATTAGATCATTAATACAGACTCAGGGAACGCAGCGATTCCATAAAGTGCAATATCTATATCATAGGAGTCCCAGAATAGGAGTGGGAAAAGGGGACAGAAAGTTTATTGGAACAAATTACAGCTGAGAGTATCCCTAATCTGGGGAAGGGAACCGGTATTCAAGTCCAACAGGCACAGAGAACTCCTCTAAATCAACAAATAGAGGTCAGTACCATGATATTTCATAGTGAAACTTGAAAAATACAAAGATAAAGAGAGTTCTGAAAGCAGCTAGGAACAAAAGGTCCTTACCTACTAGGGTAGACACATAAGACACAAAAGGACAGCAGGTCTGTCCACAGAAAACTGGTAGGCCAAAAGGAGTGGCATAATATAGTCAGCATGCTAAATGGGAAAAAATATGCAGTCAAGAATACTTTACCCAGCAAGGCTATCTTTCAGAATAGAAGGAGAGACAAAGAGTTTCCCAGACAATAAAAACTAAAGGAGTTCATAACACTAACCTAGCTCAGCAGGAATTATTAAGGGGGACCCTTTGGTCAGTAGGTATACCAAAAGCAACAATGACTAGAAAGGAACAGTCTATAGGAATAGTGACTTTACAGGTAATATAAAAGCATTAACTTCATATTTATCAATACTTACTCTGGATATAAATTGGCTAAATTATCCAATAAAAAAACACAGGGTACCAGAATGGGGAGAAAAAAAAAAAAAAAAACACCCACTGATATGCTACTTACAAGAGACTCATTGTAGACCCAGACACTTCCAGATTGAAACTGAGGGGGTGGAGAACCATTTACCATACTACTAGATGATAAAAGAAAGCTGGAGTAGTCATACTTATAAAAGCTATAAAATAAATAATGTAATAAGACATGAAGAAGGGCACTATATCATAATAAAGAAGGTCTGTCTATGTGACAAAAAGATTTAACAATTGTAAATACTTATGCCCCCCAACTTGGAATATATTTATATCTATAAATAAATCTCAAAATATAGATATATAACAAACATAAAGAAACTCATTGATAATACAGTAATAGGGGATTTTAACACCTCATTTACAGCAATGGACAGATCACCTAAAGGAAACAGTGGTTTTGAAGGACACACTGGACCAGAGGGACATAATAGATATATTATTTTCAACTGCACTTTGAATATTCTCCAAAATAGATCACATACTAGGTCACAAATCATGCCTCAACCAATACCAAAAGATTGAGATCATGCCATGAATGTTTCAGACCATGATGCTATCAAACTTGAAGTCAACCACAAGAAAAAATTTGGAAAGACCACAGATACATGGAAGTAAAAGAACTTACTACAGAGTAATTAATGAGTTAACTAATAAATTAAAGGAAAATTAAAAAATACATGGAAGTCAATGAAAATGAAAACATGACAGTTCAAAACCTTTGGGATGCAGCAAAAGCAGACATAAGAGGGAAGTACATAGTAATACAGGTTCTCCTGAAGAAGAAAAGTCTCAAATACACAACCTAAACTTACCTTTAAAGGAGTTTGAAAAAGAATGGCAAGTAAAGCCCCAAACCAGTAGAAGAAAGAAAATAATAAAAATTAGAGCAGAAATAATACAGAAACAAAAAACAAAAAGCCCCAAAAAACAAAAACAGACAAACAGAAAAACCATAGAAACGAAAATAGGAGCTGGCTCTTTTAAAGAATTAACAAAATTGAGAAACCCGTAGTCAGACTCATGAAAAAGAAAAGAGAAAGGACCAAAATTAATAAAATATGAATGAAAGAGGAGAGAGATCACAACCAAAACCACAGAAATACAATTATAAGACAATATGATGAAAGATTTTATGCCAACAAATTGGGCAATATGGGAGAAATTATCAAATAGAATCCAACAGCACATTTAAAGAATTATTTACCACAGTCAAATGGAATTTATTCCTGGGCTGCAGAGGTGTCTCAGTACCCACAAATCAATCAGCATGATATTGATAAAGGATAAGAACCACACGATCCTCTCAAGGATATCCCAAGATACCCCACATACCCCAAGATCATAAATGCCATATATCAATGACCCACTTCTAATGTCATCCTCATTGGGGAAAAACTGAGATTTTCCTCTAAGGTCAGGAACACAACAGGGAAATAGGGATGTCCACTCTCACCACTGGTATTCAACATAGTACTGGAAGTCCTAGCCTCAGCAATCATACAGGAAAAAGAAATAAAAGGCATCCAAATTGGCAAGCAAGAAGTCCGACCTTCACACTTAACAGATGACATGATATTCTATGTGAAAGACCTGAAAGACTCCACCAAAAAATTGCTAGAACTGATACATGAATTCAGCAATGTCACAGGATATAAAATCAGTGTACAGAAATCTGTTGCATTTCTATACATCAATAATGAAACAACAGAAAGAGAAATCAAAGAATCAGTCCCATTTACAATTCCACCAAAAACTTTTATGATACCTAGGAATAAACTTAACCACACAGGCAAAACATCTATAGAACACTTATAAACACTTATATGAAAACTATAGAACACTTATGAAAGAAACCGAAGAAGACAGGAAGAAATGGAAAAATATTTCATGCTCATGGATTGGAAGAACAAATATTGTTAAAATGTCTATAGTACCCAATGCAATCTTCTCATTCATTCCAGTCCCTATCAAAATAAACCATTTGTTTTGTTCTAGCTCAAATAATTCTAAAATTTGTATGGAGCTAGAAAAGAATAGCCAAAGTAATGTTGGAATAGCAAGGTAAAGCAGGAGTCATCACAAAGCTGTCTTATAAAGCTGTAATCATCAAGATAGTATGGTACTAGCACAAAAACAGACACAAAGATAAATGGAACAGGATAGAGAACTCAGAAATGGACTCACAACTATATGGTCAACTAATCTTTTACAACGTAAGAAAGATATCCAGTGGAAAATAAGACAGTCTCTTCAACAAATAGTGTTGGTAAAACTGGGCAGTAATATGCAGAAGAATGAACTGGACGACTTTTTTTTACATCATACACAAAAATAAATTCAAAATAGATGAAAAACCTAAATGTGAGACAGGAAACCTCAAAATCCTAGAGGAAAATGCAGGCACCAATCTCTGACCTTGGCTACATGTAGCAACTTCTTACAAGACACATCTCCAGATGTAAGGGGGAAAAAAAAGCAACAGTCAGCTGTTGACCTCATCAAGATAAAGTGCTTCTGCACAACGAAGGAAACAAAACTGAATAGCAATTATGGAATGGGAGAAGATATTTGCAAATGACATATTGGATAAAGGGATAGTATCCAAAATGTATAAAGAATTTCTCAAACTCAACATCCAAAAGAATAAATGATCCAAATAAGAAATGGGAAGAAGACATGAATAGACATTTCTCCAAAGAAGACTTAAAAGTGGCTAACAGAGGGGCGCCAGGGTGGCTCAGTCGGTTAAGTGTCCAACTTCAGCCCAGGTCATGATCTCATGGTTTGTGGGTTCGGGCCCCACATCAGGCTCTGTGCTGATGGGTAGCTCAGAGCCTGGAGCCTGTTTCAGATTCTGTGTCTCCCTCTCTTTCTGACCCTCCCCTGCTCACTCTTTATCTCTCTCTCAAAAAATAACTAAAACATTAAAAAATTTAAAAAATGGCTAACAGATACATGAAAAAATGCTCAGTGTCAGTCATCATCAGGGAAATAGAAATCAAAACCACAGTGATGTACCACTTCACACCTGTCAATATGGATAAAATTAACTCAGGAAACAAAAGATGTCAGTGAGGATGTGTAGAAAGGGGAACCTTCTTTCATTGTTGGTGGGAATGCAAATTGGTGCAGCCACTCTGGAAAATAGTCTGGAGTTTCCTCAAATAGTTAAAAACAGAACTATCCTATGCCTCAGCAATTGCACTACTAAGTATTTATCAAAGAATACAAAAATACTGATTTGAAGGGGCAGAGGCACCCCAATGTTTATAACAGCACTATCAACAATAGCCAAATTATGAAAGAGCCCAGAAGTCCATTGATTGATGAATGGATAAAGATAAGGTATATATATGTGCAATGGAATATTACTTAACCATCGAAAAGAATAAAATGTCATTTGTAATAATATGGATGGAATTAGAGTGTATTAAGTGAAATAAGTCAGAGAAAGACAAATACCATATGATTTCACTTGTGGAATTTCAGAAACAAAACAGATGAGCATAGAGGAAGGGAAGGAAAAATCTGATAAAAACAGAGAGGGAGATAAACTGTAAGAAACTCTTACTATAGAGAAGAAACTGATGGTTGATAGATGGTGGTGGGTGGCAGGGGTGGACTAGATGAGTAATAGGTATTAAGGAGTAAAGTTGTTATGAGCACTGGGTGTTACATGTAAGTGATGAATCACTAAACTTTACTTCTGGAACCAATACTATATTATACTATATATTAACCGACTTAAATTTAAATAAAATCTTAGTGAAAAGGGAAATAAAAAAGGAAACAACCAGAATCTTTAAAAACATATCACACTGTGAATTTTTTATTTAGCTATGGCCTTGGGAAGGGGAGGGGAGGGGAGGCGGGAGGGGGGGAGGGAAGGGAAGGGAAGGGAAGGGAAAGGAAAGGAAAGGAAAGGAAAGGAAAGGAAAAGGAAAAAGGAAAGGAAAGGAAAGTTACGTTACGTTACTCTGTGAAACCTTCAGATTAATAAACCAGTTTACTTTGAGCTACCCAAAGGCCATGACATTTTCATCATTACCTCATCATTGAACAGGAGCTTTAAATCAATGATTTCCGAACTGGACTTAACATCAGCATCGCCAGTAAAACTTTTTTTTTTTTTTTGAGAGAGAGAGAGATCTCATGGCCTCATCTGAGAATTACTGAAGTGAATATCTTTCTGATGATTAAACAGCATTATAGAACTGCTGTACTAAAACAATATAAAATGAAAAAATACAATATAAAATAAAAATTATATTGGATATAATGAATCATTTAATTAATGATCTAATTAGTAGGTAAACTGAACTAGTCGTCATGTGTGTTTATTTTCTCTTTTTCTTTTTGTTTTCTTTTGATTTGTTTTTTTACACTAGAATCTTAGGTGGAGTAGAGGCATGCCATTTTACTCCTCCAGCTAATCACAAGAGAAAACTGTGGATAAATACCAGAGTCACTTCCAGAAGAGTGTTAAAGGAAAAGAACAGAAGGCTGACTGGCTAAGCAGCTCATGGATAGAGGCACCCCATGGGGATGAATTTCCTATTACTTTTGTTTATTTTTTCATTGCCTCTGGTATATCTCTGACTGGGCAGTAGAAAAGGCCACAACCCATAAATACCCATAGGTTTCATCAGTAAAGACCCCCTGCAAAGCCTGCTCTTTCTTTTATTCATAAAATTGGTCAAAGGTGGCCCAGCAGAACAGAAGCCCTTTAATCATACCGACCTATTATCTAGACCAATACCAGGGAAGAAATTGTACCATTTCCCCATCCCTTGGGGTGAATTCTTTTGAAATGACCTAAAAGCACCCAGACTGTGAGTTAGGGAGCCAAGGTCTCTCTGAGGATTGGGGGAGTCCTGTGGACATTGAGTGTATCTTTGCTGTGAAACCCGGGTTCTGCTTTTTTTTTTTTTTTTGAGATCCCATTAAAAGTTCTGTGGTAGGATCCATTCAGCCCAACCATGATCATGCTTTGTTTTGTTTGGTTTTGTTTTTTCATGATCAAACTCTTCTGTGGGCTGTCATGTTAGATGATTACAAGCCTCTTCTCTTGAGGGTTTCCACCTTGACATTTTCTAAAGAAGCCTAGTTGCCTCTTCAGGTCACTTATCTACAGATTAAGGGCTGTCATGGAGAGTTCTCAGAGTAACTGTGACTCACTTTCTTTGCCTTTACTGCTTTTGTGATGGAGGTAACTTAGATGACAAGAAAAACCTGTGATAAACTGAAATCAGAAATCACATTTTACTAAGTTATATACAAAACTGCACAAAATAGTGCTAAAGCATGAGTAGTTGGAAATGTTAAAACCTGACTTCTCTGTTTCTTTGGATAATTTGATGACCTTGAGTAAATCATTTAAACTCTCTGTATCTTTTTCTGCAAATATATACAGTATACTTTTTTAAGTCCCAGAAATGCCATGAGTATATACTTGTTTTGAGAGTGGAAAAATATTCCAAATATTTCAAAAAGAATGACACTATACAAACTTAAAAATAATGTTTGATTTTGTTCAATAACAAGTGATGAATAAAAAGATTATTTCTGTCTTTGCTTTTTTACTGCTGCAAACTGCTACTCTGAAATGTACTTGTTATGCCTTGTCCCTCTCCCACAGAGAGCTGGTTAGGTACAGACTCAATGAATACTGTCATCTTAAATGTCCTTTAAGCTCAATTCAAGCCACCACTTCACTGGATGTACTTTGCTTCAAATAATAAGTTCATCTACATGTATTCAATTCTAAATACAGTATAGTACTGGTATTGAACGGTGTCTAATCAATAGCAAAAAAATATGTGACAAAGCCTTGTCCAATTAACTTTTTTTCTCTCTAGAACATACTGAAGCAGGTACTAATTACTATACTGTTTCATATTAAAGCAGTCTGTGATTCTATTAACAGATGCTATGTTTTTTGTATATTTTTTAAAAAGGAAAAAAAGAATGGGTGTTACACTGAATCTGCATATTAGAAAGTTATCCAGCACCTCAGATTTTCTCACAAGAGCAAGTAAGACTGCTTTCCTTAGTTTGTTCTCTGTGACTACATTGTTATTAATATTATTCTGTATTTGTTTGCCTTTCTACCAAAGAAAAATTGTTAAGTATGTTAGGTTTGATGGGATTGGAATAACTGAAGCTTCTATCACCTCTCCTACATGGCAAGACAGTTTAATAGGCAAGTCCAAGTGTAATACAGTTCTTTAAAGAATGATGATCCCTGTTCCTAATCAGTTTTTCTTTAATGAAAACGTAAAGAAGTAGAAAACCTTCTAAAATTAATGCCACTATTTTTATACCATATTATTTTGTTTGAGTGCTTATGGGAGTAAGTATTCAATATTCTCAAGTGATTACAATTGCTTTGGACTCCCAAAAGCAAAGCAAACCAAAGAAAAATAAAACAACTTTTTCACTTAGAGAAAGGTGAAAGTAGCTTATAAAATTTGGATATTTTGAAATGATACTTGACTACTGTAAATATGCCTAGTATCCTGTTCTTCCATTTTCATACACTCATCATGAGAATATAATAACTTATTAATATTATTTTTGTTTTTCCCTCCTAACCTCTAAGGCCTGTGAAGGCAGCAGTAAAGTCTGTCTTGTTCACAGGTTTGTTCACAGCCTAGGACAGGAAACAGTGTGGTCATTCAGTATACACATTTTAAATTAATCTGCTCTAAGTGCTTGTAACTTCTTGTATTAATATCTCTAATACCCCAGAAAAATAAGCAAGTGCAGAAACCCCAAACTAAGATTAATAAACCACCTATTGCCAGAGACTGGGAGAAATTTCTTCAAGTAACAAATCACACAGATTGAGAAAAATGTACCCAAACTTTAACATCTTGTTTAAGGACTTTAACTATAAGTTCAGAGTCTGTGCCTAGAAGAGAACAAGGTGTCATTCTGCTGCTGCCATGGTGTGCTTTTATCTCTCTGTCTTTTCACTAGGTGTTCCACCAGAAAGCAACATGACACAAAGATATTGATGGGAGCACATTATGTCCTGTAAGTTAATGTCCCCACAGCTCAAGTCACTGAAAGTGGGGATGAAGTTGGTGAGAAAATCCTTACAATAACTCAGTCTATGCATTGTTTCTCACACAATTCAGTATCTGCTCATCATCAATCCAGCATATTCAAGGGCCAGCTGGCAGGGATAGGAAATTCTCCAGCTTAGTACCTTAGAGGGAGCCAGAAATAGGACTACTTGTGCCCATCAGTATGCTCACAGTTTCATTTGCAGTGGACTTCAAATCACCTGGGCAAAAGTGGAGACGGGACATGGGCATCTTATATACTCTATTGTTCCGAAACCACAAGGAAAAATAAATATCCCTAAAAAAATTGTATCAGGGAAAGCTGAAAAGAACATTATCCTTAAGATCCAGAGAATGATCTACTTAAAGAAAAAATGGCTTCTGTGAAGCAGACAAATGGTGAGCAGAGAAGAAAATGAAATAAATATAAAGAGGAATAAGATAAGAAAGATTGTGTGGAAATTTAAAATAACTGTTAAAAAAATAAAATTAGAATACATGTTGGAGATAATGGATACAGAAATAGATCTTTTAAAAAATAGTTTATTGGTGGAGAGTAAACTTGAGAATCTCATCCGGTATATAGAATATAAAGATAATTACTTAATCTATTTGTGCTTCAGTTTCCTCATCTATAAAATACATAAACCTATGCCGTAGAGCTTATTTAATATATATCAAAGTACTTATAATTGTACCTGGTGCATATTAAAGCATTCTATTAAAATTATTATTATCACAAATATTTTATTAAGCTGCTAATGTATCCAGTGTATAGTGCTAATTATTAGAAATATAAAGGCTAAAACAATTGACATATTGATAAATACTTAATCAAATGACTAGAAGAATAAATACCAAAAGACTGAAATAGGTAGGGAAGAACTCCGTGCCCTAAAATAATACGATGGCTTAGAAACAAAAAGTAAGAAAATACACAGACGAGTCATTTTTTATGATCAGTTTGGCAAACAGGTAGTTTTCCATTTTGCTATTTAAAGCAGAAGATATCAAACCATTTTTTTTTCATAGTAAACATTTGGGTCTGCTGATTTTTCATTTTTTCTCTAACAAACTTATGATTTTTTAAATGCCATCCCTCTAACAAAATCAGTGCAGCAATATGATTATTTTGAGAGGTAAGCCACCAAGAGAGACCTAGAGTATTTTTCAACTGTGGCTAACATTACAGTGAAAAATAAATGATATGAAACTAGAGGTCATGCCAGGTGCCATGGTGGGTATATACGAGACAGTGATAAAAATATACACTGAAAGGGCCCTACTTGCTCTTCTGGTCCAAGTCACTACCTCAATCCCCATTTACATATTAGGGAACTAGAGATCAGAGAAGTGAAGTAGGCAGGTAGAAATGACCCAGCTTGTGACAAAGCAGCCATCAAAACCACAACTTTTGACTTTAAGAATCAAGATCTAATATTCCAAACTGTTGAATGTTTTAATTGTCCTTTGTTTGAAATGGAATACAGAGACAAAATTTCAGTGACATCTTCTAACACTCATTGAGGTTCATCATATTTCTGCCTCCCAAAATTAAGTGTCTGTGATATTTGTACTCTCAAATATTTGTTTTGAACTGACAAGAATATCAATAATTTGTCTGAAAGATCCATGAAAAATTACCATATAGTTACAGAGTATTTTCATTGTATATATGATTCTCAAATCTATTTTGATCTTTTATTAAAATTTTAATATCCTATATGTTACTTAAGTATCAAAATATAACACGTATACACTATTAGAGTGAGCTTAATCAACAAATACTGGCTGAACACCATGAGGGGAGTGGAAGAGATATAAAAAGTATAAAAAAAAATAGACTCTTCTCTTTCAAAGCCCATCATCTGTTTGATGGCATATATCTACATAATAGAATTTTCAGAGAACTTCTGTACATGGTTTTTTTTTTTATTCAGTTCTTAGAATAGCCCTATGAAGCAGCCAAGGCAAACAGTCATCCCATTTTAAAGACAGAGAAATAAGTATTTACAGAAGTCTCACAAATAATAATAGCAAAAGACAAGATGAATCGTCTAAGCTCTTAGGAAATTCTGGAGATTTTTAATGATTCTTGGCTTGTTCATTTTGAAATTAGCAGTATATTTAACCAATTACTGCATAAATATGAATATAATCTGTAATGTTTGATTCCACTTTCTTACTCCCTTTACTTCTAAAGCTAAACAAAAAAAACTATACAGTCCTTGCAGTCATTTCTTGGTGACTAGGCAGGGCTCTTCTTTGACTAGGTCCACCAGATCACCAGATGCGGAGGCTGCTGATACGAAGGCTGAAATATGCTTTCTCTGGGATCTTTTGGGGAAGCAGCTCTGAACAATACATTCTTAAAAAAGAGAACAGCAAAGGCCTGAGGACTGTGTAGAAGAATGTGCATTGCCAGGATGTGGAAGAACAGAATTAATTCAATGAAGAATAAAAATGTAAAGAAATAAAAAAGTGTAAAGGCCAAATCAGATGACAAAGTTAAGGCTGGACAAGTCAAAGAGAAAATTAGATTAGATGACTAAGAGTGGTTGGAAGACTGTGACCAAAAATATACCAAAATATAAAAGTAAAGTAGTGAAAAGATTGTGAGAGAATGAGGGCAGCAGGTTTAATCTACAAATGGAGACATCTGGTGATGGAAGGTAGTAGGTACACAAAAACATAATAATTTTGGCCAAATATTATTTGATCCATATCTATATTGGTATAATACACGGATTTGGCAGCAACTACCCACTTAGATCTTACAAATTAAAAAAAAAAAAATCTAGAGAGCTCGTTTGCTATAGGACAGAACTACAAACTACAAGTGTTTGCAAGCAGATTGAGAAAAGCCAACTGAGCAAAACAGATTGAGGACGTCATGAAGGGAAGAGTCCCAAAGGAAAATGTTTCATGAAGACAAGGTCAAGAGCAGTGCTGGGCAATCTGAGGGACAACTGTAATGAATAAATTGTTGCCTGCTGTAAAATCATCATGTTACTCATAAAGTATATAGCTTAGAAACACGTCCTAGAATGCCAATTTTCTCTCTCTTTAGGAAGTTTTTTATAAGACTGTGTGGAGACTACAAATAAACAAATGCAGAGGGATGAAAGTGAGTTTGGGCCAGACAGAAAAAAAACAAAGTTCACTGTGCGAAATATTGCCAGCGTTTTCTCAACCACAACAGCAAAAGGAATACTGAGAATGAATGGTAGTAATTCAGCAAGAAGTAATTGGCCTTAATATTATTTTAAATTCTATTTAA
Organism: Proteles cristata cristata; assembly: GCA_017311185.1. Classification (NCBI taxonomy): domain Eukaryota; kingdom Metazoa; phylum Chordata; class Mammalia; order Carnivora; family Hyaenidae; genus Proteles; species Proteles cristata. Next base: position 1,305,955 of record JAESUZ010000193.1, on the reverse strand, counting down.
TAAAGAAAAATCATTTATTTATGGAATTAGTAAATTGGAAAATTTCGGGTGAATATATCTGATTATCCTCACAAATATTAATCATAATAACAATATATTGACTATTGTGAACAATATAAAATAAAGCATTCTAAGATAATTGATCATTTGTGGTTATTTTTCAAATATGTTAAATCTGGTTAGCATAATTAAACATAAAAATGACCTGGAGCCCTTAGACATTCTAGGAGATATTACATCTAATATATTTGGGTTAGGATATCAGATATAGTTCTGTTTTTTGAAAACTTCTGGAATATAGAACTTTTCCTTAATGCCAGTCCACCAAAATAATTATAATAGCTACAAAAATTGATACAGCCTATGCACTGTTTTAGGCATTTTATCAACATTAGCCCATTTAGCCTTCACATTTACACTATGAGGTTGGTCCTATTACAGTCTTCAGTTTTTACATGAGAATTTTAAAGAGAGTAATGAGCTTGCTAAAGCTTATACAGCCAGTTAGCATGAAAGCCAGGGTATATCATTTCAGATACCCCAAATCCCAAACTCTGCATACTCAATCATGATATTCTGCTGTCCTAAATCGAGATTTTTTGCAAGTTTGTTCAGTATCGTGGCCCTCTAGTAAAGAGGAAATATGTGGAAATTATAAGAAGATAAATCAGAAATGTGATAGGTCATCCTTATTAGGGTCATTATCTACCTTAAAAAGTATATCTGGTATTTTTTTAGCAATGCTTATGTTATATGTCTAGATCTATCTCATATAGCAACCATTTTATCTCAGGTAGAACAGGAATGATCTTGGATAACACCATTCATTGTCTTATCTCCACAAATATGACGACTCTCTGGGATCTCTGGGTCCTTTAATATCAAGTGTATCTTCAAGTCATCAAGCATGAGTTTGAACTGCTTGGGTCCACTTAAAGGCAGATTTTTTTGAATAAATACAATACAGCACTACAAAGGTATTTTCTCTTCATTATGTTCTTCACAACATTTTCTGTAGCTTTCTTTATTGTAATATAATATATAATACATGTGACATACAAAATATGTTTTGATCAACTTTATATTATCAGCTTCTGGTCAACAGATTTTATTAGTGAAGTTTTAAGGGAGTCAAAATTATATGAGGATTTTTTACTGTGTGGGGGTTAGCACCCCTAACCCCTGTTTTGCTCAAGACTCAACTGTAGTTACATTGAAGAAGAGCAGGCCTAGAATAGTAAATACTATGGAGCAATTAGGGTCAATAATGTTCTATCAGATCAGTTTTCTCTGTGTATAAATGGCAAACTCCTAGAAACAGACCCTTCTTTCAAATCTTATTGCAGAAATTAAAAAAATCTTCAATTTGCATTTTTAAAAATTAATTTGAACAGAATACTCTGGGAGAACAACCACCACCAAAAAATCCCCAAACTGATGCATTCATTTCTTTTTTTTAAATCTCACATACACTTTCTCTCATTTTTGCAGCTTTATTATCTCTACAGATTCTCACTGTGTGATTTTTATACCATAGAACAGAGCAAAATATTGACCAAGAGCATCATGTGTCCTTTCTAAAATGAGTCTTTAGTTTCACTAAATTCTGTGAGTTTAATTTCAAGTTATTTATCAGAGAAGGACTATTCCTTTCTGTTAAAAAAATAAAAAAACACAGGAAAAATGTTATAGTTCTTTACTCTTAATCTAAGCCAAATAACTCAAATCTTCTTCAGACTTTTATGAAGTAGGTGGGGGAGAAAAGCTGCAAAAATCCATAAATATTCATGAATTCAGCCCCACTACACACTGCTGTGTCTCTCCCATTTCTTTCTTCCAAATGATTCTCTTGATAGTCACTTCCTGATTTCCCCTCTGTGGATATTTTCAGTTTCAATTTTCATGCTATCTCATTTTCTTTTTTACTGTATTCAATGACAAAGGTAGTTTCTTATGGGAACTTTGTTCCCTTACCTCTTCTTACTTCAAGAACATTGAATTTTAGATTCAACTGAGTTATTTGTTTGCAATTGGGAGTAAGTGAATGAAAAGAAACTCAGCCATTTATTACAGCAAAAGTTTCCTTTCCAAAACATAGTGAGAACAAGAAACTGCACTATTTAATAGGACTCTCCTTTTGAGTTCATCTATGTAGAAATATTAATAATGGTCATTTTTCCCAGCCAAAGGCAGCCTTTATATCTATTTTCTTATATCTTTCATACTGATGCTTACCTTATAAATCAGCAAAGCACTGATAAACAAGCCTTCACTTAAAGGCTTGAATTATGACTATGTTTGATGAAATGTGCTATGCTATACATGCTAATACGATGCATAAAAAACAGTTTTTGATAAAATTTTTCTTTCCCTTCTCTTAATCTTGGTTTAGTTTTTATCCATCAAAATTGTTTTGTTTTGTTTTTTCTCATTGGAGGGAGCCTGCCAGAGGAAGCATTACTCGTACCAGGTGGATGGCAGTGCATACGGGAGGTGATAAATCATTTTGTCATTTCAAGAAAATCACAAATTCATCTGCTCCCACAGAAACCATAATATCCTATAAAGTCTGTGACTGCCTGTTCTTAATGCTATACCTGTCAGGAAGCCACTCAGTATATCAATGAAAACCCTACTCATTGTTAACAAAAAGCTTAATTAAACTGTTAACATGTGATTACAGTTCCACTTGGATTTGACCCTCTGGGTGACTGCTGGGATCTGGGATTGCTGCTCAGCAGCAGAGGAGTGCTCAAATCATCTCCTCATTAAGGTTAAAAAAAAAAAAAAAAAAAAAAACAGATGAGAGAGAAAAGGCCTAAGTGATATTTAAAGTTCCTTTATATCATCCCTAGTTTTTTTCTCTGTTTCTACTATCTTGTTCCTCTCATTACAAAGTTAATTAGTTAATGAATTAAACCTTAAACTAAGTGTGAGAACTGTAATGGTAAACAAGTCATATTTATCTTCATGGGTAGTTGGTACTTTAGTGAACTGAAAGGCACAGGAGTTTAAGGGTAGGATGTCTACAGTTTGTAGAATATCCAAAGGATGTCACAGGGAAACAGACTGGATTAAGTCTTTAGACAACTGAAAACTTTATGCATAAATTCGCATATATATTCATAATGGTAATTAAAAGCCACATGCAATGGTACGGAATTCAAGTTTTTATTAATAATGGAAAAGCTATATTAAAATTTAATGTTTGTTTATTTTAAGAGAGAGAGCGAGAGCACAAGCAGAAGAGGAGCCGAGAGAGAGAGAGAGAAAATCCCAGGCAGGCTCCATGCTGTCAGCACGGAGCCCAACATGGGGCTTGATCTCATAAACCATGAGATCATGACCTGAACTGATATCGAGTCCAGCACTTAACTGACTGAGACAGACACACAGGCACCCCAGTAATGGAAAAATTACATTAAAATGGATCACCATGGTCCACCAAAGAATAACTGAGATGTCATCTGAAGATTAAACAGACTATTTAGAAAGTGCCTTTGAATTATTTGCATAGAGGTAAAGAAGACAAAGTCAAGAATACTATAAAAAAATTACAAGTGAACAAAGAAAAACTTGAAAAGAGGAGGGGAAATGAACTTTAAACTCTTTCCCAAGGATTGCTCTCTATTTCCCCTACCTTTTTTTTTTTTTCCTGCTTTTAAACCTTGGGAGAATGCAAGTTTGATCTGAGGGAAAATAATATTTAATACTTGTTGTTTAGTTTTATTCTTGCCAGGGATCTAAAGGATTCTTTGCATTTTTAACCTGAAAGTAATTTTCCATTTTCTCCTTTTTTTTTTTTTATGTTTTATTTATTTCTAGGAGAGAGAGAGAGACAGCGTGAGCAGGGGAGGGTCAGAGAGAGAGGGAGTCACAGACTGAAACAGGCTTCAGGCTCTGAGCTGGCAGTCAGCACAAATCCCAACGTGGGGCTCGAACCCACAAACCGCGAGATCATGACCTGAGCGAAAGTCAGACACTTAACCGACTAAGCCACCCAGGCACCCCCCATTTTCTCCTTTTTAACAAATATCATTAGCTTCTCATATTTACTCCATACATTTTCTGAAACATTTATCATATCCACATCTCACATACCTCCCCAGTTCACTGAGACTGCTGTAAGATTGCTAATAGCATTGTAGTTGTTCACAAGTAGACATCTTCCATGTATTACCTTTCTGGGCTCTTTGGACAATTCAGATGACTCTGGTTGAATCTTTCCTAGGATTTCACGACACTAACTCTCCCAGTTATATTCCTTGCTCACATTGTTCCTTATATTCTTTTCTACACTCCTTCTGTCCCTTGCATTATATTCTGACAACTCCAAAATTAAAACTTCTAGTTCTAAATGTTAAGAGTTACCTGCTTAGTAAGTATACACTGTGATTGATAGATATTTCTTCATATATTTGAACTCTAATGGTACAACTTATTCCCATTTTATGGTTGGAAAAATAAAATGCAGAGAGCTTAGGTAACTTCTGTAGGCCATGTGGACTGTGAGTAGTAGAGTGGTGACTCAAACCAAAGGAAGTCTGACCAAAATCATCAGTCCCTGCCACCACACTACACTGCTCCTGATCAACAATCTAATCTAAGCTGTTTATATGGAACTCTACAGAAGATACCTTCAGGTGGCTATTCTACAGGTGATTCTGGATCACTATATCCAAGGCTGAATTCAATATCACCCTGCAAAACCTTCTAACATATCTGCCTCACTTAGTTCAGAGACTGTTCCTCCTAGCAAACTAGTTATGCAAACCTGAGTGTTATCTTAAGCCATTTCTTTTCACTCATACGTTATCAGTTTTCATATCTTGCTGATTACTCTTACATCTATATCTGTATATCTGTATCTTTCTCTTTGTTCCCATAGCTATAACTAACCATCATCCAGGCTTTCATCTTTCCTCACTTTAATTTAGTTCAGTAGCCTCCTAAAATATCCTTCTTGCTTCTGTGAAGTACTCACCCAAACTCTGTTCTCAGAGCATCCTTCTGTGTGCATATGGGGTTTTACAACATTCACATCCAAGAAGGTCCCTCGTTTTTCTCAGGGTAAGACTTTCCCTGTTTATTGTGGCATATATGAACTTCCATTATCTTGATACTGTTTGACTTTAGAATTTTACCTTCCATGCCCCTCTCACATGGGCTACGTTCTCGAGCAGCACATTTGAGAAAAGTGTTTTTCTTAGAATATGTAATTCCTTCTCTGTTGAGTAAATATCTATTTTTCAAGATTCACCTCAAAAGCACTTCCTGTCATAAGTGAGAGGCAGAACCCATATCCCATTATAGAAATTGAATGCTCCAGATGGTTGTTTTTCCAGCTTCCATGGCAATCAAGATGTCAGCCTATGGCTTAGGCCCTTCCCAAGAGAGGCTTTCCCTCTAGACTTTGAATTTGGGCACAGTGATGCATCATGGGCACCCTTGCTGGCAGTGTTGCCTCTTTCATCACCTGTTAGTTTCTAGCACAATATTATGCAACAGTGCTAGAGACTCAACACTGGTATTCCATGGCAGCCACAGTGATACCCTTTTACCATCAGTTCCAGGGCATGAAGTTGGCCATTGTTCCTGGCTTCATATCCCCTAAGCAGTGTTCTTCAGCCCTTCAAGTGTTTCTGCAGATTATGCAATATTTTAAAAATACATTCCTTTCTACTTAATCAGAGTCATTTCTGTTGCTTGCAACTAAGAGCCTTTACTGTCATGCCCAGGCAGAATTAAGTAAGCCCTTCCCTGATCTCATAGCATTCTTGTTGCAGAGTTGTTATGCACATCTTTCATTATATTGTGTCTCTAATGTTTTCTCCACTATATTCATCATTCTGAAGCTCGTATAATTGCCTTCTTTATATTTCTGTGTACATCCTATCACAGGTCCTGGCACATAATGGTGTTCAGTAAGTGTTTTGAATGAGGATATTATTTAATGAATAAACAAATAACTGTAATTCTGAAGTAGTCTGCTTTTCTACTTTATGCTTTTTCTCCTTCAACTAATGACCTTCTCTTAAAAATAAACAAGCCTAAGTAAGCTCAATCTGCCTACACTGAATCTGATGATTTAAAGTGTTTTCTAAAGATACATCCAGTTGAGAGATCAAACAACATTATTTACCTGAGGAAAAAAATTTCTGAAATTAAGACATAGATGAACACAGGACATCTCAACATATTCAAAGGTGTTCCAGTCCCAATCAGTTTTACTAATTCTTCTTGACTAGAAATATCAATTTCCTAACCATGACAGTTAACTTTAAAAATTACTCTGATTAAAACAATGATTAAATTATTTGGCCTTGTGACCCTTTAATTTACTTTTTTTTTTTTAAACAGGAAAAAAAGAGAAATGGATTATGGACTATATTCCATTACTGACTTAAGTTATTCCATTTGGTTCAAGAACAAAGACTGCTCTTTGATATGGATAGGAAGAGGAAACTGGTTTTCTAATGACCACTCAGTGCACTTAGAAACAACACCCCACACATTCTCTGACTTTCAGTACAGTCTACCAACTGTCGGGACTGACTATCAGGGTGAACTGACATCAATTCTCCCTCTTGGCAGGAACTGTTGCTACAGATTTTACCTAATGGCACACATAGAAAGCAGTTAGTAGAGGCTTAATGGACTTAAAAACATGCATATGAATCAGTTAGAAATCTGGATTGTTAAGAAATAGCAAAAGGCTATTACAAAGATATTAGTTGAGACTGAAATCTAATTTCATTGACCTTAAACAATTATTATTCTGATTATAAATTGATGTGTCTGTCTCTGCCACAGTCTCTACCTTGAGGATAAGAACTTCATAGGACTTTGCCATTCATCTTCATATGTCTAAGAATAAACAATGTGCTTGACAAATTTTTAAAAGTAAATAAGCCATGATATGATAAAGCCCATAGGCCAGTTCTTCTTATAAATAGTTAAAAAGCTGCTTTCTACAAGTCAATTCATTTTTTTCTATGACCCATCTGATGGGTCTAAACTATTTTGAATAGTTTAGAGACTATTCAAAAATATCACTTTATCCTTTCCAGTGATTTCTATATTGCTTGAACCAGTTTTTCTTTTTTTTTTTTATTATTCTAACAAATGCTAAGCAATACTTTGGTTTTGTAGCATGTGTAAAATTTAACAGTACTATGATCATAGTTGATAATAAACATATTCAAACTTGAAATTTTAATTAATGCTAATATATGTGATGATACTGTTATTTATTAAACATAATAAACATCTGAAATACTTAATTGGTTTTCAAAACAAAACATCTTATTCAAATTCAAATTACCATTGTAGGGCTACCCAGAGGATACACAAAGAACCCAAAGGATGAACTGTTCAAAGCACCAATTTTTAAAAGAAATGTTTGTCACAAGATCTGATGTATACTGACAATGTGAGTTGGCCCTTCTGAATCTCAAGCCCAAATTGGATCACAATCCTGGCTTTGCTACCTGCTAATATTATGACTTAAATTACTTCATTTCCAAAAGCTTTGATTTTCTCCTTAAAATGAGGATATCAGTAGTATTATTCATGGAGTAGCTTTGAGGATTAACTAAGATAATGCATAGAAAGTGCCCAGAGAAATGGCTAGTGCTGTAAAACACTTTAAATACATACATACATACATACATACATACATACATAAATCACACACACACACAATAGCATCTAAACCATATAGATAACAAAAATGGGTCCGTTCTTTGAGTGGAAGATAAAAACCTATGTTATTAGAAGTATATTTCTAAAAATTATATAGAAAGGATTCCTGTCACTCTTAATGCAACATTAATAATCATGGTGAAAGCTTAGTCTGAGTAGAAGGCTTACTATTTAAAAGAGCTATTGGCAATTAAGTGAGTGACAGAATCTAACTAGTAATACATGAAGATATTCATCATCTACTTATATTGTTCTTGTTAAAATAAAGCAAAATTAAATCTTTAAGCTAACTAGAAGCTTATTAATTTTATTGATTTTTACAAAGAACCAGCTTTTGATTTCATCAAAGTTCTTTATTCCATTTTCAAATTTATTGATTTCTGACCTAATTCTATTACTTTTCTTCTGCTTACCCTGAATTTGCTTTTTTTAGGTTTCCTAAATGGAAAATCAGATTATCAATTTTAGATCTTCCTTTTATATATATAACATACATATATAAATATATAATATATAAACATATATAAATATATATAATATATATAAATATGTATATTATATATATTTAATGCTATCCTGTTCCCTCTAAGTGCTTTCACTGCATCCTACAGTAAATTTTGATATTTTCATTTTCATTTAGTTCAAAATACTTTTCAAATTTTTCTGAGATTCCTTCTTTGACCCATGTGTTATTGAGAGGTGCACTGTTTAAATGCCATAAATTGTGGAATTTTCCAGTCACCTTTCTGTTACTGATTTCCAGTTTAATTCCCTTGTGGCCTGAGAGCAGACATTGTATGGTTTATATTCTGTTAAATTTGTTAAGGTGTGTTTTTTTGCCCAGAATATGGCCTGTCTTGTAATGTGGCCTGTGAACTTGAGAAGAATGTGCTATCTGCTGTTGTTGGATGAGGTAGTCTATAAGGGTCTATTATAGCCAGTTGATTGATGGTATTGTTGGGTTTAACTATGTCATTCTGATTTTCAGCTTCCTAGAACCATCCCTTTCTGACAGGGGGTATTGAAGTCTCTAATAATGGTTGCACTTGTTTTCTTTCAGCTAGATCAGTTTTTGCCACATACGCATTTATATCTTCTTGGACAACTGACCTCTTTATCAATATGATTCCTTTCTTTATCCCTGATAACTCTGTTCTGAATGAAATCTGCTTTGTCAGAAATAAGGCTCTTCTGCCTTCTTTTGATTCGTGTTAGCATATGTTTTTTTCCCCATCCATTTTCTTTTGATCTATATGCGTATTTATACTTAAAATGAGCTTCTTAAAGACAAAATATGGTTGGGTCTTGATTTTTGATCCACTCTGACAATCTCTAACTTTTAATTGATGCATTTAGATGACTGGCATTAAAGTGATTATTGATGTAGTTGAAATGATACTTATATTTGTTAATGTTTTCTACGTGTTACTCTTATTCTTCAAAACCCTGTTTTTGCCTTCTAAATTGTTCCTGAATTTTTGATTGAATATTTAATGATTCCTTTTTCTCTCTTAGAATATCAGCTATACTTCTTTTTATTTTTTTTCATATTTGGTGGTTGCCCTAGAGTTTTCAGTATGCATTTGCAGCTAATCCAAATCCATTTTCAACTTACATACCACATCATAGGAAGTGTAAGGACCTATGACAAAATAATTATAATTCTTTCCTTTTGTCTCCTGTGTATCATTGCTGCATCCATTTCACTTAACACATAAACATACACAAGTGTGTGTATTAGTAATTGAATACATTATTGTTACTCTTTTGGACAAACTATCATCTGTAAGAACAATTAAGAATTAGAAAGATAAGTTTTTATTTTAGCTTCACTTACTCCTTTGATGTCATTTTTTTAACGTGCATCCTAGTATCTGACTTATAGTATGCTCTTTCTCTCTAAAGTTCCTTAGAACTTTAGAGAGAAAGTACGAACACTTCATACAAGGCATGCCTACTGGTGACAAGTTCTCTCAATTTTTGTTTGAGAAAGTTTTTACTTTTCTTTCACTTTGGGAAGAATAATTTCACATGGTACAGAATTCTGGGCTGGTGACTTTTTTTTTTTCTCCAACTGCTCTAAATACTCTTTTGCTTGCATGGTTTCTAAGAAAAAGTCTGATGTAACTCTTATTTTTGTAACTCTTACCTTTTTCTTTCCTGTATATATATGTGTGTGTGTACGTATATATATGTATATATGTATGTATGTATGTGTACATGTGTGTATGCATATATACATAAACACTTTTATAGAATTCTTTATTTTTGATTTTGTATAGTTTGAAAGCAATATGCCTAGGTGTCATGTTTTGTTCTTTTTAAATTTATTCTGCTTTGGGTTCTCTGAGCTTCCAGGATTTGTGGTTTTGTGTTTGACATTCATTTGGGAAAATTCTCAGCCATTATTTTTTTTCAAATATTTCTTCTGTTCCTTTTTTTTTTTTCACCTTTGGGTATTATTATTATACATATGTTACAAACGCTTATAGTTGTCCTATAATCCTTGGATATCTTATTCCATTTTCTGAGTCTTTGTTCTCTTTGTTTTTCAGTTTTTGAGGATTCTAATGATATACCCTCCAGTTCAGTGTTTCCTCAGCTGTTTCCAGTCTACAGATGACCCCATCGAACACATTCTTTATTTCTATGATTACGGTTAATTTTTTTAGTTTCTAGTACTTATTTTTGGCTCATTCTTAGAATTTACATCTTTCTACTTAATTTCCCCTTTGTTCTTGCATATCATGTACTTAATGCATTAGATCTCTTAGCATATTACTCAGAATTGCTTTAAATTCCTGGTCTGATCATTTTAATACCCCTGTCCTGTTTGGTTCAGATGCTTGCTATGTCTCTTAAAGCTGTGTTTTTTGCCTTTTGGTATGCCTTGAGTTTTTGCCCCCACATAGCCAGATGTTATATACTGGGTAAAAGGAAGTGCTGCATATAGACAGGCCTTTAGCAATGAGGTAGAGAGGCATAGGGGAATGGGAAGCATTCTACAGCCCTATGGTTAGGTCTCAGGCTTTTGGTCTCTGGACTTATGAACTTCACAGATGTTTGGTTGTTTTTCTTCCCCCATATGAGACAGGACAGCTAGAATGGGCTGGAGTTGGATATTTATCTCCCCCAGGTCAGTTAGGCTCTGATAAACTAGTTTCCCCTGAGAGCAATCCTTGTTAAAAATAGAATGCTCTAGAGTATTTAAAAATAGTCCCCCCCCCACCCCAACCCCATGGAAGACTTCTCTAATATTCATTATGGGAACCATGTCAAGCTCCTGGAAGTAAATCTCGGAACAGTCTGAAGATTCCATATGACTGTTTCCCTAGAGTTTTCAACTCTCAGCTTTGTCCACATTGAGCCTCTAGCAATTTGTCAATTATAATTCAGGTTTTCCTCCCCCAGCATTGATTTCTACAGTGGTTTCTGCTCTTGAGTGTCTGCTCTGGTAAGCCTGGACTGCTTGTGTCTGCCTGTCTCTCCCATCCTGGGAGCATCAGTTTCCTTTGTGTACTACCTTCTCTTGTGGCTCCAAGAAGAGCTGTTCATTTTTCAGTCTGTTCAGCATTTTGCTTTTTCTAATGACCTAGTTCATCTCAATTTTTTAATTTAGTATAGGTTCCAAATATTTGTTCTGTAGTTGTCGAGTGTAGTGTTCTATGCATTTAAGTTAATTTGGCTGATAGCATTGTACAGATAATTTTTATACTTACTAATTTTTGTATGCTTATCACTTACTGTGTGACTGGTATTTAAAATCTTCAACTATGATTGAGAATTTATTTATTTTTCACCTTAGCCACTGTTTGCTTTATGAATTTTGAAGCTCTGTTACCAGTTGAATTATTTATATCATTAGGTCTTCTCAGTTAATTGTTTTTTATCAATATAAGTGTCTCTATTTCTTATAGTACTTGAAGGCTGCTTTACCTATTAATAGAGCCATTACAGCTTTCTCATTCTGATTATATAATATATACTTTCCTATTCTGTTACTTTCAACAGAGTTGTGTCTTTAAAATTAGTATCTCTTGTAGACAGGATATAGTTGGGTCTTACTTTTTCATCCAATCTGAGAACCTTCCTTTTAATTTGAGTATTTAGTCCATTTACATTTAATGTGATTCAATATAATTAGTGATATTGTCCCCATTAATTCCTTGTTTTCTCGCTTTTTTGTTTTTGATTCTTATAATGAATCATTCCTCCTTTTAGATTTTGTGGGTTAATTAAATATTTTTGGTGGTCCATTTTAGTTTTTCTATTGAGTTCTTTAGCTTTATGTTAAAAAAAAATTAATGTTTATTTTTGAGAAAGAGAGAGGGAGAAAAAGTGAGCACGTGTGCTTGAGCAGGGGAGGGACAGAGAGAGAGAGAGAGAGAGAATCCCAAGGAGGCACCATGCTGTGAGTGCAGAGCCCAGTGCAGAGCCTGAAATGACAAACCATGGGATCATGATTTGAGCTGAAATTAAGAGTCAGATGTTTGACCAACTGAGATGCCCAGGCACCCCTAGTTATAACTTTTTATATTTTAGTAATTTCACTAGAATTAGAAGTAATGCATCCTTAACTTATCAATTCTAATTAAGGAGACTTCCCACTTCTACTTCCCACTTAAACTTCTTATTCCCCACTTCACAAATGTAATAAACTCACAACAGTATAATTTCATTGACCCATTTCAACTTGTCCTTTTGCCATTGTTGTTTGTCTCTCTCTCTCTTTTTTTTTTAAAGTTTCCTACCTCACAAAGAAACTTTGAGTTTAGGAAACTCAACAAGTCAGTTGTTTTTAAGAAAAAATTCTATTTCTATTTATTATTTTCCATTCTTGATGCACTTATTTTTCCCTATATGTGCAAAATTCCATCCCACATTTCCATCCCATTTCTCTTCAGATATTCTTTTGCATTTCTTATACTGCATGGATGCTGGTGATATTTTTTCAGTTTTTGTTTACCTGAAAATATACTGTATTTCACCTCTGCTTTGAATGATGTTTTTACTGAACGATTTCTTTTTCTCACATCACTAGATTTTGGCCCAATGGTTTTTGTTTTTTGTTGTTGGTGGTGGTGGTGGTTTTTGTTTGTTTGTTTGTTTGTTTTTTGCGTCTATTACTTCTGACAGGAAGTTGGTCTTAATTTGTATTACGGTTTTTCCATATATAATGCATTTTTTCCTTAAGCAGCTTTTTAAGATTTTTTCTTTCTCTTTAAATTCGGTTTTTAACACTTTTACTATGATGTGTCTGGGTGTGGCTTTCTTCATATTTATCTTATTTGGAGTTTGCTAAGTTATCTGAATCTGTAAATTGATGGTTTTCACTAAATTTGATAATATTTTGATCTTAGGTGCTTAAATATTTTTATGGGCAATTCCTACTCTCTTCATCTCTGGACACTGAAACAGGCTCCAGGCTCTGAGCTGGCAGTCAGCACAGAGCCCGAGATGGGGCTCGAATCCACGAACTGCGAGATCATGACCTAAGCGAAAGTCGGACGCTTAACCGACTAAGCCACCCAGGCGCCCCTTCATCTCGGATTCTTACTACAAGTATGTTAAATCATTTCATATGTCGTATTAATACATTCCTAAGGCTCCATTCATCTTTTTTTGTTTTTTGTTTTTTTTTAAAGGGGATAATTTCTATCCTCACTGAATTTTTCTTTTTCCACTTCTAATCTTCTTTTAATCCTACCCAGGAAATTTTTCATTCCAATGATTGGAATTTTAAGTTCTAGAATTTACATTTTGTTCCTTTTTAAGTAGTTTCCCTTTCTCTGCTGAGATGCCATGTCTGTTTAAAAAAATAAGACCATATTTTAATTTAATTTCTTGAACATATTTATAATAGCTCCATTTTAGTCTTTGTTAAATGCAACAATTGGAGTCTTAAGGAAATAGTTTCTACGGAGTACATTTTTCCTTGACTATGGTTTATCTTTTTTCTTTTTTTCTTTTTTTTTTTTTTTACCTTTATACCTGTGAAGTCTTGGTTTTAAGCTATGTTAAAGCTGATCTGCTCCTCAAAGAGTTTCCCAAGCTCTTCTAACTTGGCATGCCTCTACCTTCAAACTTTCTCCTTGGCACATTTGCTAAGGTTTGGTTTTTTACTTTGTTAGAATGGTGTTTATTAGGTCTTATTTGGGAGTGTGATCCTTAATCCTAAAATGAGGTTTTACTCTTAAATACAGAGAACAAACATAGGGTTGATGCGTGATGGGGTAGAGGGGAAAATGGGTGATGGGCATTGAGGAGGGTACTTGTTGGGATGAGCTCTGGGTGTTGTATGTAAGCCAAGTAGACAATAAATTATATTAAGAAAATAAAAAAATAAATAAAATGAGTCTTTATCTCATTCTGATTGTATTTTTTTAATATGTATGCCAGTGGTGTTACGAGATGTTAACAAGGTCTTTCTACTGTGGCTGAACTAGATTCAGACACTGCCCCCAGCACTACTTGACCTCTATAATTTCTTTTCCATTTTTGACCCCATAACAGTTCTCTGGTAATCATTGGGTAGTTTTACACTGTGTCTATAGAGTACAACATACACAGATTTCTGGACCTCTCCCCTTTATAGCTTCTTCCTGAGTGGTGCACTACATTGCAAATGTTGGTAACTTCAAAAGCTCTAAACATCATGCTCTGCTTAGACATTTGCTTTCTGTACCACAGTTGGGAAATTATGTCCAGGCAGATAGTCTATGAAATCATAAGGCCTACCTCATTTTAGGGATTATAGACTTTTTCTTCCTGGTAAGCCAGTACTGAAAAAAAAGATTTCATCCTATTTTTTGCCCAGTTATATTATTGCTTACAATGAGATGGCTAGTTTGGTATCAGTCATTCATAATAGCTGAGAGTAAAAGTACTAATATTTTATATTGTTGATTAAAATGTCCCACCTAGTCTACTTCCTGCCAGTTTTTTTGATATGTATAAGATGTCTACATCCCAGGCTATGTCTTTCTTGGTTAACTAGTTGTACTTAGAATTCCCATATATAAACTAGATTGCTACATGTCCTGGTATGATACAATAGGAAATCTATATTTTGGTGTTTGTCCTCAGTTCCTAACACAATTTCTAAAACTGTTGGACTTTCCTGAGTAATACAGGTGACAGGAATATCTTTTGGTACTCATAAACAGACCCTTTCAACCATAATTGAGTTTATGCTAATGAGGCAACTCTTGGTAGGCTCCTAGATAGCTTCCGCCTAGAATATGGTTGCCAGAGAAATCCACCATGGAAATTTCAGCCCCATCTCTGGACCTTAGAGGACAGGAGAAGGGCTGTAGACTGAGTTCAAACACCAATGGCCAACGATGTAATCACTCATGACTATATAATAGAAACCTGATAAAAAAAAAAAAAACTCTTGAATGGGGTTTGGAGAGCATCTAAGTTGGCGACACACTGAAGTGCTGTAGAATTTCACACTAAGAGAAAGCATGAAAATTTCATGCCTCTTTCCCATACCTCGTTCAATGCATATATTCCATTTGGTTATCTCTGAGTTTTATCCTTTATAATATTGGTTATAGTAAGCTTTCCTGAGTTCCGTGAGTTATTCTAGCAAATTACTGAAGCTGAGGAGGGGGTTGTGGAAAGCCCCAATTTACAGCTGGATGGTAAGAAGTATGGGAAGCTGAGCACTTGTGCTTGGTACCTGAAGTGGGGCACCTGGGTGGCTCTGACGTCGAATCAGGTCATGATCTTGCGGTGTTGGGCTCTGTGCTGACAGCTCAGAGCCTGGAGCCTGCTTCAGGTTCTATCTCCCTCTCTCTCTCTGCCCTTCCCCTGCTTGCTATCTGTTTCTCTCAAAAATATTAAATAAATATTAAAATTATTTTTTTTAAATTTTGAAGTGGGTGCCATCTTTAGGGATTGAGCCTTTTAACTGTGGAAACTGAATTGTTAGAAACCCAGCTGGTGTCTGAAGAGTTGCAGAATTGGTTGCGGTGAGGAATATACCCACACAGGTGGCGTCATAAGTATTATGAGCAAAAACAGGTCAGGCCTTATTTATTGGAGGCAGTCTTGACTAGTTAATTCTGCCCAAGTGTGCCCCATTTGATATTCAAACATGTTCTAGTTAGGAGAATAAATTATATGGCCTTTTTACCTAGCTATATAACCCTATGCATGCATAGTTAATCCATAGTAGTGACTTTTTAATGTAAAGCTTAATTGCCATGCATGCCCAAAGAGACTGGGCATGTGGGACTCCTTTAGGTTAGTTTCAAACACATTAGTGTAAAAGTGGTATGCAAAACACAATAGAAAGGTCATATTTAATTTTGTGGCATCAATTGTACCAAAAGAGTTTGGGAAAACATTATTATAATATAGACAGAAAAACAGATATAAAATGATATATATTGGAATTTTTGCTTTTTTTAAAGATAAAGCAGGAGACTGTCAGGAAATGTCACACTTGCAATGAGTGGCTTCAAACTGCACCCCTATCTCAAGGGATACACATTTGTTTCTTTCTGCTACTAGAGCTCTTTTGGTGGGAAAAAAGTTTAAGGAACACTTACTTCTTGGTCATTTGAGTACATTTTCCAAGTCCTACCCAGCTTTTAAAATTTCTCTGTGCCTTTCCTCTGCCCAATAACCTCTCATAGGTCTTTTATTACTCAGAGCACAGCACAACTGTTATAACTTCTCTGTTAAAGACTACATATATACGCAGCACATTTTATGTCTTCAACAACAAAGCAATGGTATTCCTGAACCAGAGAGATGGAAAGGCTATCCTAAGATTATCTCCTTCGATACAGAAAACAACTTAATGGGGTGCCTGGGTGGCTCAGTTGGTTGAGCATCTGACTTTGCCTCAGGTCATGATCTCATGGTGAGTTCAAGCCCCTCATGGGGCTTGTGTGGTCATCACAAAGCCTAATTCAGATATTCTGTCCCCATGTTTCTCTGCCCCTTCCATGCTTGTTCTCTCTCTCTCTCTCTAAAAATATTTTTTTAAAAAGAAAACTTCATGAAAGATTATATTATTATTATTATTATTATTATTATTATTATTATTGGCTTATTCTTTTAAAGCACACATGAGCCAAACACTGTCCTGAATGCCAGGGACACAGACATAAACACGTACTCAGCCCTGTAATTGAGAAACTAACAGGAAGCTTTAAAACCTACTTTAAACCTAAAATATTTTATATTCTGCAAATATTTTGGGTCATTGGTTAACCAAAAGTTGGAAACAATGTAGTAGATGAGACATTAGAATGAGTTCCCCTATTAATAATCCCAGCCAGCAACCACATGCCAGTACCCTTCTTAATGAACTGCTGAAAAAGGAAAGAGTAACCTTTGGATGTGTCTCAGAGAAAATAAAAGAAGAAAGGTATCATATTTTTAAAAAGAAAAGAAGGGAAAAGTGAGGGATAACTTCATCCACACTCAAGATAGCAAAACTTTGCTCTTATTTACTTGAATATTATTAACAAAGGAAATGTAAATGAAGGAAAATCAGAATTTCCTTTTGTAAGAAAGAAGATACACTGTTATTTAACATACTGTTTCAGAGTTAAGAAAATGATTTGATTCCTACCCATTTCTTATACACTGAATTCAGAAATCATTGTCTAAGATTTTTTAAGATATGTGAAACTGTTAAACATAAAAAAGATGAAAATTATCTGAAAATTTCTTTTAGTTAGAATTGATATATAGTTTATGCCCAGTTGTAATCACTACCAGATAATGGCTCCTATCCTGCTATCAACATATAACTAATTTTTACAAGCTCTGTTGCATACCCTAAATGGATAATGAGTAGCTTTATGAACTATTGACTTTTCTACAAATGCACCAAAAAGGATAATCATGTGTTAAGAGATTATTATTTATAGTGAGCTTCAGATTATATTCCAGCTTTGCTACTTGTTAGCTACATGATTTGGGAAAGTTAATAAAATGTTAGATCCTCAGGTCCAATATCTGAGAATAATGCCCTCATGGATTTTTTTTTCTTAAATGAGATAGTGCTACCTGACCTACAGAAAATGATTATCATATATTAGATGAATACCATCTACTAACATAAATGTTTTGGTCTTGTCACGAAGTTATGATCTTCTTGGAAAATGCTAATTTTAAAGACTGTATCACTTAGAATCTGAAACTGTCTCGCATGTAAGCATAAAGTTATATACATATATGTATTTACATCAGTTTAATGGCCCCCCCCCAGCACTGCACATGGCCCAAATGAATGAACTGCTTCCTTGTGTCCATCTGTGACATCCACAAGCAAAGCAGTGGAAGGTGTCAGTTCCTTTTAGCAAAGCAGACTGATAGGAACTTGTGAGCATCTGCTGGACCTTGATATAAAGTTTAATGTCTTTGTCAAATGAGTAACAATGAGGCTTCTTTACCAGATCAGGTATCTAAAACGAGTTCAGGAAGATACTGTCCCCACTGGATCTCTGCTTTCGTTACTTAGAGGCCCTATAAGTTTACAAAGCACTACGACTGAGTTTTCTCATTCCTTCAAATCAAGAGTTTGGAAGAGAAGTGTTCAGTCAGGGGTGTGGCAGGAAACAGATGACATAGACCATTTTGCTTATTGAGAAAGATTTGATAAGGGGAATTTTTGTAAAAGTGAATGCAAGGCTTAGGCAAAGCAACAAGGGGTGAAACAGTATACCAGGAGGTGTACCAGTAGGAAATTGAAGGGGCAGAAGGAGAGAGCTCTTCCCTGAGCTCAAAAGTAGAATTGTGGCAGGAACTGCGACCCCCCCCTCCCCCACCATTAGAAACTATGCCTCAGAAGGGTTGTCAGTCTGCATGATCCCAGGAGGGAGTGGGCCAGGGAAAACAGTCCTTTTACCCTCTGATCTCCACCAGTGCATCCCACTGGCTGAATTCATTTAGAAGCCAAAGGGCAAGGGAACCTGTTGATACAGTCCATGAAGGTCAGTGTCCCAGGCACAGAGTGTGGGAAAAGAGGGTGGAGAATAGATTGGGGGTGAGGGATGGAATGTATGCCTCAAGGAGGGGACAGAATATGCATATTTCTATTGTTGACATTGCATATTAATTTAAAAAAGTTTTTTTAAAAAATCCTAATGTCTAAATTTAATTTGATGTGCTAGTGGAATCAAAGGCTAAAATTATATAACTGATGCTGATTTCTCCCCTCTGTTGTCAGAATTAATAGAACTTTCCATTATAAAAAAATATGTTAAAATTATTGAACAGTTTAGTCAACTACAACTCTGGTTAACTAAGTAAATAATATGAGTCTTACTATGACTCATAAAATGTTTTATTTTACCAGGATTAGTAGTAATTATAATAGTTGGTATGCAAAAATTTTTCCAAAGAAAGAGAGTAAACAAAGGAAATGCAAAGGCAAAGTGGACTTGATCATTATCCACAAGGGATTGAGAGACAGCTATCTACAAAATCACTATAATTATTAAGTAATACTATGAATCAGGTCCAATGAAAGTCCCAAGAAGTTAGAGCTTTCTGGAATCAATGGTAACACCTTTGTTTACATAAAACTGAGACTACTCCCTAAAGACAATCAGAAACATTTTCTCTCATGTGTTCCCTCTAATCTTACAACCTCATACCCTTTATTAGTAATACATGGATGCCAGAAATGATGGATTCTTTCACCTTAAGCTCTCAAACTTGAGACACCTACCAAAGGACTTCAAATTTCAAAGGACCCATATCTTTAGGGAATCTTATCTACATTGAACTTCAGGATTTCTATATAGATTGTGGTTTTCTGTTGTTTGTTGTTGTTGTAGTTAGATCTTTCTAAAATTTTCAGAGTATCAAGCCTAGTCTTAAAAATAGGATCGTTTAGTTGGATTATATGTGTACTTACAGTACTAATTCTTTTGATTTCCCCCCTTCTATTCTGTTCAGTACATGTCTAACTTTTTTTTATATATTTTTTGTTTTACATTTTATCTTTCTCTTGTACTGATAAAGTGGAAATAAGAGTGTAAGAGGGCCAACTATGCAGGTAGGTTGAGTTTTAATAAAGAAACTGACTATTACTGGTTGCCTAGCTTAGCATTTCATAAGTACTTTCTGTGTGTCTAAATGGATTTCAAAAGCAGGAGCATATTTTGCTAACCCTGAAAATTGTGGAGTCCAATATTCCTATATAGCAGAATGACAAGAGAGCTCAACAGATTTTCTACAGTAGTCTGTTACCTGTTTCCTCAGTGAAATGAGCCAATACAGGGAGATGCATAAACAAACCAGAACAATTGTTTTGCTTGCCATAACCCTTAAAAACAAAGCATATTATAAAATTATGATAAATTTAGTATAGGATTAAGCTCAAAATACATTTTGAAGATCTATTTTATATGCTTTAGATGACCAACATCAGTTTTCACATTGAGGTTCATTAATCTTTATTTCACTCAAAGATAATCTCCAATTCCACCACTATAAGCTTACTTGTTATTACCAAAAATAAAAGGACAGGGTTTAGATGTACAGATTGCAACACACCTTGTGTTATTTTATATACATGAGTATTGAATTTACAATTTAACTTTGGCAAAGTCATGCCTAATGATTGGGAAATATTTTGTAAAGTACACTTGTCATAAAATTTAGGCTGCTTATAACAGGAATTAAAAATCAACTAGTGAGCTTGCATAAGAAACAGGCAAATTCACATTAGATTATAAGCAGAGGAACACAGTTGCAATGCTCATTCTCTCCTAACAAAAGCTTTCCACTCTAGGAATGTAGCAAATGGTTTCTAAGATTCCTTAAAGATATTATTATTTGCATTATTTTTTTATTGGGTCCTATAATCTATAATGGAGAACTAGAGCACCTCTACCGAAACAAACAAACAAAAAAAATCCTAAGCAAAGTCTTATATTGTAAACAGAAGAGTAATTTCTTCAATAGGAAAAAAATATTAATATGTGTCAAGATGATATCTATGCTTATAAGTACCACACTTTTTTATAAAGTATTATACACTCCATTTTCTCTTTGTATTTTAGAATAAACCTTTTCCTTTTTCATGCAGTCTGTCTGATGATAAAAGGGCAATGAATGTACATATAATTATTGCTTGGCACCCTAATATACATAGTTTATTTATAATATCTTCATTGTTATGCATTATTCACTTTAACTATTTTATCTAACAATAAGATTTTGAATGTTCTAAATGTCACTATGCATTACTTGTGGTTTATCAGAGTCATTATACTATGTATGCTATCATATCAAAACATAACCCACCATCAAAGAAACTATACCAAGTATATCTTTGGAACAACCAGAAAACAATTAACAAATGACAATAAGTACATAGCTATTAATAATTACTTTAAATGTAAAAAGATTAAATGCTCCAATCAAAAGGTATAGGGTGGTTAATGGATAAAATAAATAAGACCCATTTTTATGTGGCTAAAAGAAACTCCCTTCAGATCTAAAGACACTCTCAAACTGAAAGTGAAGGGATGGAAAAAGATATTCTATTCAAATGGAAACTAACAGAAAACTGGAATAGTAATACTCATATCAAATAAAAAAGTTTCAAATAAAGACTTTAACAAAAGACAAAGAGGGATACTACATAAATAGGTCAATCCAAGAACAAGATATAACATTTGTAAATATGTGCATGCATAAATATATTATACATATAATATATACAAAGCAAATATCTATGTATATATATAAAGACTAAATATATAAAACAAATAGTAATAGACATAAGGAGAGAAACTGACGTAATAAAATAATGGCAGGAAACTTTAATACCCCACTTACATCAATGGATAGATCATCCAAATAGAAAATAAATAAGGAAAAATTGGACTTAAAAAACACATTAGGCCAGATGGATTTAATAAATCTATACAGAACACTTCATCCAACAACTACAGAATACACATTCTTTTCAAGTGCACATGGAATATTCTCCAAGATGGATCACATGTTAGGCCACAAAACAAGTCTCAATAGATTTAAGAAGACTAAATTCATATCAAGCATTTTTTTCCAACCACAATGGTATGAAACTAGAAATCAATTTCAAGAAGAAAACTGGAAAAACACAAACATGTGGAAACTAAACAGTACGCTACCAAACAACCAATGAGTCAACAAAGAAATTGAAGAAAAAAAAATCTTAAGACAACTGAAATTGGAAACAACTTTAAAAAAATATGAGATCTAGCAAAAAGAGTTCTAAGAGATAAGTTGATAGTGATACAGGCCTACCTAAAAAAAAGGGGGGGGAGGGGGAAGGGGAGAATAAAGCCTAAAGTTAGTAGAAGAAAGGGGATAATAAAGATCAGAGCAGAAGTAAATAAACTAGAAACAAAAAATTAGGAAGATCAATAAAACTAAAAGATGGTTCTTTGAAAAGTTAAATTCACTAAACTTCTAGCTACACTCATCTAGAAAAAAAGAGAGGGCCCAAATAAATAAAAACCAAAATGAAAGAGAAGTTAACTACTGACACTATAGGAGTACAGATGATTATAAGAAAATACTAAAAACAACTATACACCAAAAAATTGGAAAACCTAGAAAAAAATGAATAAATTCCAAGAAACAACTTTCAAGATGCATCATGAAAAAATAGAGAATTGAATAGATCATTTACAAGTGACTAAATCAGTAACTTAAAAACTCCCAAGAAACAAAGGTCCTTGACCTCATGACTTCACAGGTGAATTCTACCAAACATTTAAAGAAGAGTTAGTACCTATTCTTCCCAAATTATTGCAGCAAATTGAAGAAGGAACACTTCCAATCTCATTTTATAGGCATCACCTTGATAGTAAAACCATACAGTCACCACAAACAAGGAAATTACAGGCCAATATTCCTGATGAACATAGTTGAAAATAAAATATGTGCAAACTGAAGTGCAATAATAAAGTAAAATGGCCATACACCTTGATTAAGTGGTATATATTTCTGCGATGCAAGGATGGTTCACCATCTGCAAATTAGTCAACGTGATATATACCATTAGCAAAATGAAGGATACAAATCATCATGTGATCTTAATACATGTAGAAAAAGGAAAGGAACTAAATTCAACACCCACTTTAGATTAAAAAGAAAACTCTCAACAAAGTGGTTATAGAAGAAACATAACCCAACATACCTCACCATAATAAAGGCCGTATAAGACAAGCCCACATCTAACATTACACTCAACGGTGAAAAACTGAGAACTCGTCCTTTAAGATAAGGAACAAGACAAGGATGCCCATCCTCAAGGTTTTCATTCAACACAGTAAAGGAAGTCCTAGCCATAGCAATTAGGCAAGAAAAAGAAATAAAAAGCATCCAATTTAGAAAGGAAGAAGTACAACTGTCACTTTTTGCAGTTGCCATGACACTATATAATAGAAACCCCAAAGACTCAAAAAAAAAAAAAAAAGTACAAAACAAAAATGAAAACGCTGGAGACTCCACCAAAAAATTCCTAAAACTAATAAATGAATTCTGTAAAGGTGCAGGATACAAATCAATATACAGAAATCAGTTGAATTTCTATACACTTAATAATGAAGTAGCAAAAGAGAAATTAAGAAACAACTCCATTTAAAATTGAACAAAAAAGAATAAAATACCTAGGAATAAATTTAACCAAGGAGGTGAAAGACATATACTTTGAATACTGTAAAGCACTGATGAAAGAAAGTGAACCTAAGACAGATAAATGAAATGGAATAGAAAAATTAATACTGTTAAAATGTCCAATTTATCCAAAGAAATCTACAAATTCATTGTAATCGCCATCAAAATACCAATGGTGTTTTCCACAGAACTAGAACAAAAATCCTAAAATGTATATGGAAACACAAAAACCCTGAATACTCAAAAAAGTCTTAAGAGGAACAAAGCTGAAGGTTTCACAATCTCAGATTTTAAACTATACAACATAGCAATAGAAATCAAAACAGTACAGTGGTGGCACAAAAACAGACTCATAGATAGATCAATGAACTAGAACAGAGAGCCCAGAAATAAACTCATAAATATATAGTAAATTAATCTATGACAAAGGAGCCATAGATATACAATGGGAAAAGACATTCCCTTCAATAAATGGTACTGGGAGAATTGGACAGCTACATGCAAAATTATGAAATTACTTTAATTTCCACTACCTAACACCATATCCAAAATAACTCAAAATTTATTAAAGATGTGAATGTAAGACCTGAAACTGCAAAACTCCTAGAAGAAAACATAGATAGTAAGCTGTTTGATATGAGTCTCAGGAATATCCTGGGGGCCAGTCTCCTCAGGGAAGAGGAGATAATACAATAATATTGCTATAATACAATAATAGGAAAGACAAGTGGGATTATATCAAACTAAAAACTTTCTGTACAGTGAAGTACACCATCAACAAAATAAAAAGGCAACCTGCTGAGTAGGAGAAGACATTTGCAAATCAAACATTTAAACAAAGGCTATTAACCACAATATGTGAATTTATACAACTTAATTTCAAAAAGCAAACAATTTCACTCAAAAATAAGGGAGCTTGAATAGACATTTTTTTCCCAAAGAGGATACACAGATGATCAACAGACACATGAAAAGATGCTTAACATCACTACTTAGCAGGGAAATGTGAATCAAAACCATAACAAAGCATCATCTCTTTCCTCTCAAATTGGCTATTATCAAAAAGACAAAAAATAACAAGTATTGGCAAGTATGTGGAGAAAAAGGAACCTTGTGAATTGTTGGTGGGAAATTAAATTGGTGAAACCACTATGAAAAATATAATAGAATTTCCTCAAAAAATTAGAAATACCAATGCCATATGATCCAACAATTCTACTTCTGGATATTAATCCAAAGAAAACAAAAACACATTATTTTTTACATTTTTTAAAACATTTATTTCTGAGATAGAGAGAGACAGAGAGTGAGCAGGTGAGGGGCAGAGAAAGGGAGACACAGAATCCAAAGCAGGCACAGAGCCCATCACAGGGCTAGAACTCAAGAACCACAAGATCATGACCTGAGCCAAAGTTGGATGCTTAACTGACTAAGCCACCCATGCACCCCCAAAAACACAGTTTTAAAGACATATATGCTGCCCAGTATTCACTGCAGCATTATTTACAATAGCCAAGATATGGAAGCAACTTACATATTCACTGAGAGATAAATGGACACACATACACACATGAATATTACTCAGCAATAAAATACAAATGAAATTTTGCCGTTAGTGACAACATGGATGTACCTACAGGGTACTATGCTAAGTGAAACAAGTCAGACAAAGACATATACCATTTGATTTGACTTATATGTGGAATTTAAAACTCAAAACAAACAAAACAGAAACAGACTCCTTGATATAGGAACCAAACTGTTGGTTACCAGAAGGGGAAGGTTTCGGGGAGTGAACAAAATAGATGAAGGTGATTAAGACGTACAAATTTCCAGTTATAAAATAAATAAGGCATGGTGATGGAATGCACAACATAAAGAATATAGTCAATAATATTCTAACAACTTTGTGTGGTCACAGAAGGTAACTATTTATTTTGGGTATCATTTTGTGATGTATAAAAATACTGAATCACTATGATGTACATCTGATACTAATAGGATATTGTATGTCAGTTATACTTCAACAGAAACTTTGGGAAGTTTAGTCTTATAAATCTATGAGAAACATAACTTTGTGTTATTTAAATCTGATAATTTTAAAGAGATAATTTTTCTCTTATTTAAGGCTTTATTTTTTCTTCCTTTGGGACCATTAATAAAAATAAAAAATCCAAGATAAATAAATACACATGGCATTATGATGGTAATAATAGGAAGTAGAAAGCAATTCCTGGATCACTTCTAGTTGAATATGAAAACTATGTGGCAACATGTTTTTTAAACAATGGAGTTTTTTAAAACTCCATTATTCTGACAAATTCCTTATTAGTCTTTTTATTCATTTGAAAAACAAAACAAAATTATTCTATAATTTCCTCATCTCAGCTCTTTTGCTGTGTAATAAAATGAATATGTTATTTCTAGATTGTGTAGAAAAGAGGCAGAAATGAGATAAGTTCAAGAAATGAAATGAAAGGAACTTTTTAACCACAGAGTAATGGTGAACCAGAGAGATATGAATTAGAATTAGATGCTGTTGGATACCACATTTTCCAAAATAGTCTAGTGCTATGAGACTCCACAAAAGAATGTCATACAGAATATGGTTAGGTTGGAAAGGAATATTAATAAAATGGTGTTCTGTTTCAATTTTTTGAAAGACCTCATAGACATGTATTTATTAAAAAAAAAAAAAACTAAGATTTTTCCCTTCCTTTCTTCTTTTTCAGGATTGGGGACACCCTTGGATACTACAGTCTTAGACTTCAGAAATACTAGCTGAGGAGCAGAGGACAAAGAAGCAGTACCCCCTGGTTGGTATCGTATTCAATAGGGAGTTACTGCAATAGATACACATTGAGGGAAGGGGGATGACCTGAGTTAATTTCAGTTTAATTTGTGCAGCTTTGCTGTAGAAATAGACTCTATCACCACTACCACCCCTCTCCCTAAAACCCATATAGGATGATATATTGAATAAAAACCACACATTGATTTTTTAAGGCAGCAGCAATCTAAGGTTTAATTAATGATGACTCAAACTACATCCTGTTGAGTTGAAACCATTTAAATTATCTGTATGTGCTACAGTGGTTAGCTTCTGGCCAGAGGCATGTACATTGCAAATATGCTAGGAGAAAATACTAATGTTCAACTGCCATACATTCATACTCTCTTATTTAAATCCCTCTGCCAATAAAATAATTTGTGTGTCATTTCTCACACCAATTTTATGCTAAAAGATTAGAGGTGCATGCTGATTTCTGTGCACTAAAGGAATGGAGCACTGAGATATTAGTGGCTCCTTCAGGGATATTGTGGAAGGCCAAACTCTGGTTTTGAAGTCTTATTTTATTTCTGTTATTGATTGTTGATTATGTTATTTCCCAAAATGTATAGGAGGAGCTAGGAGAAAGTTGCTTTAAAGGGTACAGGAATCTCCGTGTGTGGTGGGCAGAGAGTTATTTCAAATGATTCTTGTGGAAGTCAAAGAGATGTGTCTGCTGAATTTGAATTACTTAATTTCAGCCATTTTCCTAATCAAGACTATTTAAAGATGACTATACCATGTCACGGTTCTACAGAAAAATAAACACGTAAGTTTCATCCATCTATGTATAGTTGAACCCTACTTGGTGATATAATGGATGCTTTCTCTGAAGTAAAAACAATCTCAAGACTAAATTGTTTTATTTGCTGTATACTTTTTTTGAGGAGAAAAATATTACATGTTTTTGATACTATATCTGTCTCTGTCTTTGAACTTCTAGACCATTCCTAACTTCTATTCCCTAACTTTTAATTTCTGTTAGTTGTATGCTTTTGGAGATCTGAGTTCTTTCTTTCTTTCTTTTTTTTTTAAAAAGGAAAATTTAGGAATTTGGTTTTCATGAGGCTTCTATTAAAACAACAACAACAAAAACAAAACAAAACCAACCAGCCTTCCCGTTACTCTGGTCACCCACATGACCAAAAGGAAGTTAAACTGTTTGCTGACATGTCTGTTATGGTTTGAGTCTGGGCTTCCTTCACAAGGAGTCTTGCCAAACACTCAGCTTCCACAGACAATCTTTTGTGGGAGGTGACCTCATTGGAATCTAAGAGCAAAGGCTAAAAAAAAAAAAAAAAAATGCCATAATAATTGCAAACAAACCCTAGCTCTGGTGAAGGATTGCTTGGTTCACATTCCTGAAGTAGCTGAAAATCTACTTCCTGGATAGTTTAAAGGAACAGTAGGTCCCTTCTCTTAAAAACAATTCTTCTTCCAGACATTCAAGTTCTGACTTACATTGCCACCATTTTCCAAGTTATTAGAAAGGGTTTAGGATAATATTTGAAACTTCTTTCTTCCTTATCCTTCACTTCATATTCAATTAATTGTTAAGTTCTAACATCTCTTTCCCAAAATTAATCTTCTGCTATGCTGTTACATCGGTTATCACTTTACTTTTAGATTAGTGATGTGCCTGTTGAATTTTATGATCAATTTCAGTCTCTCTAACCATTCTCTCCACTTTCGTCTCCACTCTGTTTATCTTGTACCCTTAACACATTTGACATGTTTTCATAATCCATGGAGAGAAACCAAGAAAGAAAAAAGAAGTGACCATTGGCACATGGCCTTATTCACTGCCTTGTCTAAAAGTTGCTGGACTAAAACTTCTGCCTTCTCTCCTAAATTCTTTGATCTGTCAAGGGCTGGTGTCTTTGTAGCATCAAGTGGTTCCTCTCTATGAAAGTGATCTTAAACTTGTTTTGGAGATTGCATCTATCCAGGCATTCCTGTACTATGACTCAATCCCAGGTGCCTATCCCATCATGTGGCTGGTATATCTGTTGACTCATTTGCTATTTCTGTAAAGGGAACGGGAAATTAACCTTCCTAAAATGGAATTGTGACAATATGGCTAATGTAATAAGCCATCAGTGACTCCCCTTTGAAACTGATTCTGAATCCAGGTATGCCCAATATCCAGTTTTGTCACTAACTAGCATTGTGGCAAGCTCCTGGGCCTCTCTCTGTGACTAAGTACTTTATCTGGTAAAAATTTATCATTTGTTTGCAAATATTTACTTTTGATTTTTGCTCTTGCATTTATTTTTTTTTATTTTTTTATTTTTTATTTTTTGCCTTTGCATTTAGAAATAAAATTGGTCTATAATTTCTTTGCTGTATCCTTATCCACTTTTGGTATCAACATTATCCTGCCTCATAAAATGAGTAGGATGGTTTTTCACTCTTCTTTTTGAATTTCTATTTTTTATTGTTTAAACTTTATTTATTTTTGAGAGACAGAGAGACAGAATGTGAGCAGGAGAGGGACAGAAAGAGAGGGAGACACAGCATCTGAAGCAGACCCCAGGCTCTGAGCTGTCAGCACAGAGCTCGACACAGGGCTTGACCCCTTGAACTGTGAGATCATGACCTGAGCCAAAATAGCCGCTTAACCGACTGAGCCACCCAGGTGCCCCTCTTCCTTTTGTATTTCTGAAGTAATTGGTATAAAATAGGGATTATTGTTCTATGAAGATTTATTAAAATTCATTTTAAAAATCACCAGATATGGGAGTTTGCTTTGTAACTTATGAAATTAACATATATATTTTCTTCAGTTTCCCTTTTTAAATATTTTATATCCTTTCATTATGTGCTTTTCTTGATTAATTTTTACAGATGTATTTTTTCTTTGGCTTTTGTGCTTGCTATTTTTCTTATTCTTCTGGCTTTTATTTTCTACTTACCGAGTCTTCCTTAACATTTTTTTCTTTTAAGTTTTTATTTAAATTCCAGTTAACATACAGTGTAATACTAGTTTCAAGTGTACAATATAGTGATTTAACACTTCCATACAATGCCCAGTGCTTATTACAATAAGTACAAGTGCACTCGTTAATCCCCATCCTCTCTTTAATCCATACCTCCACCCACCTCCCCTCTGGTAACCATCAGTTTCTCCTCTATAGTTAAGAGTCGGTTTCTTTCTTCTGCATGTTACTGTCCAGAAGAAAGAAACCGACTCTTAACTATAGAGAACAAAGTGAAGGTTGCTAGAAGGGAAGTGAGTGGGGAGACAAGGTAAAAGAATGATGGGAATTAGGAGTGCGCATATGATGAGCACCGGGTGTTATTTGTAAGTGATGAATTTTACTCCTGAAACCAATGTTACACTGTACGTTAAATAACTAGAGTTTAAATAAAAATGTGAAACATTAAAAATAAAGGATAAAAGTAGCACAATAAACAACTGAAGCCTTGTAGATAATGACACCCTTTAAAAAAGAGTCTGTTTTTTGGATTTCCTTTCTCTTTCTTTTTTCCCCCTTTTCTCATTTGTTATGTTTCTTAAATTACACATAAGAGAAATCATATATTTGTCCTCCTCTGATTGACTTACGTTGCTCTCTAGCTCCATCTGTGTTGTAGTAAACGGCAAGATTTCACTTTTTTGTGGCTGAGTAATATTCCATTGTGTGTAATATTCCATACCACATCTTCTTTAGCCATTCATCAGTTGACAGACACTTGTCTGTTTCCATAATTAGGTTATTATAGATAATGCTACCATAAATATCAGGGTGTATGTAACCCTTTGAATTGGTATTTTTGTATTCTTCGGGTAAATAGTAATGCAGTTGCTGGATCATAGGGTAGTTCTAATTTTCACTTCTTGAGGAACCTCCATACTGTTTTCCACAGTTGCTACACCAGTTTGCATTCCCACCAATAGTGCACACCCTTTCTCCTCATCCTTTCCAGTACCTGTTTGTTTCTTATATTTTGATTTCAGCTGTTTTGACAGATGTGAGGTGATAACTTATTATAGTTTTCATTTGTATTTCTGTGATTATCAGTGATGCTGAACATCATTTCATGTCTGTTGGCCATGTTTATGTCCTTTTTGGAAAAATTTCTATTCATGTCTTCTGTACATTTTTTAAGTGGATTATTCATTTTTTTGGGTGTTGAGTTTTATAAGTTCTTTATTTATTTTGAATACTAATGTCTTATCAAATATGTCATTTGCAAATATCTTTGTCCATTCAGTAGACTGTCTTAGTTTTCTTGATTGTTCCCTTTGCTCTGAAGAAGACTTCTATTTTAATATAGTCTCAGTAGTTATTTTGATTTTGTTTCTTTGCCTTAGGAGACAGATCTAGAAAAATGTGGCTCTTAAGCTAATGTCAGACATTGCTGCCTGTGTTCTCTTCTAGGATTTTTATGGTTTCAGGTCTCACATTTAGGTCTTTAATCTATTTTGAATTTATTTTTGTGTATGGTAAAGAAAGTGGTTCAGTTTCATTCTTTTGCATGTTGCTTTCCAGTTTTCATAACACCATTTTTTAAAAATGTTTGTTTAATTTTGAGATAAAGAGAGAGAGAGCAGGAGTGGGGGAGGAGCAGAGAGAGAGGGAGACACAGAATCTGAAGCAGGCTTTAGGCTCTGAGCTGTCAGCACAGAGCCTGATGCGGGGTTCAAACCCACAAACTGCGAGATCATGACCTGAGCTGAAGTTGGACGTTTATCTGACTGAGCCACCTGGGCATCCCTCCCAACACCATTTGTTAAAGAGGCTGTCTTGCATCATTGGATACTCTTTCTTGCTTTGTCGAAGGTTAAATTACAATATAGTTGTGGGTTCATTTCTGGTTTTCTATTCTGTTCTATTGATCTACGTGTCTATTTTTCTGCCATATTTCACATTAAAAGGTGTAAGAAAAATGTGGCTGGTTTCAATGGCCGTTTGGCGGGGATATTTTTTATCAGTTTATCTAAAGGTGATTATTTTTATTTCTTCATAAGTCATTTTTAAATTTTTTCCAGATAATTCCCAACTTTAGGTATTTTAAAATGATAAAGAAATATAGTAATCTCATACTTTGAAAACTATCTATCTATGCTTATATTCTTTTTTTCAATCATGGAAGTAATTTTACTTTTTATCAATTTTTCATATATACATTTTGATGTTGTGCTGTCATGTGTGTTTAGGTTCATGAGAAATTGTTCTTTTATCCACTTTTATTCCTGTTATAGTTTTCCCAGCCTTTTCATTCCTATTTTAAATTAATGTTTGCCTCATTTTTACTTTGTCTACTGCTATAGCAGCATTATTTTTATTATTTTTTCTTGGATATGTTTCGCAACCAGTTTCTCTTCGGTCTTTCTGTATGTATCTCTTTACGCAGCATAACATTGATTATTTTTTTAAATTTTTTAAAAATATTTTTAATTATTTCTGAGAGAGAGAGACAGTGTGAACAGGGGAGGGTCAGAGAGAGAGGGAGACCCAGGCTCTGAGCTAGCTGTCAGCAGAGAGCCTGGCATGGAGCTCGAACCTACGAACCATGAGATCATCACCTGAGCCGAAGTCGGCGGCATAACCAACTGAGCCACCCAGGTGCCCGATAACATTATTTTTTAAGGCAATGATATAATTGATACTATTAGATAGGTGCTTTTCACCTATTTAAATGTATTGTAATTATTGATACTTTAATATTTCCATTATTTTATTTTGTGGTTCCTGTTTAGTGTTTTAAAAAATTTTAAGTTTATTTATTTATTTTGAGAGAGAGAGAGAATGTGAACAAGAGAGGGGTATAAAGAAAAGGAGAGAGAGAATACCAAGCAGGCTCTGTGCTATCAGCACAGAGCCAGATGTGGGGCTAGAACTCGCCAATAGCGAGATCATGACCTGAACCAAGATCAAGAGTCAGACGCTTAACAGACTAAGCCACCCAGGCACCCATTTAATATATTTTTATGTTCCTTTTTTTTTTTCCCCTCTTCTCATGGTTTCCTTCATTGGTAGACTATTTTCTCCTTTCCTTCTTTTCTGCTAATATTGGAAATTATACATTTTATTTTTATTCTTTGGTGGTAATCTTGAAGGTCTAAAATATATTCATATATTTGGAAGCAGGGACTGGAACAGATATTGTGCACCCATGTTCATAGCAATATTATTCACAGTAACCAGTGTAAGCACCAGTAGTGTCCACTGATGGAGGAATGGATAAATAAAATTATGGTAGGTATATTCATCCATAAAATGGAATACTATTTAGCCTTAAAGAGGAAGGGAATTTGGATGCATGCTACAATAAGGATGGACCAGGAGGCATTATACTTAGCAAAATAAGATAGTCACTGAAGTAAAAATACTATATGATACCATTTACACAAAGTGCTCAGAGTAGTCAAATTTATAGGAGACAAAGTAGAAGGTAGTTGCCAAGGGATGGGGGTAGAGTGGAGAGTTATTGTTTAATGAGTGGGGGTTTCAGTATTGCAAGATAAAAAGGGTTCTGGAAATGAATGGAGGTGATGGCTGCACAACAATGTGAATATACTTAATACTACTTAACTCTATACTTAAAAATTATAAAATGTATATATCTAATGTTATATATATTTTACTGCAATAAAAATGAAAGTATATATACTATTTTTATAAATGTTATGTAAATATAATATTTCTCAAATTATAATTTTGGAATGTCTATCTTTTGAAAGGAAAAAGAATTGCTCCCTCTGAACTCTTTCCTCTTTTTAATGCTATTCCTTTCCAGATTTTAGTTCTGCCTTTTTAAAACCAATTTTAAAAATGGGTATTACTTTTATAGTTAACAGTTAATAAATATATAGAAGAGTTTACCAATTTCCTTAATCATTACTGTTTTGTGCATCCTCACTTACACTTTGGGATAAATATTTCCTTTTGACTATTTACCAAGGAATTATTTCTTTTATTTTAAATATTTTCTCCACTTTATTTATTTTAGAGAAAGAGTGTGTGTGAGTTGGGGAGAGGGGCAGAGGGAGCAAGAGATAGAATCCCAAGCAGGTTCCACACTCATCACAGAGTCTGACACAGGGCTCAGTTCCACGACCTGGGGACCATGACCTGAGCCAAAATCAAGAGTGAATCACTCAACCAATGGAGCCACCAAATGCCCGAAGAATTATTGTTTTTATTGGAAAGACTACGTGTAGTAAATATTCCTAATCTCTGTATGATGGAGAATGTTTTTTTGTTTCAGTTTACCAAGGTGTAAAATTCTAACTTGACAATTATGTTCCCTTAGCATTCTCTGTTATCATATGATATCTACATTCCTGAGTGAATTCCATAGTTAGTTTATATGCTAAAACTTCATTAGTAGTATGTAGATTTTCTTCTGAATACTTTTCAAATATTCCCTTTTTCCTGATATCCTGCAACTTTTCCATGCCACATTAAGGTGTGGATTTTAGTTTCTTGCTTTGTTTTGCACACACACATGTGTGTAGCATTTTATGTGCTAAATCTGAATTAATGATTCTATTTGACTCAAATATTCTCAGCTACTTTATTCTTTCAATATTACTTTTCTAATATTCTATTTTTCTGTGTTTTTAGATTTTGTAGTGGCATTATTAAAGTTTAACCTGCCCTTTATATATCTTCATATATTTTAATAATTATTTCATATTTTAAACACTATTTTTCTGTATTATATTCTGAGTCATTTTAAAAATTACCTTCCAATTTATTAATTCTCTCTTTAACTGTGTTCAATTTAGAATGAGATTTTACTTTTAATTTCTATGACTACTTTTTATTCCAACTTTTAAACCTCATAGATGCCTAATTACTTAAAAACGTATTTTGCGTTTTATAGATTGTACTTCTTCAGATTTTTCAGGATCTTTAACATACCTAGTTTAAACATATTTTAAATTGCATGTTTCTTTTAATTTCACCAGGAGTATATTTTCCAATATTCAATTTTGCTTACTGTCTCTTCTATCATTAGATTTTCTTATTGCCTTTCAGCTGCATTTTGGGGCCTCATCTTGCATTGGAATTCTCTCTCATGATTCTTGCCATGGAGCCATTTTAGGTGACTTTTCTCGGGCTCTTCTCCATTGTCCAATCAAATTGGAATCAGACGGTTCTTACTACATTTTTATAGCTTACTTTTTTATAGCATGTTATTTTTTATAGCTGTGCCATCATATGTGAAGTCCCCTGTCTAGTTCATTCTGCTCAATTTGTAGATGAGTTCTATGGAAAAGACTTCTTGGTACCTAGCCATACCCATTCTCTCCTACTTCCTCACCAGAAGAACCCTAAAAAACTCTTAGCTGAAAAATTATTAAACCTGTACCTTGCATAAGCATGGCTTTTGGAATATAATAAAAATAAAACCCATTTTGTCTTCCATGGTCTTCAAATCTACTACATATACATAAAAATTCCAAAAGACCTCATGACTCTCCTGCTCCGTTTAGGTAAATTAGTAATGTGATGGTCACTTTAAGTGATAAAAGCATCATTTTGGCAATTTAAATGCTCAATTTTATGTAATAATCCAAATCCTACATTTAGAGTTGTGTTTCTTCCATTCTCTTAGCAGGGTTCAGCCAAGGGGCTGGAAGGCTGCCAAAATCTGGGAACAGGTTGAGTTGGCATTTTCTTTCTCCCTCAGCTCCCCCTCTCCCAACTGCTTGTGGTTCCTCTGAGACTGGAGTCTGGGAAGCAGATAAAGAGCATCTTCCTTGAGTTGTGCTTCCAGTTCTCCGAGCCTAGAAAGCTTTTAGTGGATTTTTCAGAAGGCTATTTTGTCCCTTTACTTTCAGCTTCCTTCATCTCCTGGCAAAACCACGCTGGGGAAACATTCTTTGTTTTGTTTTGTTTTGTTAACAACCAGGGTAACATTATTGAGTAGCATCTGTCTCCAGGATTTGTATATTTTTTGACCTACTTCTAGGGAAGGCACACAGTCATTTTCCAATGCCCTGCTACTGTTTCAGTGTGCCCTGCAACTATAGAGCAATAACCACCACCAAGCACTTTTAGGCACCTCATATGCATGACAAACACTAGTCCTAGGAGCTCTTAGGACTATAGGAACTGTATCAGTGCTCTCTCTCTAAGAGGTTTCTTTGAAGCCAATCTCACTGTGCTTTTCCTTGACGAATAGCGTGGGGAGTCACTATGGCTAAGAAACCTTCATAAATCAACTCCCTCAAAAGTCCTCTCTCAACATTTTTAATAACCTAAGTATTGCACAAGGTGTCCATATATCAGCCTCTTATAACTTGATATTCTTATTGATCTTTACCTCTTAATCCAAACTTCCACTGAAAAATCTGTCACAGCACATTTCTTAGGAAAATGAGATATATGTGGAAACTGTCATGTGAAATTCTGGTTAAGCTCCTTTTTCCTTTCTGCATTTGGGGGAGGGGGAGGTATCTAGGAAGGGGTTGTGATAGAGTATCAGGCCTAGGTACTTAACCACATCAAGGTCAAGAGAATCACAGATTTGCTTTTGGCATCATTCAACAGGTGAAATGATGCCAGTAATCATTATCTCTACAATTTTTATAAGAAAAATAATTTTCTCTTAGGTTTTAATTTCACTATAGCCAAGTATCTTTTACTGGAAGCTGAATGGACTTTCTACTTGATACATATACAGAGAGGTTCAGAGACTTGCCAAGGTCTGTCTGCTGGCTCAGACCCCTTTCTATGCTTTAATCTGTGGCCTGGGTGGAAAACACTCAGGATTGCATCCTTCTCTCTGTTTCCTTCTTGATTTTTTTGGGGTTTAGCCAATGGAGGGCAGAAGCTGGCGTTTGGATGGTAGAAGGAGAGAAGATTTGAGTATGTTTTGTCTGTTTCCGTCAGCTTCTCTGCCATGGCAGTGCTGCAGCCTCCCCAACTGTCCTTCCTCCTTCAGCTCTGCCCCCCGCACCCCACACACACACACACACACACACACACACACATTTCCAGCTCTCATTGGGAACTGGTAATCCGTGATCTACCCCTTGTCCCTCCAATTTAGGCTTTCTACTGCTGCCATCTCTTGGAGTCTCAACATCCCTTGCCATTACTTCAGTCTTGTATATACCATCATTAATGTAAGTATTCTTCCAAGTTTGGTTATATTAGCCATCTTGGATGAATTATCTTTTATGGTGGGTCCCTGGCTGACACTGCTATGTAAGTATTAAGTGTAGTCAAGGCAGCACTTCTAATTACAAGTCTATTCTTCCTTTCCTTGCACCACACAGTATTTCATAAACTGGTTTTCAATGACTAATTATATATTGTGATGTTTTACCATAAAAAAAAACATATATACCATTTATCAACATACATACATACATATATATATATATACATACATATATATATATATATATATATAGCTTGTATTCCCTCAGCATCATAAAATGCATAACAGGGAAATACTATGCATCATAATTTACCTTGTTACAGAGAAAATTCTTATATCGCTTTTAATTCTAACAAAATGGAAAAGAAAAATATATGTAAAGACTATTTCCTATATTGAAGACTTTTTTTTTCAAACTAAACACATTCTCATTCTGACACTCTAACACATTCTCATTCTGACACTCTAACAAGAAAATGGTGCTTTTTATTTATCTAAAAAATGAAAAATGCAATTATTAGAAGATATTTATTCCAAAATTAGAATTCTCCATGTATACATTCAGAAAGCATGGCCTTTTAGTCCTCAGCATTGTTAGATGGTGGGAACCCTGAAATGAAAAGATTTGCTGTGAAGTGATCTTACATGTTTTATTCTGGATCCTCAAACAGTAAATTCAAAAGGAAAGCATTTCTCTTTGTTCAATACCAAAATGCATGTTCTCTGCTTTTATCTTTTTTTTTTCTGCTCTTGTGGCATTTGCGACAATGTGTTTATGTGTCCAGTTATTACCCCTACACATAGAGAATGAAAAGGCAAGTACAAGTTCTATTAACACTACCACTGTAATTTTTAGAAAATTATTTTTCTATATTGTATGTTAAATTTTCCAATTTTTGTATATGTGTCTCTCACAATTCTTTACTTTTCAGTACACAGCAAACGGAAGGATGATGTGGCCCTCTAAATTGATAGAGTATATAAAATCTAGTCACTGATCACGAATAGTCATAATTTAATCTTAAACTTGAAGACATAGACAATTTCCATTACCTCCTTCTTCCTCCTTGTGAAACGGAGGAAAACAATCTAAGTCTATGAAGAGAACAAAGAGATGCCCTGGATCTCAGAGGTATAGATGAACAGCAGATGAAGGCAACGGCAAACATAAACTAGGGCTTTCAGAGGATAAGAAAAGTCCCATGGGGTTTTCAAAATTAAAATGCATTGAACTACTTAGATCTGTCAACATTTCACTAGTAAGAGGGATAGGTTCACAAAGTTCTACCTCATTTGCTAGATTTTGCTTCTGTAAAGCAGAGATCAGCCACCTAGCAACAGCACAAAAGATTCCTCTCTGACATAGTTAAACTCATGCTGGCTGAGCAGGAAGAAAAGCTATGTAGGATCAGGGCAGAGCTGGACAGCCCGCAGTTCCTGTGCCACTGGGGAGCCTGGTTTGGGAAACTGTGAAATCTGTTCTGAGGAATGACTTTTTCTCAGCATTCTTCCAGGCTCGGGCCTCTGAGCACCTCCACTGGGTTGTGCTTCACTCCCTCATTCAAAAGACACATTGGACACATACAGAGCATGCACCGCAAAGAAAGAAAAGATGCCTTTTCCAATCAACTGCTGTCCCATTAAAGTGTGGCTGTGCACATACTAGGAAAACTGATAAAATGAAGAGTGTGTCCGTGAAGAGGAAACATTTTCCTATGCAGCTATTTTAGGAGTGGTGAAGTAGCGAGGTCTTTCAAGTCCCTGCCCCTTATAATATAGACAGCTATCTCTTGTTCTCTCTTTTAAAGCAAGTCCTTTGGCATTAGATACTGCCCCAGAAATAACCCACCACTTTTCTTCCAGGAGGAAAGAAATATCTACTTAACAGTCAGGTCATACCAGAGACTTTGGAAAATATCTGGATCACAAATCCCTTGTCACCAATGACCAGTAAACGAAATCTGGGCCATGTCCTTCCTTGCAGAATGCCCTCCCTGGATGAGTCAACAGGTCATTCAAGAGGCGCTTACATCAAATTGTCAAAGCAATGCAGTTTTCAGCTGTGAAAACTTATGCCTGGCATGAAACATCTAAAAACAATTTAAGTGTACAAACACGTCACAGAGCTTTCTTTCTGGGAAAGGGGCAGAGAAGGATAATTAGGTATTACTGTGCTTTTCATTTTCATGATTCTTTTGGCATATGTGATGGGAGAAGGATCCAGCTCTGGGAGTGAGACAGGGAGGGAGGCTTGGTGAGAGAGGTTATTTGCTTCATCTTCAATCACATTCCCAGTCTGTCTGGCTTGTTTGGCTCTGCACGGGGCAGAAAGTGTGTAATACTTTCTGACAACAGGGAAAAAAAAAAAAAAGGACAGGCCCATTTATCTTGGAGACACTGTGAAAAGCAGCCCGTTGGCTCTGCCTTTTACTATAAGCGATGTTATTATTTTTTAATACTGTAACTGTTTTTAAGACTTTAAAAAAAACCTGCATTTCTAAGCTACAGAAGCAGTATTGGTTAAAATAAAAATGTAGAAACTAAAATATGAAATTGCTCTCTCTCCCAATGCTAATCTTCTGGAGACATCACTTACAACTGAATGCTTTGCTGTGCACACTGCTAGACTTCTTTTTCATTTTCTACATATACTCACATTGACACATCTTCTTCACCCATAGAAGTTTAATGTGCACCTTACGGTGGAATTTGCACTTTTCACCTAACAATGTAGATACTTTTCTATGCAGGATATTCACTTTCCATTAAAAATAAATGGTTCTATCATATCCCATTACACTATTTTGAACATTGGAGTTTGTTTCCAAAACAGTACCATAAAATACCAATTTCAGCACATTTACCTACATATTTTTTGCTAACATGTGAGCAGGCTCGATTCCTAGGATGGAGGTTGCTGAGTTAAACAGTGTGAATATTACAGTTTTGAATAGGTATTTCCATTTTGTCTTCCCTAAAAGTTTCTCTTCCGAAATGTATATTTAGCTCCCTAAATATACAGATTATATTCACATAATCTATGTATAAAAGCGCCAGTGCTTCTACATTCTCAAAATAGTGGAGATTACTGAACTTATTTATTTTTGCCACTTTGGGTAAAACTGGAATTTCTGAGGGTTACCTTGTACCTACCTATTAATGACGGTTGACTTTTTTTCAGGTATGTGTTGACCATTCATATTTCTTCTTCTGTGAATAATCTTTGTCTAGCTGTCTATTACATAATTTTTATTGTTTTGAGGGAACACTTTATATATAAGTAAATGCTTAATACAATAATGAATCCCTGTCTATAGTATATTCTTTATATATTTTCTGTGGCCTGTTATTATGTTATTAATAAAATTTATGATGTCTTTCACCATACTGCAGTTTTAATTCTGTTTGAGAATTATCCATGTGGTCAGATTTTCAAATTTCTTCATCCTTTCCTTTATGATTGCTAGTAAACTTATAAATGACTTCCATACTTCAAAATTTAAAAGGATTCCTTTATTCTGTATTTTCTCTAAAAATCTCACTGTTCATTCCTTTGTTAAGTCTGGGATCAATTCCTCATGTGAAATGTCAATAATAATTTGTATTTTAAATAAATGCCTAACCAGTCATCCTAATATGAATTATCACTAGTCCCACCCATCCATTTTCATCTGCTTATTTTATCCTAATTTCACATAGCTACATTAATCTATTTGTAGAAGCTTTATTCTGTTGCAATATCCTATTTGTATATGTATGCTAGCTCCTTAATGTATATCACCATGACTTTATAGCAAACTTTAATATCAAATATAATAAATACCAATTCTTAATTTTGTCTTTACTATAAATTTATGTTTTCAGATGAACATTAAAATCCACTGGTCTATTTGAAAAATAAAAATCTAAAATGCTGAAAATGTTCTTCCTTGACATTTGTACACTACTGAATATCGCTATTTGTAGAAAGTTCACCCATACCTTTTTCCTATCTATGTAATCAGGTCTTTGAGAATCCTTCATTTGAGCTTTCCAGTTTTCTTTATGTAGGTCTTCAACATTTATTGTTAAGGGTAGACCTTTATATATTATAAGAATTGCTGCTATTTCAGAATTGAGTTCTTTTCCAATGATCCTGTTCAATCATCATCCCTACTGGTGAAAAGGAAATTTACCTAGTCTTGCATATTTATCATGTATGCATCTACCTTGCTGAATCTTTTTTTTAATCATTCTAAAAGTATTACAGTTAATTTACCTGAATCTCCTAGGCTGTATCTACAACAGTATTTGTATTGCTTCTTTTTCAATATGTTTAACACTTTTTTCTTTGCCTTTGTTCCTTTGGCTAAAACCTCTTAAGCAAATAGAAGAATCCCGTGCTAACAGACTATTCTTTTGCTTATTCCTGGCTTTAAGAGAAATGCTTTTAGTTTTTTTAAATAGATATACACATTTAAATTTTTGGAAGAGAGGGACTACATCTTTGACTTTTAAAATTTCTACTATGTCATTCAATCTACTCAACTTTACTACCTTCTCTTCTTTGAACAATTTTGGTAATTTATACTTAACCATGAAGTTGTTTCTTCCAGGTGTTGGATTTGAAAAGCATACACTCTCACGGCCTCTCAAACTTATTGCCTAAAAGATAGCTAAATGTCCTCCTCTTTAAGTAGGTTTTTTGAAGCTTCTGCACAGCAAAGGAAACAACCCACAAAAGTAATAGGCAACCAACGGAATGGGAAAAGATAGTTGCAAATGACATATCAGATAAAGGGTTAATATCCAAAGTCTATAAGGAACTCACCAAACTACACACCTGAAAAACAAACAACCCAGTGAAGAAATGGGCAGAAGATATGAACAGACACTTCTCCAAAGAGGACATCCAGATGGCCAACAGACACATGAAACGATGCTCAGCATCCTCCTCATCAGGGAAATACAAATCAAAACCACACTGAGATACCACCTCACGCCAGTCAGAGTGGCTAAAATGAGCAAATCAGAGAACTCTAGATGCTGGCGAGGATGTGGAGAAACGGGCACCCTCCTACACTGTTGGTGGGAATGTAAACTGGTACAGCCCCTCTGGAAAACAGTGTGGAGGTTCCTCAGGAAACTAACAATAGAACTCCCCTATGACCCAGCAATAGCACTGCTAGGAATTTACCCAAGGGATGCAGAAATGCTGATGCATAGGAGCACATGTACCCCAATGTTCATAGCAGCACTCTCCACAATAGCTAAAACATGGAAAGAGCCTAAGTGTCCATCAACGGATGAATGGATCAAGAAGATGTGGTTTATCTATACCATGGAATACTACATGGCAATGAGAAACAATGAAATCTGGCCATGTGTAGCAACATGGATGGACCTTGAGGGTGTTATGCTGAGCGAAATAAGTCAGGCAGAGAAGGACAAATATCATGTGTTTGCATGTATAGGAGGATTAGGAGGAACTTAACGGAGGAACAAGGGGGAGAAGAAGAGAGAAAATGGTGGGGGAAAGGGAGAGAGGCAAACCTTGAGAGACTTGAATGCTGAGAAACAAACTGAGGACTGATGGATGTGGGGGGAGGGGGGAGATGGGCATGGAGGAGGGCAATTTTGGGGATTAGCACTGGGTGTTATAAGGAAACCAACTTGACAATAAACTATTTGTAAAAAAAATAATAAAAATAAATAGGATTTTCGAAATTTTAAAATGATTTTCATTTACAAAAATTTCAAATTTATTAAGAATGGAGGACGATGCAGGAGAAGAAGGGGAAAAATAGTTGGGGAGAGGGAGGGAGGCAAACCATGAGAGACACTTGAATGCTGAGAAGGAACTGAGGGCTGAGGGTGTGGGGGAGAGGGGAAGGGGGCCAATGAGCAAGGAGGAGGGCACTTGTGGAGATGAGCACTCGGTGTTATATGTAAACCAACTTGACAATAAACTATTTAAGGAAGAAAAATAATAAAGAATATTTGTTAGT
The DNA here is from genome assembly GCA_017311185.1 of Proteles cristata cristata. Taxonomy (NCBI): domain Eukaryota; kingdom Metazoa; phylum Chordata; class Mammalia; order Carnivora; family Hyaenidae; genus Proteles; species Proteles cristata. Next base: position 1,263,655 of record JAESUZ010000193.1, on the reverse strand, counting down.
TCTTGGCACTTGAGTACTATGTGTGAAAAAATAACAACAGAGGCCATGATCTTAAATTTTGATGACTTGTTCTGTATTTCACCTCATAAAGAACTACTGTTGGTTGCTATGGAGATTATTTTAATGACATTAAATAAGAAATTAGCAAACAGATTACTAATGCTTTCCAGTTTGATGCAACATTTAAAAATGTTCTTAAGTAAATGAAACAATTACGAATTGCACATTTCAGTGATACAGAAGCCCTTTTAAATTTATAGCTCCATTGTGGCAGAGAATGTTAGTTCCTTAGTGAATAGTCATTTTCCTTTTTCTCCATAGAAAAAGGTTAAGTAGGGGCACCTGGGTGGCTTAGTCGGTTAAGCGTCCGACTTTCGCTTAGGTCATGATCTCACAGTTCGTGGGTTCGAGCCCCGCATCGGGCTCTGTGCTGACTGCCAGCTCAGAGCCTGGAGCCTGTTTCAGTCTGTGACTCCCTCTCTCTCTGACCCTCCCCTGCTCACGCTGTCTCTCTCTCTCTCTCTCCTAGAAATAAATAAAACATTAAAAATTAAAAAAAAAAGAAAAAGGTTATGTAATTTATTCCAAATCATGGTATGAGTAAATGGTGAATGGAATTCATACCTAAACTCAGGTACATATGTTTTTAGATTCATATCCCAGTCTTTTCTACATGGAATACAGCATATGAATCATAAGCATGTGCGTTCAAGAACAGTTGTAGAGAGAAGGTTTGGACATAAAAGATCAATCTGAAATTTTTTCAGGTAGTTCAGGTGGGAAAGTGTAAAATGGGCAAGAAGGAACAACATGAGCACTCAGGATGAAAAGTGCACAGTGTATTAAAAAGCAGCAAATGGCCAAGTGCAAATAAAGCTTAGTTCTAGATTTTCTTTAAAAAAAATTTTTATGTTTTATTTTATATTTGAGACAGAGTAGGAGGGAGGGACAGAGAGAGAGGGGGACAGAATCTGAAGCAGGTTCTAGGCTCTGAGCTGTCAGCACAGAGCCTGATGCCGGGCCCAAACCCACGAACTGTGAGATCGTGACCTGAGCTGAAGTCGGAGGTTTAACTGACTGAGTCACCCAGGCAGCCCTAGATTTTCTTTAAGCATTTGATTCATATCTCTACTCATAGAATCTTGCAATCATAGAATCATGAGCCATCTCATCAAATCTCCAAAGAGGAAACATGCCACAGTGATTGATAACCTAGGAGTATAGACTTTGGCAAAAAACAGGTTTGAATCTAAACTGCATCATTTTCTTGTGTTTTGTATCTGAGAAAATTACTTAAGTTCACTTTTATTATTTTTCCAAAAATTATAGTTTTGTTAGATATTCCCAAGTCTCATTTCCTTAACTGCTCAGTTAGTACATGGTCATCTCCCTTGTAGGTTTATGTGAAGGGCAAAGGCATGTCAGATGCTTAAGAGGTTCTGACGTATTATTGTAAACAATAACATACTCTCCAGATTTTTAACATTTAAGTCAAATGAAAGAACTATAGAAGAGTTCCAGTAATGATTCTACATTTCTTCATTTTCCTTTATGCTGCCCTGGGCAATACCTTTCTTCACCTGGCTTATGGGGCACTCCTTAACCACCCCATATTCCAGTTACACTCCACTGTGTGGTTTATTCAACCACTCTTCCATAAGTGGGCATTTATGTTGTTTCCAATATTTTGAAATTATAAAAATGTTACAGTGAGTAATTTTGTGGACATACATTTTTACAGCATTGCAGCTATACCAATAATTCAAATTCTAGACGTTATATTGCTAAGTCGAAAGGTATATGAATATGTAGTTTTGTTAGATATTGCCAAAATCACCTCCACAGAAATTATATCAATTTCCATTTCTACTAGCAAAATGCTTGTTTTTTCACATCCTTACCAACAGAATATGTTAGTCATCAGAGAGGTGAGAAAAAAAGCTTGTTAGTACCATTTAAATTTGCTTTTCTGTTATGAGTTGAATCTTTTTCATATGTTTGATCATTTTATGTATTTTAAAAATAATTGTCAGTTTTTTAAATATAATGATTGGTCTTCTACTGTGTCTTAAAATAGTTCTTTAATTATTAGGTATATTTGTCCTTTTTCTGAGATATATGATATAAGTACTTTCTTCCAGATTGCCATTTGCCTTTTGATACTGCATACGGTATTTTTTAAAATGCAAAAAAAAAAAAAATTAGCCAAATTTTTATGTAGTGAGATGTATCAATATTTTATTGCATTTAGCCTTGAGTCATTGAAAAAAAATCATTTTTTTATATTCAGAATATAGAGAATTTCGCCATGTATTTCTCCAGTAGGTGTGTGGTTTCACCCTGCATTCTGCTCCACCTGAAGATTACTTTTGTGTGTGTATGGTGTGAGGTATGGTTCTATTTTACCTTTTCTAAATAGTTAACTGGTTGCCTTACCATTTCTCGCAAAAAACAAAAAAAGTCCATCTGGTTGAATGATTTGAGATGTCGTTATTATTATTTATTAAATTTTCATATGCACTTGAATATATATTTTTTTAATTTTAATGTTTATTTTTGAGAGCGAGAGAGATAGAGGGCGAGTGGTGAGGGTCAGAGAGAGAGAGACACACGCACAGAATCCAAACAGGCTCAGGGCCTGATGCGGGGCTTGAACCCACAAACTGTGAGATCATGACCTGAGTCAAAGTTGGACACTCAACCCACTGTGCCACCCAGGCGCCCCAGCACTTAAATATATTTCTAGGTTTTCTACCTCATTCATCTAAATGTCTTTCAAGTGCCTGTATCATACTGCTTTAACAAGAAGAACATTATTTCATTGCTTTCTTTTTTTTTTTTTAAGTTTATTTATTTATTTTGAGAGAGAGAGAGAGCATGCGTGCAAGTAGGAAGGGGCAAAGAATCTAGTGGGATAGGTTGGCAGCTGATAAATTGTCTTCAAAGTCTAAAATTAACCCAACCTTTAATATTTTTCTTTCTACCCTCTTCACTACTATATGATCTCATGTATACATATATATGAAATATATTTTAAAAAGTGATGAAACATATATGATAAAATTTATGTATTTATATATACGTGTATATATATAATTATATATGTATTAATTTTATGTCGTTTCCTATTTCTCTATTTTAGCCTTGATGACGTGATTTTCTTTCTTTTTCTTTCTGTTTTTCTTTTCTAGTAATGCTTTTCTAATCCTGTGGAATTTATATTACATAGCTCAGTCTAGTTTTCAAACATATTGACATATTAAAATAATCGTAATAATCAAGTCTCCTTAAGTGAGGGATAATTTCCTTCTTTTGGTTAATGGTTTGCTTCTTCAGCCCTCAAACACACCACATTATTGTTGTTCCTCAAGAAATGGAAAACCATCGTCCATCTAGTAGTAGTAACTACTCTTGTGGGTAATTATAAACTTCTAGCATCCCTAATGACCTTTTTAAATGTTCCTTTTCCAGGACCATAGGTAAAAACTGAAGATCCTTCTCAAGGCACCCAAGATCCCAAGAGAAAATCCTGAGGCCTTGGCGATAGGCCCCCCTTTCTGATACCATGAAGTTCTTATATTCACAATGCCCTGAATGAGAAGAGGTGGCCTTGGGTTTTCTCTCCTTACTTCTCTGGGAGACAAAGATCTAGAATTCCCGCACTTGGGAATGATAGGGGTTTGACATAAAGCCAACATCTTTCCATAGTGCTCTATATTTATCCAAAACCATGTACTCTAAAGCCATCCCTCATGTAACCTTAAATCCAAAAAAGAATACCTGTGTGTGACAAATGATGTGGATATGAAGTTTAATTAGAAATGATTTTGAGACTAAATGCAATTAGAAATAATTTACATTGTTATTTTGCATTTTAGTAAGATACGTTACACTTAAAGAATTGTGCAAGGATTAGTTAAAGGATAGATGCTGCAAGATTATGTGTGAAAGCAAATATTTAAGAATGGAACTGAACAAGCATTAATAGGATTAATGAGGTTTTAAATTATGAGAAACCCTATATTACATACTATATACTACACAGAATTAAAAAAAATAATATAATGGTTCTGATGGCTTACATTCCTGTAGTATCTTTTGTATGTCAGGCACAGTACAGAGTGTCTTACGTATATTTACCCCTTTGGATTTCACAACTACCCTAGGAGGTGGGTGCAATTTTTCTCCTGTTTGCCAAAGAAGAAGCTGAAACACAGATTAAGAAACCTATCCAGTACTTTACAGCCAGTAAGTGATAGATCTAGTGCCATATGTACTGACACGCAACAACAGCAAAATATTTTATGAGGAGGAAAAAAAAAACATAAGCAAGGTACAAGTGAAAGTATAAAGTATAATTCACATTTCTGTAAGAAACAAATGTGTGCTTATGTGTGTACATGTGTTTGTCAAAGGAAAACCATATTTAAGTAGATACAAACCACGGTACGAAAGAGCGGGATTTAAATGCTGGGGTTTCTGCTTTTTGGCTGATACACTACTCCAAGTCTTCCAAAATTTATTATAATGAATACATATATTTACTTTTGCAGTTCACAATTTTAAAGTTATTAGAATTTGGATGGAGAAACTACTGTATTATATATAATATAAAAAAACCTTAAGTCATTTTTCACGCCTATGTTGTAAAGAACACTAATTCCAAACATTTGTTTGTGTTGATGGTGATTAGTTATTTCACTATTTGAAAAGTATTATTTACTATCAAAAATACTATTTTAGAATATGTGATCAGTGGATTTCTTTCTACATTTTGCGGCACTGATTTCCTTCCTCCAGTCCCTTTGCCTCTTAATCCTCCCGTTGCGTCCTTCTCCCCTCATGTGAGAGAAACACATTTCAGATGTCACCATCTGGATTTCAAGTTTTAAAGTTTATTTAAGTACAAGAGGATGGTGCCAAGAATGCAAAACTCTGCTTGCTCAGCTGAGACTAGCTACAGGCGAGAGCTTTCGTGTCTATCTGGGCTAGAGGAGACCGAAATGCAAACCTCCTTACTGTAAACAGTTGACACTAACTAAATAACGTTATCCACTCAGCTGACATTCACTAAACATTATTTAGGACATCCTTCTCAATTTCTTTCAGAAGATATTTAGAAATTAGTACTATGCATCCTGTCCTTCCATCAACATAGAGCGTGGGACAAATTAATTTCCATGGAAACTGACAGAGGAGAAAGTATCATTTTGTGGAGATGTAAAATAAATTACATAATGAAATAGACAAAACACTTACAGAAACCCATTAATAATTCAGTTTCAACAATGTTAAGCAGTGTCTGAACTTATCTCCTCATGAAAAATTTTTGTTGTTTTAATTGGCAGAGATTTTTGCTTTTTTAAGGGATAAACAACTTTTCCTAAAACACGAGTGCTGACTCAGAAGGATATAAGGATTGAAACAGCTATTAATCAGTCTTTTCCAGATACTGCTACACATTTTGTTATGACTTCAGTATCAACCTACAATCACTTGCCTAATAAGCAGAGCAATGTATCCGTTGGTGTGCTAGATTAAAAAGTCATAAACACAAATATAATGGAATATGCATCATTTCCTTTGGAATTTATGAAACTGTTTTGCACAATTCTCTAAAGGGTGAGGGAAAAATCAAGCAATCTTTGATATGCAATATAAATAATTCCCCAAAGAAATCACAAGGACTGTTTTTGTTTATTTTTGCTTTAAGTATGCAAATGTATTCCTTATCTGTACCTTAACTTTAGCTATTCATAAACACCCATTGTGCAAACTAGAAGAAGATCTTATTTATGGATTAATTTTATCCTTTGTTGTTAGAAAAGAGAAATATGAAATGAGAAATGAAAAGGGAGTCAGGAAACCCAGACACCAAGTTCATCTGAAATAGGATGATGCCCATATAAAAAAATATTTGTATAGCCCGGTATAAATATTAAAAACAAGAAATAATGAGTACTATTAAAACTATGTCCCATACACTGTAAAATGTTATGATATAAACTCATGTTAGCTGAATTTTTTCTAATATATATGCATATCTTCCCTTCTCTTATTCAGATAGACAAATGCATATAATGCCACCATCCACTATGTTTGCCTTAATAATTTCATGTTCATTAGCATTGTATTATATCGGATATATCAGATTACATTGGATTATATTGGAAAAAACAAGTAAGCCAACAGCAGTAACTGGTAAAAGAAAGTAGACAATGTTCCTTACCGACACATAGGGCCATTCTTCTCCACTACACAATTCCCACCATTTCTGCAGTAACCCAGTGGACATTCTAAAAGGAAGCATCACAAAAACCACCGTTAATTATAAATATTATTAGGAAGGAGGAGGACATATTACTGTTAATTATTGCATTAAATCTAGTCCCTGAGAGTATTGCTTCCCATTTGCTAAAAGCACCAGAATTCTCCCAGGCTACTTCCCTGCGCCCCACAAATTTGTTCAGTGGCCCCTGGGGCCCGTGATGTGTTCATTTTCTTCACGTGCCTGAGTGACTGACCACAAGAGAAGACATTTTTTCCTCCCCTGGATTAAGTAAAATCTTATGTAGAACATGTCTGCATGACATATTTGTGATTATAGTGAAATTGGTTCTTTAATGGAACATTGATTTCTTCAGTTCCACACAATAGCCACCATCACGGCAGACATTGCCCCAGCCCTGCTCTTTGCTGCTTGTATCATTCCCTATTTCTAGGTTAGCATGAACGTTTTCAAAGATGGTTTGCTTATGGACTAAAAAGAAGCTAGATATTGTCCCCTGGTTCTGACTCTGGAAGTGGTTAGTGCCTTTATCTCTGCAGGGTTTGTTACAGTCTCCTTGTATTCTCACCAAAGCCTCCTGATCCACTAAGTCCTATCACTTTCTCTCCTCACCTAATCCCTAACTTGCTCTTCTTGGCTTTTTTGACATGTCTTCTGTTGCAAGATAAAATTTCCCTATCTTAACCCTAGTACTTGACGGAAACATCCACTTCCTTTCATTTGTTATCCAACACATCTATTCTGACTCTTATTAATGTCTAGTACTAGGTTGGGCCCTGAATATGTAACATTAAATGATCTAGGAAGTTTATATAGTTGTTAAAGCTGTAGGCACCAGAAACCCACTGCCTCAGTAAGAATTTCAACTCAACTCACTTGCTGTGTAATATCAGCTAGGATGGCTAATTTCTCTCTCCCTCTGGTTCCTCTCTGTCAAACAGGGTTAAAAATACTACCTATCGCATAGAGTTGTTGAGGTTGTTCCAAAACACCCAGCTCATAGTTTTTAAGAAATGTTGACCTAAAAAAGATACAAGTGTGGTCTTTCCTTTCATTGACCTTCCAGCTTCATGGAAAAATGCAGAAAGTGACTAGGGCATTAAAATACAGTATTAAAGGTAACATAATTTGGGATGAATATAATAAGGTGATGAAAATACCAAGGAAAGCACCTAAATCCAATTTGGGGAATAAAGAAAAGCTTTCCAGAAGAGAATCAGGCATTCATTTGGGAAGGTAGGGGTGTGTATGTGTGTGTATGTGTATAAATAAGCATAGACTCAGAGGCCCAAGAAGAGAGTGTGGTGTGTTTGAGGAACTGCAGGAAGTTCAGCCTGGTTGGACTGATAAAGTGAAGAAAGTATGAGAGAAGGTCACAGGCACACCGGAGCCAGATCATACAGGCTCAGTGAGGAGTTTAAACTTCAACCTAGAAGGCCATAATGTTAAGAAAGGAAGTGGATGTTTCATGCTTTAAAAGGATAATTCTGGATCCAGTATGAAAAACTACCAGAAGGGCTAAAACTAAAGTTAGGCAGCCCAGTTAAGAGCTTTCTGTAATAATCCTGTAAAAAAAGATAGTTGCCTGAATGAAAGGGGTGGGGTGGGAGGCTGAGAATTGTGGCGATCTGTGAGATACTGAAATGTTGGGATTGAAACATCCTGGAGATCATTTGGAGGAGTCAAGGGTGATGTTCAAATGTCCAGCTGGGCCACTGAATTGGGGGATTTGTGGGGAAGGGAGAATTTAAAGGTAAAAACACCTGTATTTTAAGTGCCTAAGGGGATAGCCAAGTGGACGTTCTCCTTGGACAATATGAATTGCAGGTGTGAATTCCAGATAAAACACAGGCTAGGGCATGGATTTGAAGCCTCAGACTTTTTCCTCTGCCTTTCAGGCTTGCCTCCCCCAAATCATTTGGGATCACCTTTTTATGGGTGTCATGGGGTCACAAAGATGCAGTTATTGTCTTTATAGGAGCAGATTAACCTTAGCAGAGACAGAAACCATTTACTTGGCAGAGAAAGGCTGATGAGTATGAACAGTAGGAGAAAAGTAATAAAAAGAAACAGAAATTTTATACAGGAATATAATCCTTTGGAGGAAAACTCTGAAGGTCAACTACAAAGTGTCAGATTGTAGAGTCAGTCATTGAACATTGGGAAGGAAAGGGATGCGGCAGTAGGAAAGAGGAAAAATAGGAAGCGGAGAGACTGCAGTGCGGGAACAGACTCACAATATGCCATACGTCTGGTATCCTTTTTGTTTTTAAAAGTTTCCCTTGATTTGCTTTACCAGGAGTACATAGTTGGCCCCTGAAAAATGTGGGGGTTTGGAGCACTGACCCTCACAGAGTTAAAATCCACATATAAGGGGCGCCTGGGTGGCTCAGTCGGTTAAGTGTCCGACTTTGGCTCAGGTCATGATCTCATGGTTTGTGAGTTCTGGCCCCGTGCCGGGCTCTGTGATGGCAGCGCAGAGCCTGTAGCCTGCTTCAGATTTTGTATCTTTCTCTCTACCCCTCCCCTGTTCTCATTCTGTCTGTCTCTCTCTCTCTCTCTCTCAAAAATAAACATTAAAAAATTTTAAAATCCACATATAACTACTGATTGCCCCAAGCTTAACTACTAATAGCCTAATGTTGACTGGAAGCCTTAACTGATAGCTAGTGACCACATATTTTTTATGTTATATATATTATATACTGTATTACTGGAATACAGTAAGCTAGGTAAAATGTCATCAGGAAAACCATAAGGAAAAGAAATTACATTTACAGTACTGTAAAAAATCTGTGTGTAAATAGACCCGCACGGTTCAAACCTGTGTTGCTCATGGGCCAACTGTATATCTCATCTTGCCTTCCTTTACTCTTCCCTATTTAACTAATTACAATAGGAGAGTGTGGTATTAAAGACGGGAATACAGCTACATCCCTCTGGCTTCTGGGGCATGCTCTACTGAACAGAACAGATGTGAAATTTCCTTCATAAACAAGAAATTAGCTGGTTTGACTAAAAATAGCCTACTAGTATGATAAACAATAAATAGATATAAACCTTTTAGATAAACCATTTTATGGTTATATTTGGTCTTAAGTACAATTTTAGTCTTCCTCACATAAGGGCTTTGGGTTTTTTTTTTTTTGTTTGTTTGTTTTGTTTTTTGTTTTGTTTTGTTTTTAAGAAAAACCAGTAAAGTGTCTGAAACTGCCGAACATCAAAATACACACAGCTGCACATTTTTTCCCCTGGGGTCATTAATATTTACTTTGAGTGCTGAGAGTAAAGCATAGGCTTACTTTACATCAAAATAATTCTCTGGAAATTTAAATATATAATCTCTTACACTGGATAATAGAGCACAGTGGAAAAAACACATGCATTGGCCAGAACTAGGAATAACTCTTGGTGTTTTGGAGGTCAGACAATTTGTAGATTACCTCTATAAGAAGTTCTTTTCAGTTCCTGCTTAAACCCAGGTTCTTTATCCATAAGATGGAAAGGCACAGTACAGTGTATTACCACCTTTAATTTACTCAAAACAATTTAAAATAGAAAACAGATAAAATAGGAGAAGGAGATACATATGACTAGTTAGCAATGAAGAGATGAAATATTTACAGTAGATAAGCAGAGTTTCAAATAGGAAGTAGGGATCTATGGAGTTGATTCTAGACTCAGTGTGGGTTCCCAGGCTTTTCAGCCACCTCGGTGTCTCACTGCCTTGTGCCCTCTTGCACTGGTTATTATGACCATGTATCTGGAGGCCAATATGATTCTAATGACTACATAGAAATAGCGTTCTGTAAAGAATTCAAGTTCAATCCCACTCTGGTGTATCACTCTGGAAAACCAGGAAAGTATATAAATTGGACCCCTATCTTTATGTGTGTGGCGGGGGGGTGGGTATCTCTTTCAGTGTATATGGAACCTGGGAAGTGACAGCTATTGCACTGTGGGTTGCTGAGAAGACTGACAATCACATGAATCCTGGTTTTCCCTCCCTAATACATGGCTCAGTTAATGGGTTATGGGACTTGGGGCTAGGTACTTCAAGTATAAGGTTTTACGAGTTTAAAATGAGGATTATATCACCTTGTCTTCTAGGGCTGCTGAGAAGATAAAATGAAATATATTTATAGTATTTCTATACTAGTGAGTGGTATGCATAACACATTAAGTAATTCCCAGGTCTCTACATTTGGAGGTTCTTTAAATTGCCCATGAAACCCAATTTCCATTACCATCACCCTCTCCATCTTTTCCTTTTCCCCTTCTACCACTATGAGCACTGTTACCACTACCATTTACTGAAGACCTGCTCTGTGTCAAGACTGTCCTAAGAGTTTTACTGCCATTACCTCATTCAGTCCTCATAGCATTATGTGGTATATCCCACATATATCTTTTTTTTAATAGAAAAGGAAACTGGTTAATAATATAACTTGCTCAAGTGAATAGCAAGGGAACAGCCGATATTGAACTAAATTCCAGTCCTCTAACTCCAAAGCCTGTTAGTCTAAAAATTTCAAATGATTTGCTATTCAGTTCAGAATCTCTGTAACCCCTTACTGTTCCTGATAGTCTGATCATAAACCTTTCTGAATCTTAAGGTATATTTATTAAACACACACACACACACACACACACACACACACACACACACACTAATTTGCATGTGGTTTCAGGAGCTGTACGGATCTAAGAGTCTTCCAGAAAACCAGGTGGTTTGGTGCAGGAAACCAAATCCCCAGTGGGCAGAGACTGTTCTCTTTATCTTGAAATCCCAGCACAGGGACTGCAGGGAAGATTAACTATGGCTTAGAAATTTGGAACACCTCCATGGTTCTTTACATGAGAAGTTTTTATTTTGGTTTGGGGTATGCTTCAGGTAAAAAAAAAATGTTCTTGTTGAAAAAACATAATTTTAACTGAGGGTACCCATTTTAAGTAGGGCATATCAGAGGGAAGGTGGGGGTGGGTGGGTGAAACAGCTGATGGGGATGAAAGAGTACACCTAACCATGATGAGCATGGAGTGATGCATGGGATTTTTGAACCACTATACTGTATATCTAAAATTAATATAATACTGTATGTTAACTATACTGGAATTAAAATTAAAATACTTCATAGAAAAAATTTAAAAAACCTGAAACATTTTCAGGCATTATTATTATTATTATTATTATTATTATTATATTGTATATATTAATATTATCCCATCCTATAAGTTTATATTTTTAATGCCTTTTCCTAATTCTCCTTCAAATGGACAGTTATCATAATTGTAGTATCACCCTAATATAACTTTCATTAACCTTTACTACTGCAGATGACTGGAAAGAGATTCCCAATTCAACTTAGGCCAGACACATCCCATTCAATAATTTTCTGTTATATAAGCAACCAAAATTTGAAAATAATATGCTTTCTAACATAGCGTTGGGACAAACAGAACTTGCTGAAATGTAAGACTTAACCCGAAACACCTACGCAGCATCTGAGGTCACTGTTACTGTTAATGACTTAAACCCCGGGTGAGGGGAGACCAGATGCTCACCACCTGCTGTGTGACCAAGGATGTTGCTGGACGCTGTAAGCATTGGTCTTATAAAGTCTATGAAATGCTGACCCTAAAGGGATGTGATGTTTGGAAAGAAAGAGGAAGGTGTCATGGGCATTCGAGCGTGGATCAAGCTTAGACACGTTATTAAACACAGAAGCATCGACTCTGTTGTATTTGTTTGAAAAGCTAAAAAGTATTGAAAATATAGAGAACAAAAAATATGATGTGGATTTTATGTCTGAAAAGTGTCTCATTAGTTCTTTATGTGACTGTAACCCAGTACCTGGGGCAGTATGACCTGTACTTTGTAAATGACCTGTGTCAGTGAACTGGTGAATGGCTTAAATAGATGGGAGCGGCCAGAATGTGTTCTCTATTGTTACCTACAGGTTGGTGATCACTCAGGAAGAATGGTTGCTCTTCTAGTCTTCTGACCATATTTTTAAAGGTGGAATATGTAAAATCAGACAGTAAACCATAACATGGTATGATATATTTGTTCTCCTAGAGGACTCTCCTGAACAAAATCTCACCTTTATGCAAATAAATTTGGATCCTGGACATCAGTGCTTTTTCTTAATAGTTTCAAAGAATGAAACTCTCTCATTAGTATCTTTCTCACTCTGAAAAGGAACTGAAAGCATTACATTCTGAGTATCAATCAGATGTAAAAGTATGCCTGGTACAGAAATAATGGCAAAGAGCATTCATTTTTGCATATTTTATGGGACCAGATTTGCCCACTTCTTGATTTCCTTTTGTAGTCATAAAATTCAGCACTCTGTGAGTATTCATTTCAGCAGCACAAAAAAAATCAGAGTTTTTTGCACTGTGATTTGGTTGTAAATATCATGTTTTTGACACTTATCTCATAATAGTCTTCTCTTTTACAAGATACAAAGAATATAGTCCCACCTGCTTTTGATATTAAATATCTCCAATTTATTTAGAAAATATAATTGAATATATATTTTATTACCAGTTTATATTATCGATTAGTTGTGAGAGATTTATATTGACCCTATCTATTATTTTATGTGTCTTCTGCATGAAATAAAATTTTAATTACTAAGGAGAGATGTTAACAGTGGGCTATAATAGAGAGTTTAAAGGCAGTTTTGATAAAAGTATAATCACAAACAATCATTATCAGCTCTTATAAATATTCCAGAGTCAGGAGAGAAAAATGTTTAAAAGTTAGTCTAAAGCTTAATAAGTTGGTTTTTTAAACATGACTAGATCATACAAATAGCTCTTAATGAAGCGGGAAAAAATTACAATGAAAAAATTAACATGTTACCTTATTTCAGGAATCAGGCAATTTGCATCAAAAAGATTATCAAATCTGAATAGCTTTAAGTTATATTAAATTAAAATTGTGTGATTTTTATTTGGAGACATTGTTTATATAGAATATGCATGAGTCCATTACATTATTCCAGTGTTTCTAAGTGTAGCCATGTTAATAATCTTCCTACCCCCAACCAGTAATAGAAATTCAGTTTTCCCATGCTTGCAATTATTTAGAATTTCAGGTTTTAATGTTTGTATCATCTACAAGGTTAAGTTACTGGCTTATATTGTAAAGAGTATTTTACTGAAAATAGAATACCTGAGCAGCTGGACTCATCAGGTTGGAAATCCAAGCAGTTGGCAAAGCCATCACAGCGCTCATGAACTGGAATACAGCTGTTCGAGGAGGTGCACCACAATGCACCATCAGAACAGCTCTCATTGGCTGGGAAAAAGAAAAAAAGAATAATCGTTTTTTAAATGAATGTCTTCTAATTAAACAATAAGACAGTTTATCGCAGCACCCTTCATCTTTCTAGTCCTATGTTTAAATTATACATTATAGTTGTTTTTGATTCTTCAAAAAGAAGTTTTTTGATAGAATCACTTCCCAGCTGGGCATTATGCAGTATTATACTGATCTGTATGTACAAAGTACACTGTGCATGCTATGCAGTCTGAATTGGTTTTAGGCTAAACTTTTACTCCAAGGAAGAGTTCCCTTGCTCCCCTAATGTTCCTGACATTATGTGCAACTGAAACGACAGCAGCCATTACTTGTTTGAATGTTTATCAATTTCCAGGTTGTATGGCATGGATAGTCACGGAGGACACGATGCTGTTCACTGCAGCTCAATGTGGTATGACTATGTGCCTTTATAGCACGGTGCACTGTACTAATTCCAGAGTCTCTTGTCAGCCTGACTTCAAGAGACAAGCATAAGTCTTGCTCATCACATTTGGGTTGTTTCAGAAAAATGGCTTTACTGATGCTGATCAAGAGGACTGATTGTTCAATACCAATTTAGTTCTGCCAAGTACTCAACCTCTCTTGGATGCTACTTGTAGTCCTGAAACTGTATTTTTGTCTCCCTCTCTCATTGACTCATTAGGACTCCAATTTCCTAAAGCAGAATAATGTTTAGGTTCTTTTTACAAGTTAGAACTGAATCTAAGCCCTTCATTCCAGGCTGTCATCAGGCATCTCTCCTCTCCAGTTTGCTTGAGAACCTGGAAACCAGCAGGCCTAGGTTTCAGGCCTGATCTCTGTTCTCTGGTTCTACACCAGTTTTGTCCCATGCTGGTATTTATCATGTCTCTGAGCCCTTTAATGGGACAGCTGTTCTATCTAGCAGCACTCTGTGTTTGGAATAGAAGGAATGTTAAAGCATGGACCCATTGCACCATCTCGCCAGGAACTGTGGATAGATTTGAAAAGCACTAAATGATAATGATATTAATGCACTTAATCCAAGTTCAACAAGAATGGCTGTGCTTTTCTCTGACTTATCTAATAGTGCCATACACAATACCTTATTTGAACATTTTAATCTAAACCTGCTGCTACAATTTGAAAAAAAAAAAAAAGGATTGACATGGGAAGTCACTTCTACTGAAATAAAGACAGTAAGTTCAAACTTCTCAAGTTCAATTGATAGTTTAGGAGACTCAGGAATAAATAGCCCCATGGATGGGTCTTGCATCCCATTTTGTCAGTATTATCATGATTTTTTTTCTTTCTTCAAGTATACTTATGGGCTAGAATTGTTGAGTTATCATAGGTTACTGACACAGTTTGACAGTTGCCCAACCAAAATTAACTTTCAAGTGGGACACAAAATGATGCTTTTAAGAGCGTATTTCCATTGACTAAAAACACCAGCTCTAAAAATTAAAGAGATCCTTTTCATTGAGTCATCTTTCCTGAGGTGCTTAAATATCAATTCCTACTAATAAATATTACTGACACTACCTGTAAGACTCTGTGCTTAGCACTTGAACTGGAGTGCAGGGGAAAATTTTTAGAAAGAGTGACCAGGATATATACAGCAACAAAAGCAAGACGATAATAGAAAGCAGTTAACAATTCAAAATACTAAAAGAAATGCCGTAAGGCCAGGCTTACTTGGTAAAGCATCAGTACAGATAAGCGTTATAAAAATAAGAGATTCCTTTAGTGCATGAGGGTCTATAAAGACCAAAAGAGTAGAGTCTTGAGATGTTTTAAATTTTCATGTGTCCAGTGAAAAGCCATTCAGCAGAGTGGGATTAAATCTCTAAATGGGGAATCAGTAAGTTTGGCATTGGAACAGTGAGCAAAGCAGTTTGCCGTTCACTGGGGAGTTTGTGGAAGGAGGTAATGCAGACAAAATTAACAAATAAGGCTGAAACCAGATTGTAGAAATGGCTAAGATCCCAGGAGAGACGATCTTTAAAGCTTTTTCAAAGGTTAAATAATTTTACGGTATACATTGACAAGATAAATGATAGTGCAAACCAAGTAAACTAGGAAATAGAATAATCTTCCAACTCTTATAAGAGGTGCTTGCAAAAAATGAAAATGTATGTATATACATGCAACTATATATTCCTGCATTTATATGTGTTTGTGTACATATACACAATTTTATCACCATTGTTTTACATTACAAAGGGCTGAGAGGTTATAAAAGATGGCAGTTTAAAGGTTTTAAATAATAGGTTGAGATTTGTATACAAAGCTGATGATACTCATCTGTTGAAACATTATTTTGAACACTTCTACTTTTTTTTAAAATATTTTTATTTATTTCTAGGAGAGAGAGAGAGAGAGACAGCGTGAGCAGGGGAGGGTCAGAGAGAGAGGGAGTCACAGACTGAAACAGGCTCCAGGCTCTGAGCTGGCAGTCAGCACAGAGCCCGATGCGGGGCTCGAACCCACGAACTGCGAGATCATGACCTAAGCGAAAGTTGGACACTTAACCGACTAGGCCACCCAGGTGCCCCTGAACACTTCTACTTTTGAAAATACTAATCCATCCATATTCCTTCACCCAATTTCCAGGGTAACTGATAGCTTATTCTTCAAGTTAGCTGTGCAGTGAAGAGCCCCAACCTCTATGGGGTATAAATCCTCAACTTTGGCCCAAATAGTATTGAAATACATAAAAATATGTAAGAAAATAAATGGTTTCAATTGATAAAAGTTTTACTTTTTCTCTTTGATAGAAAGTTTATAGTTAAGGGTTAAAAAACAGTCATTTTATAAAATTTAAAACTGAAATCGTAGTTTCTATGGTATTTAAAACACTATAACATTAAAGTTAATGGATATTTATCAATTTCCTTCTAAATGTAGGTGGCAAATTATGAATGCAATTAGTATTTATTGAAACCCACACAGCAAAGGACATTGTACTGAATACAGGAAATCAATCAAATCATTACTTTCTTCTTCTTCATTAGTGTCACATATACAATAAGAGGAAAAAAAACAGTCTAAGTAATCTATATATAAAATACATACAAAACTCAGATTTCAAAATGTTTCCCTGGCAATCTCTTATTCTTGCCACATTCAAACATAGTCACTGTTTATAAAAAACACTTCAATCTGTCATCATACAGGTTGACACACTTTTGCACCAAAATAAGCCAAGTTACCACAGAGCATTCTGTGGCTTTTAGCTCATTCACTCAGGTATTAGAAATATATTAAACAGAAGCAATTCATGAATGGTTTACTGAAGTTAAGTTTCCCTGAAGCAAAATTCCTTTTATAGATTATAATTGCTGCATATAAAATATACACACAAATAAAGTACATGTTACTAGGGATGTGTATCCATTTACTCTTAAGATGAAAACTCACGGTATGCAGCCCACATTTCTAAAAGCAGAGTGACTCTGGTGTTGTGACCTGAGAATGAAGGCTACCATCCCTTTAAGGCATACACATACCTAGTATAGGGAAGAATGGGTTTATACTCTGTACTTAAACTAAAAAAATCCACTGCTCTTACTGAACTATCTTACCAGTTTGAATAAATTTTTATAAAACTCTAAATACAATTTAATGGGGAAAGAGAATTTATTAGGAGTATTATGCGATTCACCATAATCATCCAATTCTTCAATATCTCTGTAAAATAGATAATCACCATGATTTTAATGTTGAATCAAACTGAGCAACACTTTTGTAAGAAGCTGTCAAATGCAGAGGGATAATCTTTATGCTGTCGTTGAGAAGTACCATAGGATGCTGGAATCACAGCTAGCATATTTAATGGCCAATAATAAAAATATCCTGATGATAAAGGTTGATCCACAAATCTGAGGAGTGTGACCCATTCATTGTAAATCCTCTACATGGCACTCAACTACCTAAGGCACATCAACTACTACTGGAATATAAATTAAAGTCAGAAAGTAAGCAGACTGTCCACTTCCCTATTCTTTTCATAGTCACATCCATCAACGGCAGATAGCTTCTATGTGCCTCTCTTCAAACATTCTGCATCCTCTTTCTCTCTGTTCTGGATCCTGGAGGATGAATTATAAAGATACATCAATATGGTTCTTTGCCCTCTGGCTACTCTTTGGGTGTGGCTGATGTGGAAAACCATCAAGAGATAACATGGAGGGAAGAGACTGGAAGATCAGCATGGTTTAGCTGTCCCCTGACTGTTTACCAAGTAGCTCTCTCTGATTCCAGGTTAAGACATTAAGACAAATCTTCCTTTCACATGCTTTGGTCTATGGGTGATAACAGCTCCTGATTTCACTATTTTTTTTTATGCATGCTAGTTCCCGATAAATAACCTCTTTATTCAAATCTTCTCAAATTTTGTAACATCAATGTGCCATCTGTGTCTTATCAGGACACTGACTGATGCATCTGATGAAACGGAGGAAAACCGGTAGGAGGAATGCCCCTAATTTTGTGCCACCGTCCCATATAATTAAACAGCACTTATTTTTTTCCTTTTTTTTTTTTAAAGGGAGATATTTTTGGTAAAGATGTACCCCTTAAGTTTATTTTAAAATTTGTTTCCAAAGGAAAGACTACTAAATATGAATTATTTTGAAGTGTTGAACACATCACAGGTTTGTATAAATTTTCTGATCACGAGAATATTTATCTTTCAAGAATAAAAGCCCTTTAAAAGCTAATGGCTATGAGGGGCGCCTGGGTGGCTTAGTCGGTTGGGCATCTGACTTTCGCTTAGGTCATGATCTCACAGATTGTGGGTTCGAGCCCGGCGTCGGGCTCTGTGCTGACTGCCAGCTCAGAGCCTGGAGCCTGTTTCAGTCTGTGCCTCCCTCTGTCTCTGACCCTCCCTTGCTCACGCTGTCTCTCTCTCTCTCCTAGCAATAAATAAAACGTTAAAAAAAAAATTAAAAAAAAAAAAAAAGCTAATGGCTATGAATTTCCCTGCTTACACGTAACCACTTCAGAATCCTTATTCCTACCCCACATTTAAACATGCACAGCCCTCTCAAAACCACCCACCCTCAACAACCTCTTATTTTCTCCTCCATCACAGTCTAGGTGCTAGCTTTTTGAAAGAGGTGTCTACAGTTGATTTCTCTCCTTGCCTACTTTCTCTACGAGAGATTGGCTTCAGAATTCTGCCCTTTCCATGCATAGCAAGTTCTCTCTCCAACTCACCAGGAATTATGTTATGCTTTTCCCGATATATATATATGTGTTTTTTTTGTTTTTATTTCTAGGAGAGAGAGAGAGACAGCGTGAGCAGGGGAGGGTCAGAGAGAGAGGGAGTGACAGACTCTGAAACAGGCTCCAGGCTCTGAGCTGGCAGTCAGCACAGAGCCGGACACGGGGCTCAAACCCACAAATCGCAAGATCATGACCTAAGCGAAAGTCGGACGCTTAACCAACTAAGCCACCCAGGCGGCCCTATATATATGTTTTTTAAGCCAAAGCTTACATGATCTCTCAGAAACATTCCAACCTGTAAATCCTCTCTGTACTTAAAGCTTTCTAAATTTCATTTATGGTTAGTATTCTCTTTTTTGCTGTCTTGTGTCGGAGACCACATCTCAGTGTCTGTCGGCGTGTGTTTTTCCTTAACTGTCGGCCACCTTATGTTTTCCTCTCTCTATTATCTCATCCACACCCACACCTTCAAGCCTGTATATATGCTGAAGGCCATGTGTCTTTCTGTGCCTTGCTTTATCTCTCTCCGGAGCTCCAGATATCCACTGTGAATACATTCTGAACATTTTTGTGCGCATGTGCCACAAACGCCACAAACACAACACGTTTAAAAACAAAGCCCGAATCTTCCCCTAAGGGGTGCTTCTCCTTGCCCAGTGCAGGAAACGGCACATTAGCTATCCTACTGCCCAAGTCAGAAACTGGGAAACTCCTGATCACACACTCTTCCTCTCCACCTGAGTGTCTCTAAAATCTAATCAAAGTGTTTACTCATTCTGTTACCCAGTCAACTCCTTTATCCTTCCGTGGTGGCATCTCCTAACCACGTCCTCCTCCACTCCAGTGTATTCCACGTACAGCCTGAACATCAGCTGGTGGTGGCATGATGGGCAAGGAGGGACGCTTCACGGTCTAGTCCCTGCTGATCGCTCCAGACTCATTTCTACATTTCTCACCATAAACCCTATACCAGTTATACCAAATATGCTTCAGGAAAACAACTTTTTCTCTATTTCTGGAATATTCCTTTTTTAAATAATTTTTTTCATGTTTATTTAGTTTTGAGACAGAGTGTGAGAGGGGGAGGGGCAGAAAGAGAGGGCGACAGAGGATCCAAAGCGGGCTCTGTGCTGACAGCAGAGGGCTCCATGTGAGGCTCAAACTCAAGAACTGTGAGATTGTGACCTGAGCCAAAGTTAGACATTTAACAGACTGAGCCACCCAGGCGCCAATATTTCTGGAACTTTCTTTAGGGGAATCAAGCACCTCTAGACAACCATGTTTCCAAATTTGCCTGTCATTATTTCTCTTATTAAAATTTACAGATTCCCTAGCACCATGGTTATTAGATCATACCCTACATATTCAATAACCCTGCATTTATCACATTTTCTTTTCTTTGTTTTTGTTTTTGTTTTATTCATTTTTGAGAGAGACAGAGACAGCATGAGCACGGGAGGTTCAGAGAGAGAGGGAGATACAGAATCCGAAGACAAGCTCCAGGCTCTGAGCTGTCAGCACAGAGCCCGATGTGAGGCTCCAGCCCATGAACCGTGAGATCATGACCTGAGCCAAAGTCAGACATTCAACTGAATGAGCCACCCAGGTGCCCTTCACTTTTTATTTTCAACTATTGCTCACTATACACACACACACACACACACACACACACACATGATATATACATATGATATATACATGTGATATATATGATATATACATATACATATATTACTGATACATATACATATAATATATACATCATATATATGTATCATATATATCACATGTATATATATGTGTGTATGTATATATATATATATCAGTAATATATAATGTAATATATAATTACAACCGGAGTTGGTCTAATACCACATCCGTTTCAAAAATGCCCAATACAATATGTGGCATAAATTACATAAATGAGAATTTATGAAAGAATAAATGAGTATGACTTTAAAAACATACCATTCTGAATCAATAGATAAGTCCAGAATAAAACAAAAAAATAAATAAGACAAACCAAAAAATAAAAAAAACACCTTTAATTGTTTGGTAAACTATCATTAGATGGTTTTATTCTGTAAATTTGCCCTAGCATTTTTACTACAGTTTATTTTGACACAATTTTCCCTACAGAGTCACAACTTAATTAAATATTTTAGAGATGGAGAGAAGCAATACTTTCATGATAACAGTGTATTCCTAGCATGGGCTTATTTCTCTTTAGGAACAGAACTTCTTATGTTCCTACCTCATCAAACACCAAGTTTGCAATGAGTGTGTGAAAGTATAAGTATACTGTACTTTCCTAAGCTTCTATTTAAATATCATTCTTATTTGAAGTCAAATATCATATGACTATATTGAACTTAATAAGATTTCTATCAACCAAATTATATTAGAGCCCTGATGGGAATAGGGATAAATAATTTGACAGGCTTTCTCTTCTTCATTCTCTTCCATTTGTTTACCTTCCTCTCAGAAAATATAATAAGACTTGACAGGTTGGCTTTATTACAGAGAGAATGTCACAGGAAATAACTGGAACATGAAAAGCCAATCTCTAAGCCTAAACTAGGAAAAGAAGTTCAATTATTTAAGACTGAAACCTTTAAATATCCAAACACTGTATCTTCTTTCTTGGATAGGTCTGTCCTTTTCTGATAGTTAAAATTCCTGATGCCCACTCTACTGAAATAGCCTTATATTTCTTTCAATGTCCAGTCAAATTCTAAGCTGCTTTTTACTACTTAAAAGAAAAAGTGGCCATTAACATGTGGTTTATGTAGTTTTATCACTGCAAACTATGCCAAAATATATAATATAGTATAATATAAAACTAAACAAAAATTAAACCACAGTTAGTGGTGCTGTGACTCACCATGCTTTCATGATCACCTTAATGATTTGTGTAATTGTATCATAACCTACACTCTTACTTCCCTAGATGAAATGAGCCAGTTATAATAAAATTAGAAGGTACTGAATGCTGGGCTGAGGATTTCATGTATTCTCTTAAATCCTCACAGCCCTATAAGGTTGTATTACATCAATGATGACTGATTCTAATAAGTTTCCCAAGTTTGCATAGGTAATAGGTGACAAGAATGAGATTCAAGTCTAAGCCTTAGGATTTACTATTCCTTGGACTCTTTTTTCTTAAAACGATATTATTTTTATTATTACTGTAATGTTTATTTATTTTGAGAGAGAGAGAGATAGAGAGAGAACAGGTAGGGAGAGAATCCGAAGCAGGCTCCACAGTGTCAATGCAGAGCCTGATGTGGTGCTTGATCCCAAGAACAATATCATGACCTAAGCCAAAATCAAGAGTCAGACCACCAGGTGCCTCTATTCTATGAATTCTCTCTCTCTTTTTAAGTTTATTTATTTATTTTTAGAGGCAGGGGGAGGGTAAGAAAGAGGGAGAGAGAGAAAAAGAATGCCAAGCAGGTCCTGCACTGTCAGCATGGAGCCCAACACAGGGCTCAGACTCACAAACCATGAGACCGTCATGACCTGAGCCCAAACCAAGAGTCAGACGCTTAAGCTACTGAGCCACCCAGGTGCCCATCTATCCCTCCATCCATGAACTCTTAATGACATGATATCCAGCTAGGTAGTGGTCCAGGTACAAACTCTGTACACACACACACACACACACACACACACACACACACACACACGTGTGTGTGTATATATATTAAAGTGAACACTTGCTTATAGCTCTGTGAATGAACCATCTTCCTAAATATTTACAGCTACATGTCTACAATCCATTTCTGTAAACATTTGTTAAAAAGATAACAAGCCCCACTTACAGGTGCATGAAAAAATACCTAAAGGGGCTCTTGGGTGGCTCAGTCGATTAAGCATCCAATTCTTGATTTCAGCTCAGGTCATGATCCCAGGGTCATGGGATGGAGCCCTCCATAAGGCTCTGTGTTGAGCATGAGCCCTCTTGAGACTCTCTCTCTTGCTCCCTTGCCCCTTACCCTTGATCATGCTTGCTCTCTCTCTCTCTCTCATACTCTCTCTTTCTAAAATACAATTCAACTTAAAAAAATATATCTAGAAGTATATTTATTTTTAATTTTTTTAATGTTTTATTTATTTCTGAGAGAGAGAGAGAGAGATAGCATGAGCAGGGGATGGTCAGAAAGAGAGGGAGACACAGAATCTGAAACAGGCTCCAGGCTCTGAGCTGTCAGCACAGAGACTGACATGGGGCTTGAACCCACAAACCGCGAGATCATGACCTGAGACCAAGTTGGACGTTTAACTGACTGTGCCACCCAGGTGCCCCTCTAAAAGTAAATTTAAACAAAGAGGTGAAAGAACTGTACTCTGAAAACTACAAGATACTGATGAAATAAATTGAAGACAACACAAATAAATAGAAACAAATGTCATGTTCATGGATTGAAAGAATTAATATTGCTAAAAGATCCCAAATACTCAAAGCAATCTACAAATTCAATGCTATCCCTATCAAAATACCAATAGTATTTTTCATAAGACTAGAGCAAATAATCCTAGAGTTTGTATGGAACCACAAAAGATTCCAAACCACCAGAACAATCTTGAGAATGAAGAACAAAGCTGGAGGTATCACAATCCCATTTTTCGAACTATACTAAAAAACTATAATAATCAAAATAGTATGGTACCAGCACAAAATCAGATACACAGATCAGTGGAATAGAATCAGGTTTGGTGGTAAGCCCATGTATATGCATTCAATTAATCCATGATAAAGGAGACAAGAGCACACAATAGGAAAGAGACACTCTCTTAAATAAGTGGTACTGAAAGAAGGGACAGCTATATGAAAAGGAAAACTCTGTACCACTTTCTTACACCGAATACAAAAATAAACTCAAAATGGATGAAGGACCTAAGTGTAAAACCTGAAACCATACAACTAAAGGAAAACATAGGCAGGAAACTTTTGTACATGGGCCTGGGCATATTTTTCTGGATTTATCTCCCCAGGCAAGGGAAACAAAGCAAAAATTATCCATTAGAACTCCAGGAAACTAAAAAGTTTTTTCACGGAAAAGGAAACTACCAACATAACTAAAATGCAATCTACTAAATGGGAAAAGACATTTGGAAATGATATACTCGATAAGGGCTTAATAGCCAAATATACAACACACACACACACACACACACACACACACACACACACACACATAATCTGATTAAAGTTGGGCAGAGGACCTGAATAGGCATTTTGCCAAAGAAGACATACAGATGGCTAATGGACACATGGAAAGATGCTCAGCATCACTCATCATCAAGGAAGTACAAATCAAAGCTACAATGAGATATCACCTCACACCTGTCAGGATGCCTGCTGTAAAAAAAAAAGACAAGAAATGACAAGTATTGTTAAAGATACAGAAAAAAGGGAACACGTGTGTACTCTTGGTGGGAATGTAAAATGGCGAAGCTACAATAAAACCAAAACAAAGCAAATTAAAAAAAACCCACAACAACAACAAAATTCCCGAGAAACAGTACAGAGGTTCTTCAAAAAAATAAAAAATAGAAATATCATGTGATGTAGTAATTTGACATCTGGGTATTTACCTAAAAAAACAAAACACTAATTCAGGAAGATATATGCACCCTGTGTTTATTGTCGCATTCTAAAAACAAACCAAAGGTCTATAAATGGATGAATGGATAAAATGGATAAAGAAGATTCTATATATATGTATATATAATGGAATATTATGCAGCCATAAAAAAGAATGAAATCCTGCCATTTGTGACAATATGGATGGACCTAGAGGGTATTATGCTAAGTGAAGTAAGTCAGACAGAGAATGATATGTACCGTATGATCTCACGCATATGTAGAATCTAAAGAACAAAACAAGCAAAAATGGAAAGAGACTCATAAACACAGAGAATAAACTGGTGGCTGCCAGAGGGGAGGGGGTTTGGGTGTTGGGCAGAATAAATCAAGAGGATTCAGAGGCACAAGCTTTCATTTATAAAATAAATGAGCCACAAGGATGGAAAGTATAGCACAGGAAATACAGTCAATCGTAGTA
The DNA here is from genome assembly GCA_017311185.1 of Proteles cristata cristata. NCBI lineage: Eukaryota > Metazoa > Chordata > Mammalia > Carnivora > Hyaenidae > Proteles > Proteles cristata. The sequence goes on along the minus strand of JAESUZ010000193.1, from coordinate 1,238,772 downwards.
TAACAACTCTGCATGGTGAAAGGTGGTAATCACAAAAACAAAAAAGATAACAAATACCTAGTAGCACTCCCTGCCTGAATGGCCCAGATGTAAATGAAAAAGGAAATCAGAAGAGTGTAAAAGAGATTAGTGTGGCTACAAACAATGTTTCCAGAAATGCGAAGCAAGGTCTACCCGCTTTGTTTAGTAACACGATACAAACAAGGACGTTATGGATGCTACGATCATGGTAAGACTATAGAGAAGTGGGTTTCATCTGTCAAACTCTCGTTATAATTTCTGAACTGCATTTCTGCCCCGGTACACTGAGTTAGTGAAAATAACTCACAGCAGCTGGCTTCATCTTCATTAAAGTGACAGTCAGGCACGCCATCACAAAGCAGGAGGGATGGGATACATTCGTTGCTCGAGCACTGGAACTCCATTTTACCGCAACGCTGAGGAGGGGGGCTGGGAGAACAATCCAATTCATCAGAGCCATCTATGCAATCTTCCTGTCCATTACATTTCCCTGAGAGAGGGACACACTGGAGTGTGTAGATACAAGAAAATTGATCGGCTTCACAGAGCGATGGCTGTGGTGACACAGGACCTGAAGAGAGACCAAGTCATTTTACTATTAGGAGAATTATCGCTCTGTCTAGTGTTGAAACATTACAGGATCCGTTTATTCTTGGGTAAAAATGAAAGACTTTGATAATATAAGTAATTTCATTTCCTATTAGGAATAATACGAGCTCTACAAAACATCCTGATGCTATTATAGAATATGCTTCATCTTAACCTCAGAAACAACATTCTTAAAAAGGGTGTCATTGTCATGAAAAATAACACATTCAAATTAAAGATGAAATGTTGGTTTGTGTGTCTTAAATGTGACCACTACATCAGATTTTCCTTGAGAGTAAAAGCATTTTACTTAGTAAGTTAAGCCCTTTGGAATGCTGAATTCACAATTTTAGAGTTTTGTGGTGGGAATTGTCACCCTAGTAGTATGTACTTTAAAAATGCTTGTGCCTCCAACTTCAGAAATTTCTCTTCTGTACTCTGGTCAGGGATGAGTCACAAAAGTAGATGTCTGCTATGGGTTTGTCACACTGCTCTTTGCCCTTGGGTCTCGATGACAGCTCGAAGGTCAGATGCTGTCATATCTAAAGGACCAATGAAATCATAATGGGTGGCAGGACACTGCACCGGCAGGAACTTTGAAGACAATGTGGTTCAAGTTCAACGGACTCATTTTATGAATAAGGATACTGAGGCCCATAAATTTTGAGTTCCAAAGACATAATACTAGTTTAGTAAATTTTTGACACACGGAACTATTATGCAGCAAAGGTTTAAATCAATTCTAAGCCAAAACTTAAAGCATGAACAAAGAATGTTGACTTGCTGCTGTTTCTAGGGGTCAGAGAATATACATAATTACACTCATTTGCTGGAACATTATTAATGGAATGGTCCTTCTGCTTCATATTGCCTCGTGACAGTGTTGATGGGCTCATCAGTATATTAAGGGGAAAAAGAGATAATAGTGGGGATCAGTTCAGGAATAGTTTTGTGTTCTTTACATTTTAAAACAACTGTTATTCATAGATTATTTAAATTACATATAAGGTCATATGTCTTATATAGAATACATATGTAAGCTATATATTCTATTTAAGATTATATAAGAATGATTTGTTTTATGCATAAAGATGGCATTGTGAATTAATTTAAACTGAAATTTGAAAGTTCCTCTTCCTCCCCACTCACTCAGCAGTGGTAATGTATCTAGAATATATTTAGACCCAAACTCTGCAGTGAGAGCCATATATTTCAGGGATCCTTTCATGGAAACCAGCATATTTAACTGGGGTAAATGCATAGCTTTGAGACATTATTACCGTGTTCTTATCTAAGGACTAATAGGTCATAGCAGCACATACAGTTATAGTGCTCAGTGTAGATACCCTAAACTCAAACTCAGAAAGTAAATTAGATTTAAATGTTTATACATTTATATACATACCTTTATATATTCATTTACATATATATTTAAAGCTTTATATACATAATTATATTTATATAATATAGCTGTTATGATATTTAACCAGGATCAAATAGTTTATTTTCTTTCTTTCCATTGATCCATTTCAGAAAATGAAGACATCCTTTATTTTCTTTCTAAAATATGTTATGTGCTGAAGTTTTAGCTTTATGAACTCACTGAAGGTTGAGAAGTTTGAATAAACTCTGCATATGATAAAAATTCAGAATCAGATTCAGTGATACACCTAATACTTAGCTAAGGTACTCACTCTTTCTGGAAAAACAAAAATTAAGGAAGTAATTTTACTTCCTTCAGGATTTTTTACTCTCCTGTTCAGAACAGCGTGTGTGTGTGTGTGTTCCATTAGGTTTTTCCCCTGACATTAGATACAAAATACAAAACAATCTTTTTTATTTGGAGGTAGCGATTTCAATATTTCAGAATTATTTATATCAAAAGGTAGTCCGAACTCAGTCATTCTAAGTCTTTTCCGGGAAGCTGGTAAGCTTATACTGACTTTCATGGAGTCTTGTCTGCTGCTTCTCAGGTTCTGCCAGCAAGATCAAGGTGTTAATTCCCACTGCTGCTGAGACGTTTCCTCACAGCTCACAGCTGAGTCCAGCCCCAAAGGTTTCCCTCTAAAGCCACACACCCTCCAGGGGACACTCCATTCACGGCCCTGTGCTCTGGGGATAAAACGGCTCGGCCCCTAAGCCTTGGTCTGGAACATCTATGAAAGCACCAGTGTGGCCTTAGAGCTCCCATGACATGGGCTGAGACCCCTACGATACCGACATCTCAGCCTAGCCGTCCCCTGCCCAGCCCAGTTTCCTCCACTTCAGAGAGGGTGTTGCTCTGAGAATTTCCAATAAGTCTTGCACATGAGACTGTGTGCCTCCAGGTCTGCTTCCCTGGGAATCCGACCTAAGATACTCTCCAACCATCAAAATGTATTTTGTTTTAAACTGAATTCCCCTGAATCACATCTCAAATTTTCCACTGAAGTATTTCTGATGCAAGAGGAACATGAACTTGCATCCCTAGGGGAGTCTAAATAGGCTCTTAGCCAGAAGCAGTTCTCCATGAGCTCGGCATTTCTCTGAAGTCTCTTGTTTTATCTAATGAAAATTCTGTATTCTATGACATAATATATCCATGCTTTCTTAATATAAAAAAAAGCTTCCTCCAGGTATTCAAATGAAACAAGTACTCTGGGAAGATGTAGTATATTAATCTTCTGATTTCAATGCATTCTGCTGTATAATCCCTTTGAGAAGTTAAAAAAAGTTCTTCTAAAATTTTAATCACAATGTATTTATTCTTGGGTGTCACCCATGGAGTTAGCTCATCATTACAGGTAGTGTCTTTCTCATATAATTCTGTAAAAACTGAACAATATTAATTGTTCTCTTTTATAACCTGAACATTCTCAGTACCACCTTAAATACATATTACTAAATGAAAAAGAAAGTCAATCTGAAAAGTCTCTCTATTGCCTGATTCTAACTCTATGATATTTTGGAAAAGATAAAACTGTGGAGACAGTTAAAATCATCAGTGGTTGCCAGGAGATGAGGGGAAAGAGGAGAAAATACAGGGAGCAGAGAGGATTTTTAGAATAGTGAAATTATTCTGTGTGACCGTTAGATGCTGTACCAGAGACGGAATGCTTGTGTCCCCCCAAATTTGATGTTGAAATGGGATGATATGTGGAAGTGGGATCTTGCAGAGGTGACTGGCTCATGATGGCAGACCCCTCATGAATATGAAAACAGCACTTGCTCCTTACACCTAGTGAGGACACAGTCAGGAGGCATCATCTAAGAGAAAGCAGCAACAATATACCTCGGAATCTGTAATGTCTATTTATTTTTGAGAGAGAGACAGTGTGAGCAGCGGAAGTGCAGAAAGAGAGAAAGACACAGAATTTGAAGCAAGCTCCAGCTTTGAGCTGTCAGCACAGAGCCCAGTGCAGGGCTCGAACCCACACACTGGGAGATCATGACTTGAGCTGAATTTGGCCACTTAAATGACTGAGCCACCCAGGTGCTCCTCTCCAAATCCCTTTACAAATTCAACATTTAGGGGTGCCTGGGTGGCTCAGTCAGTTAAGTGTCTGACTTTATTTTTAATAGTTTATTGTCAAGTTGGTTTCCATATAACACCCAGTGCTCATCCCAACAAGTGCCCTCCTCCATGCCCATCACCCCCCTTCCCCTCACCCTCACCCCCATCAGCCCTCAGTTTGTTCTCAGCATTTAAGAGTCTCTCATAGCTTGCTTCCTTCCCTCTCCCCATTTTTCCCCTTCTTCTCTCCCATGGTCCTCCATTAAGTTCCTCCTAATCCTCCTATACGTGCAAACATATAGTATCTATCCTTCTCTGCCTGACTTATTTCACTCAGCATAACACCCTCAAGGTCCATCCATGTTGCTACACATGGCCAGATTTCATTCTTTCTCATTGCCATGTAGTATTCCATCGTATAGATAAACCACATCTTCTTCATCCATTCGTCCGTTGATGGACACTTAGGCTCTTTCCATGTTTTGGCTATTGTTGAGAGTGCTGCTATGAAAATTGGGGTACATGTGCCCCTAGGCATCAGCACTTCTGTACCTCTTGGGTAAATTCCTAGCAGTGCTATTGCCTGGTCATGGGGGAGTTCTATGGTTAATTTTTTGAGGAATCTCCACACTGTTTTCTAGAGGGACTGCACCTGTTTACATTCCCACCAACAGTGTAGGAAGGTGCTCTATAGTCTCCTGATTTGTTCATTTCAGCCACTCTGACTGGCGTGAGGTAGTATCTCAGTGTGGTTTTGATTTATATTTCCCTGATGAGGAGGGATGCTGAGCATCATTTCATGTGTCTGTTGGGCATCTGGATGTCCTCTTTGGAGAACTGTCTGTTCATATCTTCTGCCCATTTCTTCACTGGATTGTTTGTTTTTGGGGTGTGGAGTTTGGGGAGTTCCTTACAGATTTTGGATACTAGCCCTTTATGTGATATGGCATTTGTGATATATTTTCCCATTCCATCAGTTGCCTATTAGTTTAATGGATTGTTTCCTTTGACATGCAGAACTTTTATCTTGGTGAGGTCCCAATAGTTCATTTTTGCTCTTGATTTCCTTGCCTTTGGGGATGTATCAAGTAAGAAATTGCTGTGGTTGAGGTAAAGGAGGTTGTTTCCTGCTTTCTTCTCTAGGGTTTTGATGGTTTCCTGTCTCACATTCAGGTCCTTTATCCATTTTGAGTTTATTTTTGTGTATGGTGTGAGAAAATGATCTAGTTTCATTCCTCTGCATGTTGCTGTCCAGTTCTCCCAGCACCATCTGCTAAAGAGGCTGTCTTTTTTTCACTGTATACTCTTTCCTGCTTTGTCAAAGATTAGTTGGCTGTACACTAAGTGTCTGACTTGGATCTCAGCTTAGGTAAGATCTCACAGTTCGTGGGTTTGAGCACCACATGGGCATGCTGCTGTCAGTGCAGAGCCTGCTTCGCATCCTCTGTCCCTCTCTCTCTGTCCCTCCCCCACTCACGCTGTCTCTCTCAAAAATAAATAAGAGCATTTAAAATAAGATAAAATTCAGCGTTTAAAATACGCAATACTTTGACAAATATAGTATGCATAGGTCAAGCGCACAGGCCCATGGCTTACCATTCCCGGTGAGCTGTTTAGTCAGGATGTTTAGAACCAAAGGAACTGAAGTGCAAGGCCAATGGACACATGAGGAAAGGAGTACCAGATCAGCCCCAACCCTAGGAAGCTTCCTTGGAAATGCCTGTTGTTCACTATGTGAGAGAGTTACTCTGTGGGACAGAACACGAGCCGGGCAAACCCGAGACCTACACCGAAGAGCAAGCTGAAAGAGCACATTCAGTGCCCACGGCATCATGCCACAGACCCCAAGGGGCACTGTTAGAATAGGAACAAAAATGAAAGAAAGTAAGAGAGATAGAGAGTTGCTCACACATTGGAGACTGTGACGGAGGGAGTGAGAGGAGCAGGAAGAGACACTCCAAGAGAATGTGGACGCATTTAGACAATACAATTCACTGTTGAACTTAAAGTTGCTGCTGCTTCTTTTGTTGTTAAGCCAACATCCCTCAGACTGTATCTGATTAGAGATGCTGTATAGATCCGAGATTGGGGCAGGAAGAAGAAAAGACACCACTGTGAAAGTTTAGTGTATGTGCGTGTATGTGTACACGTACACACTAATATACTATCTCATATTAGCTGTAGGGGAGCAGTTCACAAATGAATTACAAGTCTCAAGTGTGCTGGATCAATAATAAAGTGTATCTCATGTTGTAGTTTGCAATGGATCTTCTCTCTGTATAGCAGAGCTAATTCAAGGGTGTACCAACAATATAGTTACAGTCACTATACATCACCAAGTATATTTCCTCTGGTGGAGAATAGGTGTGCATTTACAGCGAGCATAATAAATTGTACATAAGTCCCTGCTCTCTAGTCTGTATTGCATGTGGACTATGATAAACACATGGGCATTTGCTTCCATGTGCTTCAATAGGAAATAAGTTAAGGAATGCTGCTTTAGAGTGCAGGGAATTTGTAGGCAAGCTGGTTTTCAGAAAAGGGATTCTGAAACCAGCAGACAATCCCACAAACAAAGCTACACTAGCTCCATCAAGAAATATCTGAAACCACCAGAAAATCCCACCATCAAAGCTATATTAGCTCCTTCAAGAAATAGCAATTTCATCATTGCAACCCTATATTTTCCAGGTCTTTAGCCATTTTTTGATCTGACTTGAGATTTCATGTTGAGTTTGGACACTCCAAGTCAGAGATGGAAAGTTTCAACCTTCTTTTGAAAATACAGTGACATCTTAATGTCCAAAGAGTTGATGCCAACAGGTATGTGTTCAATAAACAGTTCTTAAGTCAATGAATAATAAATAAATTATTTAAATAGAAATTTTACTTTCCTTGATAATAGGCAGTTAAATAACAAAAATGGATAAAATAATGAATCCATTGACAAACTATTTCCATTGATGTAATAAGCCACAAAATAGGGTAGATCAGAAAAATAGAAACTGGGAAGTTATTTAAAAATATCCTCTCCATGTATTTTAATAAACCTTTAGCAACTAAAGTTATCAATCATTCATAGGGACACTATGGGTTTTTACCAATCATTTCAGTAATTTTACGGTATTTTATGAAAGGACTTTTGCAAACAATGCTCTCTCCGGACATGAACAAACCTGCCCTTTTTGTTTTATAATAAATCTCAGGATATAGAAAAGGAAAAACTAAAATTAAAACACCTCACATAAAGGGTAAGCTACCGGCCTTGTTAACTAACTTTCATATTGCCAGTAACTAAGCCATTCATTCCTCTGATCACCACCTTCTGCTTCATTCTGTGCTCTACAGATGGTTATGATTTTGATGTTTTGGGTCTTTCTTTGTGCTACAGGATGCTGAGTTTCACTGTTCACTTAGTTTGGGAAGCAGTTGAAATACCTTTCGTATAGCAATGAAAATGATTCCACAGTGAAACACAATGAAATGCTTTTAGGATTTTCATAGAAGTTCAATAACAGCCTAGACTCTAGGATAATCTGATGGATTTTTATCTTTATGATTAATATGTTTAATGAAGGCAAAATTGATTGCCTGTTTTGAATGGAAAAATGTATGCACCAGGAACTTCAGTTTTAAAGGGCAGGAATGAAGCTCTTGCCAAATATTGCCATACTCAATGACATAAATGGTAAAATGCTCATTGCAAAATACATCAAATATAAATTGCTAATGGTCTCTGGCATGTATCTCATTAACAATACTCAAAAAGATCACAGAAAGATCACTATAAGACTATAGGAGGGGTTAAAATCATTTTACACACACACATGCACACACATGTACAAATTTCAATTCTTCAGAATTCTTGATTGGAGAATATTTTGAGTTATAATTTTATGTTCATATTTCCTAAGGATCCTTACTAGAGTATAAAAATATCCATTTCTTTTTAAATTCATAATGGTTATCTCTAATTGGGAATCATAAGGGAATCATTTTGATCTTATTTAATTTCAATATTTAATAGCTCAAATGTTCCCAGAAAGATGGAGCGTGACCTTTGTTTGGACTAAAGGAAACGGAAGTGTGTGGCACATATATAGATGTGTGAGGAGCATGCAGAGTAGATGATAAGTCAGAGGGGCTAATTCGGCTTGTCAGAAGGGTGACACAAAAAAGGAAAGTCAAGAGTCTGACAAAAGAGACAAAAGGAAAGGAAATAGAAACATTTCCAGAAGTTGGATCCAGTGTAGATGCTGATAAGAACCTGAGACGCCAAAAAGACAGTCATCATTATTTTCAAAGTGAAGAGCTATAGCCACTCAAGGCTAATTTAAAATAAATACAAGAGAAAGCTGAAATTCAAAATGGCAGGTTATTTGAAACCATGAACCTCTTCACTAGTGACAGAAAGCATGGAGAAGGGCCAGGCAGCAACATAAGTGAAAAAAAAAAAAAAAAACCATGAGGCTATGACAGAGGAGTGAATACCCTACCATTGGAGCTCCCACTCGCCCCTGGCTCATATGGAGGTTGCAGACTTGAAAGAAAATCAAGAACATATTTATGGAAAATCAAGAGCTGAGGAAACAGAACATATTTCAGAGGCCCCCAAAGAGTTATCACTTTTACTCAACATCAAGGTTTGCTATGGTTATGTCATCAAATCCCTTCCTAACTAAAAATAGTGATAGCACAGTAAATGACTTAAAATGCATAAATGAAGAGTTTTCTGCCATCATATAACCCCAAATAATCTAAAATGTGTGCAAATGTGGGAACATATATAAAAATATAAAATGTTAGAGTGGTTGCTGGTCATTTGTTTCATGTCATGAAGCCTGGAACCCAGAGAGACCCTAGTGGATAACAGATTCATTCTTATTTTATCATTTCCAGATGGTGCTACATTTCCTGGTCAGACACATCTATGCTGATGTGGCCTCTATTATACACAATGTTGGACCAGGTTATGTGCTTGACCTAATTTGATACTATTCACTTGATAGTTCTACCCACGTTAATTGCAACTTTATTTAATAGTTTAAAAATTCCCCAAATACTGAACTCTTGACATCTAAATTTAGGGCCATTATTATTAAATGTATTCATTTTTAAATTCATACTTCATATTGTTCCAAATACATTTCCCAAAGGAAGACTCCTGCTCACAAATGGTTCTCTAGTTCCTTATGAGATTAAGTCCATTGTCCTTACAGGATGAAGTACCACTGTCCTGATGGCCTGACTCAGCCTCATCTATGCTCTCCCTATCAAATCTAAAACTGGAGGGGAATAGTGAATGTTTCAGATATGATAATATCATACCCTTTGCTGGCTGGGAAGGGACCAGGGAAGAAAATGTCATTGTCAATCCTGTGAGTAGGAAAGCTTTTACTTACAGAAATTTTGAGTATTTTGGCCCCAATTATTAGATTCTCTGTCTAAGTGTAAAAGGCTTGAGATAGTGGAAAGCTATCTCTTCATCACACTCTGCAATCAACTGAAGGGAATCTAAAGAGTTTAAAGCAGTCTGTGAGGGGATGTTCCACTTCACACACTTTGGAAATAGCTGCTGTACATGTTTCAGGAAGGTCAAAGGAGAGACACATGATGGCTAGTGGTAGAGAAGACCACTCAGGAGTCACAAAGAATTCTACATGGTCTTTCAGAGAGCTCTCTGTTGTAGTATCTTGACCACTTCTATGATCCAGAGAAAGTGGCTATGATACCACAACTTTTGGTTAATGCAGCACTGGCACTAAATATAGAGAGATAAATATAGAGATAAATATAGCTCTGCTTAATTTAATCAATATAACTTTTGAAAAATATTAATAAATAGCTTTACCTAAAGTTTGGAGTGTTGTTATGACTGAATTATCATTATTTAAATAACACATAATTTTTAAGATTAATTTTTGTCTTTCTGATACAATGATTAAAAGTGATTCCTTTAGGGGCTCCTGGTTGGCTTAGTCAGTGGAGTCTGCAACTCTTGATGTTGGGGTTGTGAGTTTGAGACCCTCGTTGGGTGTAGAGATTGCTTAAAAATAAAATCTTTTTAAAAAGCGATCACTTTAAAGTATATTGGGTTATCTAGCCCCATATGTGATTCTACAGAAGGCGTGACTAACATTATGTTAATTATATTACAATCGGAAAGACCAGAAGGGGCAAAAAAGTAATGTCAGTATATTTTAGGATTTGGACTGGCCTCCTAATTAATCATTTGCTCCATCTGGCAGAAACTATCCAGCCCATTTCTTTAGACCCATTTTCCCCCAAAACATTGTTATTTCTCTAACCTCATGTTTTCTATTTTGAGCAAGTTTATATTAGTGAAAATAACTCATACATATAAGCCCATTTATGCCTTGTTAAGCCAAGAAAGTGTGTGTTCTATTTTTTGTTTTCTATTTTCCCCATTTCCAACTGTTTCCACAAAGAGTGACTAGTTCTTTCTGGGTAAAATGTTCTCACATGCCAATAAGATGTTATCAGAAAAACTGTGATCAGAATTGTTGAAGTCACCTGATTTTTAGTTTTAAAAAATCTTCTTAAAACTGATTTTTTATTGAAGCAGTGTCATTTTCTTATTCTATTTCTCAGGCAACAAACAAACTTGTTTTCATAAAGTCTGGATATTTTCCAGATAACAACATATGTGTTCCAGGGAATCAGGAAAACCATAATAAAAGTAGACTCTAATAGCCCAAGAGAACAAAACAGAGCCAAATTGACCTTGGCAATGCAAAGCTCCCAAACTCTCTCAGACACACTTGGCCTGGTAAAACAGTTGGCCTGCTGAGTATTTCTGAGTGAAAAGAAAGGATTTAGCAAAGGTTATGATAATTTCCAAAAATGACTAGGAATTTAGGATTTGATTATTGTTTCCATATGGTAGAGAAATTAGTAAACCACCAAACCACATTTTATTATATACACATATATATATATACACACACACACATATAATACACTAAAGTATTATGCATATATTTTTGTTATTCATACATAGATGCATGCATTTATATGATAATACATAAATATATGTTTATATGATAATACCAGTGTTCATATTAAAGCATTAACCTTTGAGATGGAGAGTTAGAACAGTAACTTGTGTTTTATCTTCAGGGTCAGTAGGAGGCACTTGTCAAATCCAGGCTAAGGGAGTATGTGGTTCATATTGGGACTGATTTTTCCATAGTTTTCATGTGGATTTCTTCCCCCTAATTTAAAAAATTCCTTCCAGCCTGATGATCAGCAGGAAATCAAGTAAGACCCATTGCATAGTATAATATACAAGTTTCTCCAAATGCAGTCAAGGGGGAATTGGGTGTTGCTCCCCTAAGCCTGCTTGGTGTTAGCTTTTAATGCCATTTCTGGTTCTTGTGTTGTGTTCTTCCCCACCCCCCCATTTAAATGTAATGTCCTTCCCAGAGTAAAAATGAATTGTCCGATCCTTTGATAAACTATGAGGGCTTCATGACCCGCAATAATAGATTTAAAGGCTAACAATATTCTATAAGCCAGGAAGTAAACTGGGTTGACTAATTATCACTTTCTTTCACCTTTTTGTACATTAATCACCCTTAATTTTAAAATTAGGCCCATGATCACTAAATGAATCAAAATTATAAAATAAACCATACATTAAAATCTTTTAAATAATTTATCTATAATTGCTACACCACTATTGATATGAAATGAGTATCTACTCTGTATCATAAACTGACTTAAAATCTATTTTATACTTTTCTCCTCAACCTAAAAGTTAAAGATCACTCATTCTCACTAGAATTAAAACACACAACAACAACAACAACAGGATAATGACAAAGGTGATTTTTCATCAACATAGAGGACCACCCCCCCAAATGACAGAAAATAAGCTATGCATATCACAAAATACCACATGAGATATATTAGAGTTGAGCTTCAAACTTCAGGCTAGAAGAATCTGCAAAAGAGGCTGACTTCCTGCAGGGAGTATTAAGGAAAAATCCATGAAAAAGGTGGCTTTGCTCTGCCCTTGAAGGTGGACAAGCATTTGCACAAGAGGAGGTAAAGGGCTGGGTGTTCCCAGCCATCGAGTGGTAGGACTGATGTCATGGAGGTGAGAGAATATGGGGCACAGCTGAAAAGAAGCAGGAGGTCCTACTTAAAGGGATTATTTTATGGACAGAGACAGATAAGGCAAGAGCTGTACTAAAGGATAAGAAATGATATTGAGTAGGCAATTGAGAGTCTCTCTAGATTTTTTTCTTCTTTATAACTTGTGTGAATTTGTATAGTTTGATTAATTTCCCTTTGATTTTTTCTCTCTACATTGGAGTATAGACAGATAATTTATTATTCCTGGTTACCTTTATAATTTGGTCCATATACTGCAGAGTATCCAGGCTTGATTATGATCAAAAGAAGAGGAATGGTCACCATGCAGACATGGATGATGCGGAGATTAGATATGAAAGAGTATAACTTTTAGGGGACTCTGAAGTATGGGCTTGGTCAGTGCTATGTTTCCAACAAGCTCTTTTCATTCAGATGGAGGGACATGGGGACCATTAGAGATTGTTCATAGTGTTCATGGCAGGGGACAAGATAGACCAGCTTCCAAAGCAAGTCTTCAAAGACAGTGGAATTAGCCAGGTTTAGCCTCTGATTTAGTTCATCTTACTTCCTTCCCTCTCATTTTTCTGTGTTAGATTCTCAGTTTTACATTTAATTTTTGGAACTATCCAAAGTCCTTCCAATAAACTTAGTTTCTACTTAAGTTAGTACTAGTCAGATTCTGTGGCTTGTAATAAAAAAAAAATATTTTTGATGTTGTGTTGAATAAGAAAGATGTAAGACCTACTTTTCTGGAACTTACTGTATAATAGGTACTAGAAGATGAATTTGGTAGTAATATACATGAAAGTAATTTAGATAAATTGGTTATGCAGCCATTATAGAGATTTTGGTGAATAATAAGGGTGACTTGAACTAACGTTTGGTCAGTAAAATGGAAGAAGTGTGTGTGTGGGGGGGAAATTTGCTGCTTGGGTTGTGTTTAGAGTAAGGTAATGGAAGGGTACACACACACACACACACACACACACACACTATAAATTAAAACCACTTATATTCATATCGTCCCTTCCAATAGAAATCCAGGGCAGCACACAGCATATTCTCAACAGACCCTGACTGAATAAAGGAATAAAGGGCAGGCCTGCTCAAGTTCACCACCACACTCAGCAGTGACGAGTCTCCTCTCACTACAGTGACACCTCTGCTTTCACCTGTCGGCCCTAAGCCCTGCAACCTCCCTATCTGTACCCCTTCTCCTTGCCCCTGGACTCACTCCCTCTGTCATTGTCTATGCATTTCTTCTGATTTCCTGATCCTCTTGGACAAAGCCAGTCCTGATCATAAAATGGCAGGTTTGGAAGGGACTCAAGGGATAATCTACTTCATTTCCCTGATGACAAAACATGGTCTCAAGAGTTAAAATGAATTTCTCAAAATTATACATTTAGGCATGATTCAGACTCACACCTTCAATATTTTAGTCCATTTGTCACCTCTCCACCACTCGATACATGTTTACTCCAAATGTCACATAACACTTTCGGTAACTTCTCTCTCCATATCATCAAGTAAATCCAACTAAGTCGCAACTGTTTATTTGGTGGGGTGGCACGCTCCCTGGCATGTCACTGTCTCATACCCCCATTTGAGAAACATTGGTTTAATGGAGGATTCTCTAAAAACATCTGCCTGAACCAACCATGAAGCACTGTTGTAAAAACTATGCCTACAGTCTTGGATTTTGGATGGGGGGGTGGGGGATGGTGGTGGAGGCCCTTCTTTTACAGAAACTTTCAGAAAGAAGACAGGTTGTGGTTTAATGTCAAAGGTCTTACTGTTTATCTTTTAACCATTCTCGAAAGTAGAATCTGTTCTATAACACAGTAGGCAACAGCTCACTTATACTTAGGTAAATGCTACAGATCCTGCTCACATGATCAATTCTCACCATTACTGTGATTGTTTAGAATAGAAACTTTTCAACCCAAATTTCCTAGAACTTTTGATAGGATCTGGAGATGAAACACATGTTTCTCTTGCCCTTGAGGAGCTCAGAATTAGTGGGAAATGATAATGCCTTTATATACATATATATGTACATATGTGTGTGTGTGTGTACATATATATGTACATATATACATGCATGCTTGCATGTGTGTGACAAGAGCTAAGAATAAGTAGGGGAAAGAAAGAAACTGAAAAGGACAGAGAAGACTTTGATGGAACAATGACTGGGAAGAGCTAAGAAAAGAAATGACCAAGAATATTTACTGTTGGAAAGACAGAAGTTTTTGTTTTTTGTTTTCTGTGTTTTTTGTTTGTTTGTTTGTTTTCCCTCAGATACAGGGTAACAAAAAAGTGTTTGGTTGTGGATGTAGGCATATTTGGAGGTGGAAAAGAGAAGTTTAAGGGAGTTTGGTACAAATGGTAGTTATTTTCTATTCAGAGGATAGAGGAACATTGGCAGCGTGAACAAAGTTCAAGGGAGTAGATGGGAGATTTGAGGAATGCTGCAGAAAAGCAGTGAGAGGAATGGGAAATAGATGTGTGTAGGACCCTGGACCACTCAGCTAAGGTGATGAACCAGCATTTTTAGAGATCCCAATGAGCATGACCAGCAGCAGCCTGGAAAATGCAAAGGGTTACAGTAACCCAGTCTCAAAGGCTGATAAGGTCATTATGACCGAACATGACCTAGATATTTGTATTTATTCTAGAGAGTTGGTCTGATAAATAAATGTGTTAATACATGCAAAATATTTAGCACAATGCTTGGCACATAATTAGAACCCAATTTATCTTTAAAAAATTAGACATAAAATGATTCAAAGGGTTGACTGAGAATGCAATTGAGATGTGAGATCATTAGATCTGGGATTATTGGGGGATATAAAGAAGCTGTTTTATCGGGTGGGGGAGTATGTAGTATTGAGAATCTAGAATTGTATTTTTTCATGTTAATTATGTTGGAAAATAAGCTTAGGAAGAGTAATCAGGAAGTAGAGGATATAATGATCAAATGAGATTTTCAACCCTAAAATTTCAGATGGGATGACAGGACACAGGATGTAAGTATGGGAGCTGGTTATGGAGGAAGAAGATTTATGAAGGTGACTAGAATTGAAAAGGTCGATATTTCACAGAGGCTGAGTGACCTGGAAGGTGAAACTGTCCAGGATATAGGATTCAGAGTAAAACCATTAGAAGGATAAGAACTCAGATGTGTGGCCTTAAAAAAAAAAAAAAAACAAAACAAAACAAAACAAAAAAAAACTTATTTTACTTTTTATTTTTTTTAATTTTTTATTTTTTTAACTAATCTTTAGACTCAATGGGGGTCCAAACTTACAACCCCAAAATCAAGAGTTGGATGGTCTACTGATTGAGCCAGCCGGGGATCCCAAAAAGAAGAAACTTTTAAATAGTTCTGTGAAAATAAAATTTTGAAAGAGGCATAGTATAGCCATAAAGGCAATGACCCTATTATTTAACTTTGAAAACCTGAAGACTTTATAAAGAACAAATGGCTACTTCAGTGGGAGCATCATAAGCAGCAGAAATTGAGATTATAGTTAAGGGAATGATTTCTTCATTATAGAAAGGGTTACTGACCAGACTCTTGTTTTCTTGATGCAATAGACTAAGAATTGTAGATTGTACAGTAGAAACACTGAAGAGAAGGGAAATAGCCTAGGGAATGAGAGAAAGCAAATGTGAATGGAAAAGACAGTTTGGAGGATGACAAGTAACTATATTACCTTATATAGTATTGCAAAATTTCAGAAATAAAGTAGACAATAGTGTTCTTTTAATAAAACTTTCTTCTGTGTCTCTTAAAGAACTGTAATTGAAGTGGGGGGCTTGTGTGGCTCAGTCAGTTGAGCATCCGACTTCAGCTCAGGTCATGATCTCATGGTTCATGGCTTTGAGCTCTGTGTTGGACTCTGTGCTGACAGCTCAGAGCCTGGAATGCTTTGGATTCTGTGTCTCCCTCTCTCTCTGCCCCTTTCTCTCTCTCTCTCTCTCCCCTCTCAAAAATAAAATAAACACATTAAAAAAAGAACTGTAATTGAAGTAATTCCATTGCCTAGAGGACATGAAACCTTTACAGTTAAGCTCATGGCCAGAAAACCTTTACCTCCTCCAATATGCATTGTTCTTCCTTCAGTGTACAAATAGTACTGTAGCAGGACACAAATGTTACTCATCAGGAACTCCCAGTTCTTCTATTTTTAGAGAGTAAAAACAATACTTACACACCCCATCTACTAAGAAATCACTCACCTCCAAAGACACATTCTGGGGTGAAAGAGATGTCATCAAGGGCAATAAAAATGTCCTCGTTTCCACCCAAATCAGCTTCAAATGCCACTTTAAATACACTGTTACTGGAGAGAAGTACATGTCCGTACATCCAACCGGTTCTTTTATTTCCAATCACTGACCACACAAGAATGTTTAGCCCAGATTCCTCAATGGTATATACCTAATAATGGGATGGAAAAAAAAAAAAAAAGTAACTCTTTATGGTTTGCATGTTACACACGTACAGCATCCTGGTTGTTAATGAAAGAATGGCATCTGGCAGGGTGACAACACAACACTGTGACTAATACTTCTACCTGTATACACTGGGGTCACAAACTGACTCGTAGTTTCGTTAAGTTGTTAGACCTTTGGTTTGGTTTTTGGTCATGTCAACTTCTGTGTATCATATTAAGTGTGGCCACAACCTGCAACTATCTTAAGAATCTACAAGAGCTGGAGAAGATATGAAACCAGAATTTCTCATTGCCTAGGGACTTTGTTCATGTTTCACTGAGGTTGTTTTAAAAGAAAAGAACCCTTATAATAAGTGAACATGATCATACACAAGTCATTTCAGAAGCCAAAGCAATGTGCAGAACGTATCTACTATTTTCACAAACACGAAATCTTCCTGAATTAACTAACATCAGTATCCAAGACTTTTTTTTTTTTAAGTACAAGGACTAACTTATTCAACAAATAAAAAGTGAAATAGCAATAAAGTGAGCTTTGAAACCAACCATCATGCCAAATTCCAGTAATCGTTTTAAATTGTAAAAACAATTCAAAAGAAAAAATTTTTCTAGCACTCTTCCAAAAAATTTATATTTTAAACAAAAACAAAAACAAGATTGTAAACATATTTTCTATATTACTTTTTTGTACGTAACTTTTAGTTATCATTTCCCTTGAAATAATAGTTTCATTATATATATTATAGTTTGTAATGTAATTTAATAATCACACAACTCTTTCATTTACATGGGAAAAAGTATTACCCAGAGGAAAGAAAACATATGGATAGTAATTTTCTTCTATTGAAACAGTGTTTTTGTCCAATGACATTCCTCCCCACTAAAAAGTCTTACTTTCTCATTTTTTTCCTTAATAATAGAATGTATCTAAAGATAACTTATCCTATAAAAGTTTATCCAAATTTTATACTATCAGAAGAAAATGATACCACTCATTCTGTTGCATGTAATGTTAATATTGGCATTCCACAAATATTCTCAAGAGCCACCAAATAATCTAGGGTCAGAAATTAGCATGCTGCTAATGTTTACTATTACAAAAAGTCTAAATCAGAAATCCATAGATATTTATCCAAAGGATACAAAAATGCTGATTTGAATGGACACATGAATCTTCATGTTTATAGCAGCACTATTGACAATAGCCAAAGTATGCAAAGAGCCCACAAGTTTATCAACTGATGACTAAATAAAGAAAATGTGGTGTGTGTGTGTGTGTGTGTGTGTGTGTATACACCCACACAATGTAATATTACTCAGTAATCAGAAATAATGAAATCTTGCCATTTGCAATGACATGGATGGAGCCACAGTGTATTATGCTAAGTGAAATGAGTCAGAGAAAGACAAATATTATATGATTTCATGCATATGTGGAATTTAATAAGCAAAACGTATGAACACAGGGCAAGGGAGGCAAAATAAGATAAAAACAGAGAGGGAGACAAACCTTAAGAGCCTCTAAAATACAGACAGCAGACTGAGGGCTGCTGGCGAGGTGATGGGCTAAAAGGGTGATGGGCGTTAAGGAGGGCACTTGTTGGGATGAGCACTGGGTGTTACATGTAAGTGATGAATCACTAAATTCTGTTCTTGAAATCATTATAACACTATATGTTAAGTAACTGGATTTAAGTTAAGAAAAATCTACCTCTTAATGGAAGTTAAAAAAAAATTAAAAAGTACATCAAGGTGATGATAGACAAAGAAAAATTTGCCAGTTTGTAAACATGAAATGTGAGATTTAACATCAACAGTGTGGAAAAGCATACATTTTCTAGCAAAAATCACTTAATATATGGATTCCTCAATAAAGGAAATAAGCTAAGAGTCAGTATGAAAGGAATTTGGGTCATTTGAGTATTTCCATCTCACACAAAAGCAAACACTCATCCCAAGGAGTCTCCAGCTCTAGGATCTATGAAGTACCTAGTTCTAAAATTAAATTAATTTTTAAAAGAATTAACGAGGTAAGAAGCTTCCAATTCAATGTAATAGCAGAACAACTTTACAAAATCACCCTAAGTTGAATTGTCTCAGTCTCTTTTTTTCTTTATAAATCCTAGGTTAAATCATAAAGATTTAAAAGAGGATGGCTTTATTTTATTTATAACTCTTTTTTCTGGAAAAACCAATTCAGAAGCTCAAATTACATGAAAATAAAACCCAATACTTCCTGCTTTATTTTCAAAACCCTGGTATAAATGTATTTTATTAATATATATTTTTATTGTTTTTCACTTCATTTTACTCTCTGCTTTCAGTCTTCTTAATCCTCAGTTGATCTTACATACTCATGCCAAATTCCATTTCCTTCATTCTTCCTTTTCTCTGCTTCTCCCAAATCCACCAAGACACTCCCTGCCTGTTCTCATCGCCCCTCACGTCCCATCATGAGCATTAACTCTCCAATCATCTTCAACCCAAGTCATCCCAATATTTCATCCTAGTATAGTCCATGTTAATTCTGAGAAATTTCACCAATTCATTACTTAATGCCAGTGAAACTTTTTGATAGTCTCATGGATTGTTTCATTTGTAACATGTATTATTTAACTGAATAACTGCACGTTATGTCCAGTGTTTCTGTAACCACAATGGCCAATGATAAATGTAAGAGGATCATTTAAAGACTCCAGATAATGCCATTTTTTTTTTCTTATGGCCAGTGAGAAATCCACAAAAGGATAACAATATGTATTTCTGTCTTTCAATGAAAATAATGTTCACTGTTCAGAAGAATTTTTGTGATAACCATCAGCAAAATATGTTTAAGAAACTTTTTAGGGGCACCTGCGTGGCTCAGTCAGTTAAGTGTCCAACTCTTGATTTTGATTCAGGTCATAGTTTCATGGCTCATGAGAACAAGCCCCATATTGGGCTCTGATCAGCACAAAGACTGCTTGGGATCTCTCTCATGCTCTCTCTCTTCCCCTGAACCACCAGTGTGCACGCACATGCACACACTTTTTCTAAATAAATAAACTTAAAAAAAAATTAAAACATCTACTACCCTGAAAAAGTAAAGCTAATATCCTTGAAATATAGTTTAATTTGTCCCTAATTTTATATTTTATTACACATACTTTACTGAAAAACAATTTATGTTGTAATAATAACTTACTTTTTGAAATAGCTTCTCAAATCAGCAGCTGGACAAATAATTTGGCTACTTCTATTTTGATATTCTAAATTTTGGTTGGATGCTTACCCATTAATATTGTAATTGTCAACATTACATGTTATAAAACATCTGATCAAGATTTTTATAAAACAAAATAGATTCAAATAATATATAAGTAAAAATATTATGTTTATCTATTACAATCAAGATTATATTATATTAAAAAAATGATGGTATAAATGTAACTACTTCTGATATACGACAGAGAAAACTTGAAGAAAACTTGCTAAATCAAAACACAGAATAGAATTATACATCTATAATACAAATACTAATTATATGTCTATAATACAAATATTATAATAATATCCAATTAAATTAATGTAAAGATTTTTGAGTAGGAAACTCCTCAACATTCATTTAGGATAAGCATAGTTTTGGAGGAAAATATCAACCGATATGAAGAGGGAGCAGAAAATATGAGTGATAATGTTACCAATTAAATTACAGAGGAGTATGGAAATGAGAGAGAAGCTACTTAGATAATATTCAAGTACGTAGGCTTTCCAGGTAAAAAAATTGGAAGGGTCTGATTAGTAGATTCTCCTGAAGTTCTTCTCCTGACGCCAGTCACGATCTCCATGGGCCTACAACAATGAAGGTAGGCTGATGCTGACTTAAAATGTTTTAATGGATATTTCTGGATATCAGAAACACTTTATCTATTTCATTATATATTTATCTTAATGAAATTAGTGCATGAAATGCATCAGTAAGATGAAATCTTGCCTTTACTTGGTCCCAGTAATTTCCAGCTATTCCGCTGGATGTCTATTCATTAATCACCACTGATAGCACAAAGCAGTGAATTGAGCTACAGTTAATGCATATCAATGCAGTTTCTCTTGGCTTCATTTGTAAACACTTAAATTTATATAATAAAGAAAAAATCAAAAGTAATGAAAGAAAAAATTTGCCTCACAAAGAAGAAGTTATAGGCTATAAACTCACTTAATAAGAGACAGAAATAATCCATATTAATGAGAATTTAGTGCATTCACATACATTATGTTATGTGAACCCTACTACACATTTGGGTATAGAGTAGACCTATCAACTGCTCTCTACAAATCTGGATTCAAGTTGTAGAGTGATATTAAACAATTCATTACTCTTACACAGCACAGGCTTCCACTCCTCCATACAGCATGTAAAGAGATTAGAAATCATCATGCCAGTCTTAGCAATAAGGAAAAAGCTGAGCTGAAAATCAACAATTCTTCTAAGATCCATCAGACAACTGATGACGCCAAGTAATCATGATCACTGCCACCCCAATTTGGGGAGGAAGACAGGCAGACACAAAGAATCACAACTTACTGGGGCAGAAGCCCAGGCAAAGAAACTCCTGTGGAAACCAACAGGAGGGTAAGAGAACCTGGATTGAAACTGATGAATTGCCAGACTTGTCCCTATGGACAAGTTTCAAAGTCAAATATTCTTGAAGAGATCCCACACTTTTGTGAACGTGACTTCTAGGAGCCTTACAAGTCTCTCACACTGAAAATCAGAGAAAAACTCCCTCAAAAGTTTGGCAAATAAAGAGGAAAAGTAGCCATTTTGAAATAAACACAAAGTATTCTGTTCTTCCTAGCAAGACTTGCCCTTCAGACAAACTACTTAAATAAAATGTAATTTACTGGGGTTTACCAGAATCTAACCACACTGCAGAAAGGAAAATACCTAACTCCAGGTCCTGGTAGCTTTCCAGGTCAGGTAAGAGAAATTCCAGCCACATCTACCCTTCCTGTCTTACACCAGGAGTGGAAAAACAAACAAGCAAACAAACAAACAACTTCCCCAAAAAAACAGAAAGGCAATTAGGAAGGATACAACCCCTGGGGCACTAAAGGACTCACTGAGACCTACCTAATCATAGACCCCAAACTTACCTGAGACCTACCTAATCATAGACCCCAAACTTACCAACACATGAGGAGGGCTTCTGTGTAAGAACAGGGAAATACAATGAAATAATAGCACACTAAAGACCTTGTTTAGAAATAAATTTCTCTGGAAACCCAAAGATAACAGAGAAGACAGAAAGACAGCAGAGGAAATTATAACTGATATCTATAGTTACAACAAAGAGTACACATATCCTAACCTCTAGCCAGATACACATAAAACCTAACACAAAAGACCTAATTCCTTCCACCCAGTACATCATGGCAGTCGGTCAAAAAAGATAAAAAAAAAACAGTTTGAGGAGACAGAGCCAACATCAGAACCTGGTTTAGATATACTAAAGATGTGGGAATAATTATCAAGCAGGGAATTAACACAAGTATAATTAATAAGATAAGAGCTCTAATGGAAAAAGTAGACACTATGCAAAAATAGATGGATAGTATAAACAGAGAGATGGAAACTCTAAGAAACAATCAAAAGGAAATACTAGAAATAAATGAAAACACTAACGGAAATTAAGCATGCCTTTGATTGGTTCATCAAAAGACTGCCCGCAGAAGAATCAATAAGCTTGAAGATATGTCAATAGGAACCACCAAATCTGAAGTGTAAAAAGAAAGGAATAGAATATCTAAGAACTGTGGAATGGTTACAAAAAGTGTAATATGCATAATGTAAATACCACGAGGAGAAGACAGAGAAAGAACAGAAGAAATATTTAACGATATTAGTGATAATGAATGGTGGTTTCCCAAGGTTAATGATAAAGACTAAACCACAGTTCCTGGAAGATGTCTGAACACCAGATATTCATCTACACCTGGTCATATGATATTAAAATTGCAGGGAATCAAAGTCAAAGTGAAAATCTTCAAAGAAGCCAGGGCATGGAGGAATACTGTACTTATAGAGAAGCAAGGATAAGAATTACATCAAATTCTCTTTAGAATCATGAAAAAAAAAACAGTGGAATCAAAATATTTAAAGTACTGAAAGAGAGAGAAAAAGACTTCAAATTAGAATTCTGTATCCAATAAAATTATTTTTCAAAACTAATAAATATTTTCCCAAACATAAGCTAAAACAATTTTTCATTAGATAACCTGCCTTGCAAGTAAAGTTAAAGTAAGTTCTTTAGAGAGGGGGGAAATGTTATCAGTCAGGAAATCAGATCTACATAAAGAAGGATGTTAGAGAGAAATGTATGAAGTAAATAAAATAGTTTATTTTTTATTATTAATTGATCTAATAATTAACATTTCATTCAAAATAATAATGCCAAGGTTGTCTGCAGATTTTAGTTTGGGGGTAAGTGAAATAAATGAATGGCAGCATGTTCTGAGAGATGGAAAGGAGGACTTGAGAATGCTGTTTATAATGTACTTGTACTACCTATGAAGAGGCACAGTACTATTTGAAAGTGGACCTGGATTACTTGTAAATGCATTTTGCAAACTCATGGGCCAAAAATTAAAAAAAAAAAAAAAGTATAATTGATATGCTATGAAAGGAGAAAAAGAGAATAATACAAAACGCTCAATTAAAACAAAAGCCAAACAGAGTAGAGGGTGAGAAAGAGAGAAGGAAGGAAGGAAGGAAGGAAGAAAAGAAGGAAGGAAGGAAGGAAGAAAGGAAGGAAGGAAGGAAGGAAGGAAGGAAGGAAGGAAGGAAGGATGAAAGAGGGAAAGAAAGAGAAAGAGGGAAAGGAAAGGAAAGGAAAGGAAAGGACAAACAGAAACAAATATACTAGATATTAATCCAACTATGAATAATACTTTAAATGCTACTTTTCTAAATATACCAATTGAAAGGGATTATTATAGCAAATTTAAAAAAAAAGACCCAACCATATGTTGTCTATAAGAAATTCAAGTATCAAGACATAGATAGATGAAAAATAAAAGGATAAAGAGACACCATGCTAATAGTAATGAAAAGAAAGCTGGAAAACCTATATTAACTTTGGACACAGCAAATTCGAGAAATGAAAATTATCAGGGACAAACAGGGTATTACATAATAAAGACTGTGGTCAATTTTCTAAGAATCATAACAATCCTAAATATGTATGCACCTAGTAGCACAGCAGCAAATAGTGGAGGTAAAAACTGGAAAAAGTACAAGGAGAAAAAGATGAATCCACTTATAGAGTTGGAGCCTTCAAAATCCCTCTATCAGTAATCAGATCAGGAGTCAGCAAATCAGTAAGGGTAAAGCTGAACTGAGCAGTATCAATCAACTTTACGTTTCTAGAATACTTCAGCAACAGCAGAACACACACTCCTCTAAAATTCACAGGGAACACTCAGAAAGACTGACTGTTCTGAACAATCAAACACTGTAGCAAATTTAAAAGAATAGAAATCATACAATATATGTTCTCAGATCACAGTGGAGTTTCACTAGAAAACAATAATAGGAAGATATCTGGGAAACCCAAAACGACTCTGAGATTATACAACACTGTTCTTAGTAACACATGGGTTAAAGAAGAAATTACAAGAGAAAAAAAGACCTAAAATTATTTCCAACTAAACGAAAATGGAAGTAAAATCAATTAAAATTTGTGGTGTACAGTAAAGCAGGACTTATAGGGTCATTGTATAGAATTAAACACATGTAATAGAAAGTAAGAAAGATCTGAAAGCGATCATCTAAGCTGGTTCTTTGAAATGAGGAATAAAATTCTAGTCAGGCTACCTAGGCAAGAAAAACAAGATGCAAATATAAATATAAGAAATGAAAGAGGAACTGTAACTACTGACCCTGTAAAAGGATAATAGAGGATTATTAACAACTCTGTGTCCACAAATCTAATAAACTGGATGAAACAGACCAATTCCTCTAAAAGGCATATCTTATCAAAATTCACACAAGGACAGATAATATGAATAAGCGTATAATATTAAAGAAATGGAATAAATCGTTTAAAAGAGAAAGCACCAAGCCCGGACAGATTCACTGGTGAATTCTACCACATATTTAAGAAAGAAATTATACTAATTATCTACAATCATAACCACAAAGCAGAAGCAAAAGAAACATTTCCAAATTCATTCTATGAGGCCAGCTTTACCCTAACATCAAAACCAGGCAAAGACATTACTAGAAAGACATTCTATAAACCAATATCTCATATGGATTCAAAAATTCTCAACAATATATTGGCAAACTGAGTCAAATAATGTGTAAAAGAATGGTAAATAACCATTAGGTGAGATTCCAGGTATGCAAGGTTGACAAACACTGGAAAATCAATTAATGCAATCTATTATATCAGCAGGATATAAAAGAAAAATGATCTAATAATATTGATAGATGCAGAAAGTGGATGACAAAATCCAACACTCATTCATGATAACAACTCTTAGGAAACTAGAAATAGGAAAGAAGCTTCCTCAATTTCATGAAGAACATCTTCTTTTTTAAATGTTTTAAATGTTTTATTTATTTCTGAGAGAGAGAGAGAGAGAGAGAGACAATGTGAGCAGGCGAGGGTCAGAGAGAGGGAGAAACAGAATCTGAAGCAGACTCCAGGCTCTGAGCTGTCAGCACAGAGCCTGACACAGGGCTCAAACACCAAACTATGAGATCATGACCTGAGCTGAAGTCAGACGCTTAACTGAGTGAGCCACCCAGGCACCCCAATGAAGAACATCTTTAAAGAACCTTTAGCTGACCCATTCTTTTTTTTTTTTTAATGTTTTATTTATTTTTAGGAGAGAGAGAGAGAGAGCGCAAGCAAGGGAGGGTCAGAGAGAGAGGGAGACACAGAATCTGAAGCAGGCTCCAGGCTCTGAGCTGGCAGTCAGCACAGAGCCCGACGCGGGGCTTGAACCCATGAACCGCGAGGTCATGACCTAAGCAAAAGTCGGACGCTTAACCGACTAAGCCACCCAGGCGCCCCTAGCTGACCCCATTCTTCATAGTGAGAAATTCTACACTCTCCTGCTAAGATCAGGAACAAGCAAAAACATGTGCCCTCACTGCTTCCATTCAACACTGTACCGGAAGTTCTAGCTAATGCACTAAGAAGGAAAAAAAAGATATACTAATCATGAACAGATAAAAATGCCTTTTTTTGCAGGTGACATGATTGACTATATAGAAAATTCCACAGAATCAATAACAACAACAAAAAACTCCCAGAACTAGTAAGTAATTTAGAGCAAGGCTGAAGGATACAAGGTTAATACACAAAAGTCATTGATTTTCCTACAATCCAGCAATGGATAATTGGATTGGAAATTAATAACACAATACTATTTATATTAGCATAAAAGTACATGATTCATATGAAGAACATTAAACTCAAAAAAAAAAAGATCTAAAGAAATGGATGATATTCCAGGAGGTAGAGTCAACATTGTCGAGATTTAAGCTCTCAACTTGATATGTAGATTCAATTCAATCCTATTCAAAACCTCGGCAAGTAAGTGTGAGGCTACTATCAAATGTATTTAAAGTTTATGAGGAAAGACAAAAAACACAGAACGTCCAATACAACATTGAAGATGAAGAACAGACTACTGACACTACCTGACTGCAAGACATTTTAAAGCTACAGATATCAAGTCAAGGTGGATTTGTGAAAGAACAGGTGAACTGACCAACAGAACTGAAAAGACATCCAGGGCACAGACCCATATACAGTCAACTGATTTTTGATAAAAGAACAAAGGCAACTCAATGAGGAAGATTAGTATTTTCAACATATGATACCGAAACAACTTGATGCAATTGCAAAAACAGTGATCTTAGATGTAGAACTTTTGTATCTCACCCAAATTAATTCAAAAGGGCTTAAATGTCCAGTGACAAACTATAAAATTACGAAGAGATTCTATAGGAGTAAAATCTATGTAGTCTTGGGTTGTGAGATGACCTTTTAGGTATAAACCAGCATCATGATCTATGAATGAAAGATTGGTAAGGCGGGCCTCACTGAAATCAAAAACTTCTGAGGCACCTGGGTGGCTTAGTTGGTTAAGCATGTGACTTTTCTTTTTTTACATTTTTTTAAAATGTTTATTCATTTCTGAGAGACAGAGCCTGAGTAGGGGAGGGGCAGAGAGAGAGGGAGACACAGAATCTGAAGTAGGCTCCAGGCTCCAAGCAGGCAGCACAGAGCCCAACGTAGGGCTAGAACTCACCAACTGTGAGATCATGACCTGAGCCAAAGGAGGAAACTTAACTGACTAAGCCACCCAGGTGTCCCTACCCTCTGACTCTTGATCTCAGCTCAGGGTTTGTGAGATAGAGCCCTGTATCAGCAGGGAGCCTGCTTGGGATTCTCTCTCTCCCTCTCTCTCTGGCCCTCCCCCACTCACACACACTATAAACAAACATTTAAAAAAGAAATTAAAAACTTCTGTTCTGTTAAAGACACCATTATAACAAGGAAAAGACACCACAAAACTGAAGAAAGAATTTTTAAACACAAATCTAATAAAGGACTAGCATTCAAAATATAAAACTCTTACAACTCAAAAATAAGAAAACAAACCACCCAATTAAAACGGGGACAAAAAAATCTCAAGAGACCCCTCACCAAAAGGCAGCAATACAGGTGGCAAATCGGCGTAGGAGAAACAATCAACATCATATATCATCAGGGAAATAAAGTTAAAACAGCTAGAACACCTATGAAGACAGCCAAAATCCAAATCACTGAAAACACCAAATCCCAGCAAGGAACACAAGAAGCCTTCATCATTGCAGGCGGGGATGCAAAATGGTATAAATACCTTAGAAGACAATTTTGCAGTTTCTCACAAAACTGAACATACTCCTGTCATATGATCCAGCAAGTCTGTTCCCAGAGGAATGAAAAACTTACCTCCGTACAAGAGTCTGCTCGTGAATGATTACAGAAGCTTTGTTTATAATTGTCAAGACTTTGAAGCTACCAAGAGTTTCGATAGCTAAATGGGTCAACAAACACTGGCGCATCTGCACACTGGAATTTTATTTAGGGATAAAAGAAAAATGAGCTATCAAGCCACAAAAAGACATGAGGGAACGTAACTGTATCTAAGCGAAAGAAGCTAACTGGAAAAGGCTATAAAACTAGAGAATAACAGGAAAAAATCTAGTTGACCTTGGGTTTTGTTTTTTTTGTTTTTGTATGTGTGTGTGTGGTTGTCGTTGTTGTTGCTGTTTTTGGTTTTGTTGTTTTTGGTTTTTGAATAAGAGAAGTTTATGGATAATAGTATGGGACAGAGTGGTTAGGTATCAGGGCTTGTATTACTGAGCTTCCCAGGAATAGACAGACAGGAATAGTCCAGACAGATAGACAAATAGACAGACAAAGGGCTAAAAAACCAAAGCCAAAAGAGTAAGAGGCCAGAATCAGTCTCAGCAGCTGTTGTTGGGCTTCAGATCCACTTCTGCCCTGGGGGCCTAGAAAAGGGGCAGGGTTCGCATGGGCCTCAGCCCTTAGAGTGTCCCTTCTCCTCACCCTCTCTCCTCACTCCCTGAAGCAGGGACCTTTTACATGTGGTTTCCTGGACTATGAAACAGTACCTCCAGGAGTATGGGAATTCAGAGAGTCAAAGGTCTTGGAGGCTCCCTGGGGACGGGGAAGCCTTGGTGATGCGGGATTAACAGCAGCAAGGAGGGCCCCTGTGCCGGGGAAGGCCCCCCACACCTGCCCACCACACCAACATGGTGCAGTAAATAAAGTTTCAAGGGTATTTCTAATTTTATGAATTTCTGGGACAAATAAAACTATGGACATAGTAAAGAAGATCAGTGGTTGCCAGGGGTACTGGAAAGGGAGGGATGAATACGTTGAGCACAGGGAATATTTAGGGCAATGAACTATTATGTACTTTAGATACTGGTCATTGCACATATGTGAAAACATATGGAGAACATACAACACCAAGGGTAAACCCTAATGTAATCTATAGACTTTTATCATCAAGTGTTAGGGGTGCCTGGGTGGCTCCATTGAGCATCCAACTTCAGCTTAGGTCATGATCTCACAATTCATGGATTCGAGCCCCGCGTTGGGCTCTGTGCTGACAGCTTGGGGCCTGGATCCTGTTTCAGATTCTGTGCCTCCCTCTCTCTCTGCCCCTCCCCTACTCGCATTTTTTTTTCTCTCTCAAAAGAATAACCATTAAAATTGAAAATAATAAGTGTTAATATTGACTCATCAATTATAACAAATGTGCCACAGCAATGTAAAATATTAATAATCATGGAAACTTGGAGGGATGTGAGGAGCATATAGGAAACGAGTGCATTCTGCTTATTTTCTCTATAAACCTAAAATTACTATAAAATAAAGTATTAATTAAAAAAATTAAAAACAAATGTACAGAGTATAGAAGTGATGGAGCTAATATGGAATTTTCCTTATTCACTTTAACTAAATTGCCTATATATTTTTTTCTTAAAATTGTCAAGTTGGTTTCCACATAACACCCAGTGCTCATCCCAACAAGTGCCCTCCTCCATGCCCATCACCCCCATTCCCCTCTCCTCCACCCCTATCAGCCCTCAGTTCGTTCTCAGCATTCAAGAGTCTCTCATGGTTTGCCTCCCTCCCTCTCCCCAACTATTTTTCCCCTTCTTCTCCCCCATGGTCGTCCGTTAAGTTCCTCCTAATCCTCCTATACGTGCAAACATATGGTATCTGTCCTTCTCTGCCTGATTTACTTTGCTCAGCATAACACCCTCAAGTTCCATCCATGTTGCTACACATGGCCAGATTTCATTCTTTCTCATTGCCATGTAGTATTCCATTGTGTAGATGAACCACATCTTCTTGATCCATTTGTCAGCTGATGGACATTTAGGCTCTTGCCATGAATTAATTGGCTATTGTTGAGAGCGCTGCTATGAACATTGGGGTACATGTGCCCCTATGCATCAGCACTCCTGTATCCCTTGGGTAAATTCCTAGCAGTGCTATTGCTGGGTCATAGGGGAGTTCCAGTGTCAGTTTTTTGAGGATCCTCCACACTGTTTTCCAGAGGGGCTGTACCCATTTACATTCCCACCAACAGTGTAGGAGGGTACCCGTTTCTCCACATCCTCACCAGCATGTCTAATCTCCTGTTTTGTTCATTTGAACCACTCTGACTGGCATGAGGTGGTATCTCAGTGTGGTTTTGATGTGTATTTCCCTGATGATGAGGGATGCTCATGAACATCGTTTCATGTGTCTGTTGGCCATCTGGATGTCCTCTTTGGGGAAGTGTCTGTTCATGACTTCTACCCATTTCTTCACTGGACTGTTTGTTTTTCAGGTATGGAGTTTGGGGAGTTCCTTATAGATTTTGGATACTAGCCCTTTATCTGATATGGCATTTGTGACTATCTTTTCCCATTCCGTTGGTTGCATATTCGTTTTATTGATTGTTTACTTTGCTGTGCAGAAGCTTTTTATCCTGATGAGGTCCCAATAGTTCATTTCTGCTCTTGATTCCCTTGCCTTTGGGGATGTGTCAAGTAAGAAATTGCTGAGGTGGAGGTCAAGGAGGTTGTTTCCTACTTTCTCCTCTAGGGTTTTGATGGTTTCCTGTCTCATATTCAGGTCCTTTATCCATTTTGAGTTTATTTTTGTGTATGGTGTGAGAAAATGATCTAGTTTAATTCTTCTGCATGTTGGTGTTCAGTTCTCCCAGCACCATCTGTTAAAGAGGCTGTCTTTTTTCCATTGTATACTCTTTCCTGCTTTGTTAAAGATAAATAGGCCATACATTGTGGGTCCAATTCTGAGTTCTCTATTCTATTCCATTGGTCTATGTGTCTGTTTTTGTGCCAAATGCCTATATTTTTAATGTTGATTCATTTCTGACTGAGAGAGCATGAGCAGGGGAGGGGCAGAGAGAGAGGGGGACTGAGGATCTGAAGCTGACTCTGTGCTGACAGCAGAGAGCCTGGTGTGGGGCTTGATCTCATGAACTGTAATATCATGACTTGAGCCAAGGTCAGAAACTTAACTGACTGAGCCACCCAGGTGCTCCCGCTCAATTGCCTATTTTATTGGAAAAACACAAATGTCTGACTCATTTCAACACCAATTAAGCATTATTCAAATGGTCACTTGGACTTTTAAACACATTTTCACTTTCTTTTCTCCTGTACCTCTTTCCATCATGGTTCTACCTCAAATATTGGACATTTTAAAAAGTCAGGTGGCACACCATCTCTTACCTTGCAAATGTCAACTATTTACCCCCAATTTCTTCTAAAGAAACCACACGTCTTTGACTGATCAAAGTAGCAAGCATATTAAGCTATCAAAGGAGGAACTTCAGAACTCAGTAAACTTAGTAACAGCAGTTTTCTAGAACTAGGTCTCACAATACAGGTAATAAAAATGTCCTTCCAATGATATCAAAATGTCTTCAAGCTCTCTTTGCCCTACCCCTTCTTCCACATGCTCACTACTCTCTCCATGAGGATCCCCTGCCAATCCTGGTAAACATCAGGGACACTCCCAACTTGCGGTGTTGTACTGTTCTCTCAATCTCAATCTCTCTCTCCCTCCCGCCAACCTTCCTTCCCTCTCCCTCTCCTTGTCTCAAATGTTCTCCCATCTTGGCCCCCATATTTTCATGGTTCAATCCCTGATCTCTTTCAAGAGTTGCTCAAAATTCTCAGTGTGGCCCCCTCTACCAAACCTCTCAGTCTGCTGTGCTTTCTTACATGGTCTTTGCAAAGACTACACAAATTACTCATTTATCACATTTTCTGTTTAATGTCTGTTTCCCCATCATAGCATATCCTCTGGGAGCAGAGAGTTTGTTTATTGAGGTATGCCTAGAACCCTGTCATGTACATAAAAAGTGCTCAATAAACATTTGCTAAAAATGAAAGAATAGAAAAGTTCAAGGTCTAAGAACTTTAGGGTTGGAAAGCATCTGAGAGGCTTGCTAGTCAACAACTTCATGGAGAGTGTTGTTATAGGCCAACATGGGAGAGAAGTAGGGGGCTCCGTACTTCCTGCCAGCATCTCTCAAACAAAGAAGGGCTGAAGCCAAAGGACTCTGAACCCAAAGAGTCAGAGGAAAGGAGATGGAGTCGACTAGGAAGGCAGCCTCATAGGTGCATGACTGCAAACTGGAGGAGATAAAAACAGGCCAGGACAAGGAGGTGTAGAGGGGAGGGATCCTCTTCTGTGGAGAGCCAAAGAGAAGAGAAAGAGCAGGTGGGGAAATGTAGAGCCAAAGAGAAGAGAAAGAGCAGGTGGGGAAATGTAGGACTGTATCTGGACAAGTGAAAAACCTTGGACCAGGACGGAGAGGGATTCTATCATCCCATCTCTAACTTCAGGGCTTTCGGAGAGAGATCCCATGTCTAATTGCAGGGTTTTCTTTGGACTGGGGCTGGTTGCCCTGTTTCGGCAACTGGGAATGAGGGGAGTACCCTCGGGGTTCTCTAGTATCTCAGGGGTGCAGTTGGCATCAAGAGGAACTGGTCCCCTGCCCTGAAGTGCTGTAGCTCATGGGCTTACATTTCAGGTGGCATCATTACTGCACATGAGCTTAAAACGCAGCTAAGTGTGATGCATAGGAGACAGCCCACCTTGTATGTGTCTGCGGCACAGTGAGGGCAGATCCAAAGGAGTGATTTGGGACACCTGATCCAAGAAGAAGGGACTGGAGGATTCGACATTTTTCTCCCCATAACCACCAAGGCAGGGCCTCAGGGATTGGTCCGAGGGGCCCACGGTGGAGGCGGGTCTGCCTACACAAGCCACACCCATCCGAGCTGGGTAGCTGCTTCTTTATTGGAGCTGGATAGATGCTGCAGAAACAGATGCCCACCCCCCCACGACCCCCAACCCCCCGCCCAGAGCAGCACTGCTGCAGTGCCTGGAGTAATTCTAGATCAATTCTTGTTATTCTGATATGTCCTCTCTTTTCTCCTTATCTCTTCCCTCCTCTAGGCTGGTTACTCTAGGCTGGTTACTCTGGTTATTAAACAGACATATTTAATCCATCCTCTTGATTTATCTTCTATAACTCCTTTTTTCCTTTCTCTCTCTCTAGTATAATAAGAGTATATAGTTTCTCTGGGTAACATGATCTTCGTTTCTTTCTCCTTGCCTCCATATTCTCCTTTTTCTCTCTCTGGATTAAGTGTTTCAGTCTCTCTGCCTGACAATGTTCATTTTCTTTCTCCCTGTCCTGTCATTGCTCTCTTTGTTTACGTGCTCTCCATCAGCACCACGTGCACCCTGCTCTTTATTTGTAGCTGGGGTTTCTGGTATTATGCTTTTACACTGTCTTTTTCTTTTTCTTTCTTTTTTCTTTTTTTTCTTTTTGGTCTGTTTGCTTGTTTCGTTTCATTCCCTGTTTGTCTGTTTGCTTTCTTTTCCAGGGCTACATCATGGAAAAAAACCAAAGCACACATAGTGGAGAGTCCAAAACATCATTACAAATAGGGAAATAAAATAACCAAAGTAACAACAACAGAGAGCAAGTGATACTCTTCAAAATATATATATATATACCTCCTGAAAGGCTAGGCCCTAGACAGTGTATGAGCCTCCTTTAATATAGCAGTACTCACAGGGTGCAGAGCACATAACAAGTTTTAAAGCTTGTAACAAGAGACAGAAAACTAGCCAAAATGATGAAATGGAAGAACTCTCTTCAAAAGAAATTCAAGGAAGAAGTGACAGCTAAGGAATTGATCAAACAGATATAAGCAACATAACCTAATAAGAATTTAGAATAATAGTCATAAAATTAATCACTGGGCTTGAAAAAAGGCATAGAAGACAGCAGAGACTCCACTGCTGCAAAGCTAAAGGATCTTAAAAATAGTCATGATGAATTAAAAATGGTATAAATGAGGTACAAAATAAAATGGAGGGGCTCACAGCATGGATTGAAGAGGCAGAAGGGATAATAGGTGAATTAGAAGATAAAATTATAGAAAACAAGGAAGCCAAGAAAAAAGAGAAATAAACTGATTTAGGAGAAGGAAAGAACTGAGTGATGCAATCAAAGAGAATATCTGTATCATAGGAATTCTAGAAGAAGAAGAATAGAGAAAGGGGATGAAGGGGTACTTGAACAAATCAAAGCTGAGAACTTCCTCAACCTGGGGAAGGAAACAGACCCTGAAACCTAAGAGGCACAGAGAACTTCCCTCAGACATAACTTGAATCGATCTTCTGCATGACATATCATAGTAAAACTGGCAAAATACAGGATAAAAAGACAATTCTGAAAGCAGCTAGGGATAAATGGGCCTTAATATACAAAAGTAGATACAAAAGGGTAGTAGCAGACTTATCTACTGAAATTTCACAGGCCAGAAAGGAATGGCAGGAAATCTTCAATGTGATGAACAAGAAAAATATAGAATCCTTTATCCAGCAAGCCTGTCATTCAGAATAGAAGGCAAGATAAAGGTTTCTCAAACAAACCAAAACTAAAGGAATTCATCACACTAAAGCAGCCCTACAAAACATCCTAATGGGTACTCTATGAGGGAAGTGCTGCAAGTACCAGAGACATCACTAAAAACACAAATCTAACCCCATGTTTGTCAATAATAACACTGAATGTAAATGGACTAAAAGCTCCAATCAAAAACACAGGCTATCAGAATGGATAAAAAAACAAGATCCATCTATTTGCTGTCTACACAAGAGACTCATTTTAGACCTGAGGACACCTTCAGAATGAAAGTGAGAGGATGGAGAAATATAAATAAATACAAAAGAACTGAGATCATACCATGCACACTTTCAGATTACAATGCTATGAAAATTGAAATCAACCACAAGAAAAAGTCTGGAAAACCTTCAAAAGCATGTAAGTTAACAAACACCCTACTAATGAACAAATGGGTCAACCAGGCAATTAGAGAAGATATTAAAAATATATATATGGAAACAAATGAAAATGAAATTACAACAATCCAAACTCTTTGGGATGGAGCAAAGGCAGTTGTAAGAGGAAAACACATTGCAATCCAGGCCTTTCACAAGAAACTAGAAAAAGTCCAAATACAAAAATCTAACAGTGCACCCAAAGGAACTAGAAGCAGAACAACAAAGTAATCCCAAACCCAGCAGAAGAAGAGAAATAATAAAGATAAGGGCAGAAATAAACAATATAGAACAAAAAAAAAAAAACCAACAGTTGAAAAGATAGATCAATGAAACCAAAAGCTGATTTATTGAAAAAAATAATAATAATAAACAAAATTTATTAAACCTCTAGCAAGGCTTCTCAAAAAGAAAAGAGAGAGCACCCAAATAGATAAAATCATGAATCAAAATGGATTTATTACAAACAATCCCTCAGAAATACAAGCAATTATCAGGGAATACTATGAAAAATTATATGCCAACAAACTGGACAACCTAGAAGAAATGGGCAATTTCCTAAACACACACACACTACCAAAACTCAAACAGGAAGAAAGAGAATATCTGAACAGACTCATAATTAGTAAAGAAATTGAATCAGTTATCAAAAATCTCCCAAAAAATAAGAGCCCTGGACCATATGGCTTCCCTAGGGAATTCCACCAGATATTTAAAACAGAGTTAATACCCATTCTTCTCAAGCTGTTTCAAAAAATAGGGATGGGAGGAAAACTTCTGAACTCATTCTATGAAGCCAGCATCACTTTGATTCATAAACCAGAGACCCAGCAAATATCCCTGATGAATATGGATGGAAAAATCTTCAACAAGATATTTTCAAATCAAATTCAACAGTATATAAAAAAAGTATTGTTCACCATGATCAAGTGGGATTCATTACTGGGTTGCATTTCTGGTTCAATATTTACAAATCAATAAATCTTATGCATCACATTAACAAAATAAAAGATAAGAACCATATGATTCTGTTAATAGATGCAGAAAAAACATTTGACAAAATACAGCATTGTTTCTTAACAAAAACTCTCGAGAAAGTCAGGATAGAAGGAACTTACTTAAACACCATAAAAGCCATTTATGAAAAGCCCACAGCTAACATCATCCTCAATGGGGAAAACTGAGAGCTACACCCCTGAGATCAGGAACACGACAGGGATATCCACTCCCACCACTGTTGTTTAACATAGTTCTGGAAGTCCTAGCATAAGCAATCAGAGAACAAAATGAAATAAAAGGCATCAGAATTGGCAAAGATGAAGTTGAACTTTCACTTTTTGCAGATGACATGATACTATACATGGAAAACCTGACAGACTGCACCAAAAAGTCTGCTAGAATTGATTTATCCATGAATTCAGCAAGGTCTCAGGGTACAAAATCAACATACAGAAATCAGTTGCATTTTTATACACCAATAATGAAGCAACAGAAAGAGAAATCAAGAAATTGATACCATTCATGGGGCACCTGGGTGGCTTAGTCGGTTAAGCGTCCGACTTTCGCTTAGGTCATGATCTCACAGTTCGTGGGTTCGAGCCCCCCATCGGGCTCTGTGCTGACTGCCAGCTCGGAGCCTGGAGCCTGTTTCAGAGTCTGTATTTCCCTCTCTCTGACCCTCCCCTGCTCACGCTGTCTCTCTCTCTCCTAGAAATAAATTAAAAAAATTAAAAAAAAAAAAAAAGAAATTGATACCATTCACAACTGCTTAAAAAAACATAAAATACCTAGGAATAAACCTAACCAAATATGGAAAAGCCCTGTATGCTGAAAACTATAGAAACCTTAGGAAGGAAACTGAAGAAGACACATAGAAATGGAAAAACATCCCATGCTCATGGGTAGGAGGAATAAATATTGTTAAAATGCCAATACAACCCAAAGCAATCTACACCTTCAATGCAATCCCAATCAAAATTGCACCAGCATTCTTCTCAAAGCTAGAACAACTAATCCTAGAATTTGTATGGAACCACAAAAGACACCAAATAGCCAAGGTAAAATTGAAGAAGGAAACCAAAATGGGAAGCATCGCAATCCTAGGCTTTAGCCTCTACTACAAAGCTGTAGTTATGAAGACAGTATAGTATTGGCACAAAAACAAACACACAGGCCAATGGAATAAAATAGAGAACCCAGAATTAGACCCACAAATGTGTGGCTTATTACTCTTTGACAAAGCAGGAAAGAGTATCCAATGGAAAAAAGACAGCCTCTTTAACAGATGGTGCTGGGAGAACCGGACAGCAATATGCAGAAGAATGAAACTAGACCTCTTTTTTTATACCATACACAGAAATAAAATAAAAATGGATCAAGGATCTGAATATGAGACAGGAAACCATCAAAACCCTAGAGGAGAAAGCAGGAAACAACCTCTTTGACCTCAGCTGCAGCAATTTCTTACTCAACACATCTTTAAAAGCAAGGGATTTAAAAGCAAAAGGAACTATTGGGACCTCATCAAGATAAAAGGCTTCTATACTGCAAAGGAAACAATCAACAAAACTAACAGGCAACCAATGGAATGGGAAATGGTACTAGCAAATGACATATCAGATAAAAGGTAATATCCAAAATCTATAAGGAACTCCCCAAACTCCATACCTGAAAAACAAATAATCCAGTGAAGAAATGGGCAGAAGTCATGAACAGACACTTATCCAAAGAGGACATCCAGATGGCCAGCAGACACATGAAGTGATGCTCAGTGTCCCTCATCATCAGGGAAATACAAATCAAAACCACACTGAGATACCACCTCAAGCCAGTCAGAGTGGCTAAAATGAGCCAATCAGAGAACTCTAGATGCTGGCGAGGATGTGGAGAAACGGGCACCCTCCTACACGGTGGGAATGTAAACGGGTACAGCCCCTCTGGAAAACAGTGTGGAGGTTCCTCAGGAAACTAACACTAGAACTCCCCTATAACCCAGCAATAGCACTGCTAGGAATTTACCCGAGGGATACAGAAATGCTGATGCATAGGAGCACATGTACCCCAATGTTCATAGCAGCACTCTCAACAATAGCCAAATCATGGAAAGAGCCTAAGTGTCCATCAAGTGATGAATGGATCAAGGAGATGTGGTTTATCTATACCATGGAATACTACATGGCAATGAGAAAGAATGGAATCTGGCCATGTGTAGCAACATGGATGGACCTTGAGGGTGTTATGCTGAGCGAAATAAGTCAGGCAGAGAAAGACAAATATCATATGTTTGCATGTATAGGAGGATTAGGAGGAACTTGACGGAGGAGCAAGGGGGAGAAGAAGGGGGGAAATGGTGGGGGAAAGGGAGAGAGGCAAACCATGAGACTCTTGAATGCTGACAAAAACTGAGGACTGATGGATGTAGGGGTGAAGGGGGGGATGGGCATGGAGGAGGACACTTGTGGGGATGAGCACTGAGTGTTATGTGGAAACTAATTTGACAATAAACTATTTGAAAAAAAAATTTAAAAAAAATAATAATAAACTTCATAGGGGATGAGGGAGAATGCCTGACTCACTGGTCAGTGATCGCAGCAGAATCTCATGTTTTCATTGCGCAGTTTCTACCTTGGCAAATTCATTTTATTTGAAAAAGAGATATACCAACTTATAAGAACCAATATTTTTCAGGTACTGTAGTGAGAGCCACCAACGTTCCAATTTCTAAGTTTACTAATAATTGCTTGTTCACACTAAACCATCACTGATACTTTCTGGCTGTGGGCGTCACTGAGTTATAAATAAGCTATTGTGTCTTAAAATATGAAGTTTACCATAGGTTAAGTAGAGGAATGAGTGATTGAAAAACAAACAACAATAACAATGAACAAAACAAAATGAAACACCAAAAAACAAAAAAAACCTTGGAGCAATCAGAATTTGAATTGAAGAACAATCTACATTTCAGTTCTGTCTTTAAAAGTTGAAGAAATATATCACTCTTTTTCTTTTGTATTTCTCATTTGACATAGGAGATAGAGAACCCCAGTCTGCTAATATCTCAAAGCAAATTAAATATGTTCATTCGCATAGAGTCCTTGTTCAAATTAAAAAGGACTACCCAAAA